>JAYKKT010000064.1:10925000-11230000 GCA_036023115.1 Brasenia schreberi | reverse complement strand
TACACTAATATGATAAAAAACAATGAATAGATATGTTACCGTTGATGACGTTGATTGAACGATAAAAATCTTTCAATGTGTGTGCATAAAAAAATTCTCTCTCAATATATATAAATACATATATAGAATTGCTTGGTTTCCAGTACATGTTTTAGCTAATAAAGTGTATGAGCCAAATACGAGCTGGCTTGTTAGGCTTGGCAAGCTGAACCGAGCAGCTCCTGTTTGGTTCAACTTGGCTTAAAAATACTCATCAAGATCGCATAATATGAACAATTCTTACTGACAGTAGGTGGGAAATGGGCATACCTATACTCGGCCACATAAGTGAACTCTAATTTTGTGCCTCATTCTCCATTGAAATTATCATGGGTTTGCTATTTATTTGTCTTCACCAAACGACAACGGAACAAGTATTGGGCATCATCAATATCAACTTAGGACAGACAACCTCCACCACTGAAAGCAAAAGGTTTGACATGAGCATTGTTTATCCTCCTTAAAACCTATAATTCAATTGGAAGTAGCTTTACAAAAGTACTAAGTAAGGGATTGTCTTCAAACTAATGAAGGCCCAAAAACTAACACTGAAGTTGCCAAGTTGTGTCATGCAGGTGACTTGGTTACATAATCATAATCGGTTCATAATAATCACAGTTTATATTTTCCTTCACTTGAACCATTGATGGGCATGACAACATTGACGCTCACTGATAGTACTCCTCAATGGCTTCAAGAAACTATCATATGTACTCTTATCTCCCAGTATGCTTGGTTCATGTCAAGTTCTTTCACTTACAAGGTATCTTATATGTTGGCATGTCATGGTTCAAAGAATATGGTTGATATGTACTCCACCTCTTTTGCTCATGGGGTCCTCAAATATATTTTGGTACCCCTATTGGTTGATCGTATTCCTGGTCTTCCTCATAGCATAATAAGCTTGCAAAATACTCACATGAAAGATAAAGTACCTTTGAATATGTTCCAGCATATCCAATTTATACATCATGTTTACTACTCGTTTAATGATTTTATAGAGACTATCGTACTTATGGATTAGTGCCACATGTAGCCCTCGAAATTGTTGAGGTTGTTTAGGACAAAGTTTTACCAAAACTTGCTCTCCTACCCTAAACTTGGCAATGTGATATTTTATGTCAACAAAATTCTCCATCCATTTTAACTTCCTTCACAAGAGTGTGTGGGATGCCCTATCTCTCTTGCATGTCTATAAAGAATGAGTATAATGATTGCAATTGTCTCTTGTAGCTTACAGCTAGTGAGTGTAATGTCTAGTTGTCAACTTAAAGGGACTCCTGCAAGTTGATTCGCTCACCTATAACTCATAAAAAAATTATGAAATATCTAGTGACTCAGTCTAGTCTTATTGGTTAGCACAAACATAGTGTCTTACATAAATCTTTAGTAAAGCATTAATTGGTTATGTATGCCCAGCCTTTAGAGGGTGACAACTTGTTGGGAATAACTGTGAATGTGAATACATCATATGAAAGGTATGTATGGCCACCCTTTAGAGGGTGACAACTTGTTGGGAATAACTGTTAATGTGAATACATCATATGAAAGGCTCCCCACGAGAAATTACTGGTAAGTTGTGTATCATGATCACTGACAATGTTGGAAGGCAATCCCAAATACTTCATATTGTGTTGAACGAAGTGCTTTGTAGTGCGCTTTATCATTCACTTTAGTGGGGCTATCTCAAATACTTTGTACCTTGAAAGTTAGTTCACCACCACCAAGATACATTGACACTTGAAGGACTTGGGCAAATTCACGATAAAGTCATTTGAGATACTCTTCTACGGTTGGCTTCAAAACAGTAGATGTTTCAAGAGTCTTGGTGACCTTCAGTTGTCAATCTTGTCTCGTTGTCATATTATATGTGTCTGATCTACCCCTAGATGTCTGGTTGGCTTCGAACCAGTAGATGTTTCAAGTGTCTTGGTGACCTTCAGTTGTCAATCTTGTCTCGTTGTCATATTATATGTGTCTGATCTACCCCTAGATGTCTTGTATGTGTGTTTTGATATATGTTCACCACCACCAAGTTTACTTATATTACCACATTGTCTGCCATCTGCGGTCAATTATATGTGTGTTTTGATAGTGCTAGTGTTTGATCTACCCCTAGATGTCTTGCCCATAGGGTCATGGCACTCTCAATATGTCCCTTCTCAAGTTATCGGCTCTTGGCACGTAAATCCTATCCCCTCTTATTAGTAGCAAGTTGTCTCACACCCAATGAAAGTAGCCACTTGTTCTTTACATTAAGACGAGCACATCCTCTACCTCACCCATGGTTTTAATGGGTTTTAAATCCAACGTTTACTCCAACTTGTACTGGAAAAAATTCCCCGCTCATACAAATCATGTGGAATAATTTGCATTTGGCCCATCAAATCTTTGGTGAACCCACATCGGAAGTAAGAAACCATGCCAAAAGCTTGCACTTTATTCAATAACCATAACAAAACTCAACAACAAGATCCAAATCCTCCAGTTGTTGGCATGCACTTTATTCAAAAACCTAAACAAAGCTTAACAACAAGATCCAAATCCTCCAGTTGCTTCTGTTTTCAAATTCATAAAATGGATTTTTAAGCAATTAGTCTAGAACAGAAGACCTTTCCAGTTTTCACAAAACCGGAATTGCATTCCATGGAAAAAAAAGAGCTCAGAAGAGAAAGCACGTTCGTCACGAGATCTGAAGAACACAGAAAACTCTAACTGTACCAATGCAACTTCCTCACCGCCAGATAAATTTTCGTGCTTCTGCCTATTATTAAGGTTCACATGAATTTCCAATCCCCGATACGGTGTTATCTTGCGTTAGTGAAATAAAACGATTTACTCCAGACAAATGTTTCAAAATCGGGTTGAACCGAATCGTTTTCCGGAAGACACACAGAACCGGCCGAATCAAACTTCTAAGAAACTAAAAACATGAAAAGAAATTCGAAATAACAAACAGTAAATTTGCAAGGAATATGCTGCATAGATGATGATTACTGTTAGAGTTAAATGTAAAAATGACACGAGTCGGCTAGGAGTCCAAAGCCTTGAGGTCTGACAACAATTCCAGATAGTATTTCGGGTTTCTCTTCATGTTACCTTTTTTTTTACAAGAGAAATCCCAAACCAACACGTACCCGCTCGTGGCCCTCAAACAAACAATTCACTGTTTTGATTCTATACCCGACGGTGAATCAGTTTCACGGAAAATGGCAAGATTCACTGAACATTGTGAATTATGGGTTTAGATCCAAATCTAGAACAGGCATTCTCGTCTGCGCTACTACTCTAATTGAACATCTGTTGTATATGATGTTAAAACGTCTATCAAGTATTCATTAGTATTGTTTTCAGAGCATACAAAGAAAGAGAGGAGGAAAAGAACAAAAGGGAGGGGGGGAAATTGGCACTCTTGATAAATTAAAAACATCTCAACCTAGAAGTCAAAATAAAAATACACACATACTTTCTATTCAAATCTCAACTATTCACTATATATATACTTTCTATTTGAATCTCAACTATTAATCTAAGTGATTGATGAACACTATTCAAATCTCAACCATCCATTAAGTGATTGATGATCAATATTGGAAGTCATGATTAGATGAAAGGTTGATGGCTGATTTAAGTGCTCACATATACTAGTCTCTCTTCCTGTCTCTCTCTCTCTATATATATTTATAGTATTGAGTGATTGGATCTCTCTCTATAATAAAGTAATAACGATTTCTTGCTTTCATGTTTTTTTCATGGAATGGATGAAAAGTAAAGTCATTTGAGATACTCTTCCACGGTTGGCTTGGAACCAGTAGATGTTTCAAGAGTCTTGGTGACCTTTAGTTGTCAATCTTGTCTCGTTGTCATATTATATGTGTCTGATCTACCCCTAAATGTCTTGTATGTGTGTTTTGATATGTGTTCACCACCACCTAAGTTTACTTATATTACCACATTGTCTGCCCATCTGCGGTAAATTATACGTGTGTTTTGATAGTGCTAGTGTCTGGTCTACTCCTAGATGTCTTGCCCATAGAGTCATGGCACTCTTTCAATATGTCCCTTCTCAAGTTATCGGCTCTTGGCACGTAAATCCGATCCCCTCTTATTACTATTGAAGCGATTCACCTTTTGAGACGTTTTATAGAACAATTTAGAGCAAAAAAGAAAGACCTTCACATGATATTTATTGATCTAGAAAAAGCTTATGATAGGGTACTGAGGGAGGTTCTTTGGAGAACTTTGGAAAAAAGAGGTATCCCATTGACATATATTAACCTTATAAGAGACATGTATGATGGTGCAAAAGATGTCTGTGACAGAAATGAAGATGTTGAGATGGATAAGTGGTCATACAAGAAAAGACCATATACATAATGAGGTTATTAGAAACAAATTAGGAGTGGCACAAATAGAGGATAAAATGAGAGAACATCGTTTAAGATGGTTTGGACATATAGAAAGAAGATCAAAAGAAGAACCTGTAAAAAGGTTAGAAAAACTAAATTTGGAAAGTATTAAAAGAGGTAGAGGACGACCACAAAAGTGTTGGAAAGAAACAATAAAGAATGATCTAGCTTATTGGGAGTTAACTGCTAACATGGCACACGATAGGGGTCTGTGGAAACAAAGAATCCATGTAGCCGACTCCGTCTAGTATGGGAAAAGGCTTAGTTGTTGTTGTTGTTGTTGTTGTTGTTGTCTCACACCCAATGAAAGTAGCCACTTGTTCTTTACAATGATCTTGTCCATATCTCATAATCTACACAAATAACTCGGTAATCTACAGTCTTTTTGACCCATCAACATAAGGAGTGCATGAAAGGATGCTTTTAAGGGTCTGTTGAGATCTGCCACATACCTCTTATCGAGTTGACTATTAAGTTCCCAACTCTCTGTGGTAAGCTGCCATGGTTGGGCTGCTTGGCTCAAAGTTATAACTCAATGTGATGATAATCTTCCCTTCAACGAGAAGTTGGTTCAAGAGTTTGTTGAATATTACATTGTTGAACTCATTAGCACAGGGTTTTAACTTCAGTGGTACTCTGATGCTAGGCACCTTTTTCTCCTCTTCAGATCATATGATTATGTCGTAGTCGTTCATGGAGATATGGAGAAGTTGGTTATCCCGTCCCAACTTTCAATTAAGACGAGCCATCCTCTACCTCACCCATGCTTTTAATGGGTTTTAAATCCAACGTTTACTCCAACTTGTACTGGAAAAAATTCCCCGCTCATACAAATCATGTGGAATAATTTGCATTTGGCCCAGAAAATCTTTGATGAACCCACATTGGAAGTAAGAAACCATGCCAAAAGCTTGCACTTTATTCAATAGCCATAACAAAACTCAACAACAAGATCCAAATCCTCCGGTTGATCTTCTGTTTTCAAATGCATAAACTGGATTTTTAAGTAATTAGTCTAGAACAGAAGACCTTTCCACTTTTCACATAACTAGGAATTGATTTACATGGTAAAAAGAGCGAAGAAACCATGCCAACAACTTGCACTTTATTCAAAAACCTAAACAAAGCTTAACAACAAGATCCAAATCCTCCAGTTGATCTCCTGTTTACAAATTCTTAAAATGGATTTTTAAGCAATTAGTCTAGAACAGAAGACCTTTCCAGTTTTCACAAAACCGGAATTTCATTCCATGGAAAAAAAAATAGCTCAGAAGAGAAAGCACGTTCGTCACGAGATCTGAAGAACACAGAAAACTCAATTGTACCAATGCAACTTCCTCACCGCCAGACAAATTTTCTTGCTTCTGCCTATTATTAAGGCGCACATGAATTTCCAATCCCCGATACGGTGTTATCGTTGCGTTAGTGAAATAAAACGATTTACTCCAGACAAATGTTTCAAAATCGGGTTGAACCGAATCGTTTTCCGGAAGACACAGAACCGGCCGAATCAAACTTCTAAGAAACTAAAAACATGAAAAGAAATTCGAAATAACAAACAGTAAATTTGCAAGGAATATGCTGTATAGATGATGATTACTGTTAGAGTTAAATGTAAAAATGACACGAGTAGGCTAGGAGTCCAAAGCCTTGAGGTCTGACTCCAAATCCAGATAGTGTTACCATTTTTTTACAAGAGAAATCTCAAACCAACACGTACCCACACGTGCACCCTTTGGGAGTTGAGCTAATGCTCTCAGTGCGTGTCACCGTTTTGATTCTATACCGGACGGTGAATCAGTTTCACTGAAAATGGCAAGATTCACTGAACATTGTGAATTATGGGTTTAGAACCAAATCTATGACAGCCATTCTCGTCTAGGCTACAACTCTAATTGAACATTTGTTGTATATGATGTTAAAACGTCTATCAGGTATTGATTAGTATTGTTTTCAGAGCATACAAAGAAAGAGAGGAGGAAAAGAAAAAAAGGTTTGAAAAAAAATTGGCACTCCTCATAAATTAAAAACATCTCAACCTAGAAGTCAAAATAAAAACACACATATACTTTCTATTCAAATCTCAACTATTCACTATATATATACTTTCTATTTGAATCTCAACTATTAATCTAAGTGATTGATGATCAATATTCAAATCTCAACCATCCGTTAAGTAATTGATGATTAATATTGAAAGTCATGACTAGATGAAAGGTTGTTGGCTGATTTAAGTGCTCGCATATACCAGTCTCTCTTCCTGTCTCTATCTATATATTTATCATATCTAGTGATTGGATCTCTCCATAATAAAGTAATAACGATTTCTTGCTTTCATGTTTTCTCCATGGAATGTATGAACATGTCACAAGTGGGCATGATCCAGTTTCATATATATATTGACCCACTCAATGTAGTTGAATCTCTACAATCATGTAAATGATGTGGAAGCAAAATCCCTGCATAGGAGAGAAAGAAGAACATAATCAGAGGAAGAAGAAGAGAAAGGTACATAATTACCCACAAAGAAGGTTTCTCAGGAAGAGTCTTTTGTTGTATGTATTTGCATTACTTTTTGATGTATATATAACCACCTTTTTCACTTATGAGTTTTTTTCTTTTGGCTTTTCGTTAAAATCACTTTTGTTCATCCGAGAGATGCTTCTATCTTTTTTCAAAAGGCAAAACTGATTTTTCTGAAAATCTTATCTTTTATAAAAACAACTCATGAAATCTGAGAAGAGACCCCTTCTTCTCGCATTTCATGCTGGTTGTTATTAAGACCGAAAGTGACCACCAATAACTTACATCTCTCACTTGGCCACTTGAGTCAATCTATAATACACTGGTTTTTTCTCTCACTAGTTTTAAGTTTTAACAAGTTGTATCGTTTTCTAGTTGCAAGTAAATTGCAACTTTTACCTCTTATATGGTTTTTCTATAATCAATATGTTTTACCTCCATAACAATTAACAAAATGTATTTCTACACTCATACTCTAGGCATATCTCAAACCTATGTAAGTCACATATTTAATAAAAAATTCTTTTGAGACCCCATTTGTGAAGGGGTCAACCAACATTTCATTTGTTGGCATATAAGATAGAGACATCTCATTTCTTTTGAGTATATCATGAACGAGTGATATTTAACCATTATATGTTTGCTTCTTTAGCTATCAACTCTACTCTTAATAATAGTAATTACTGCATTGTTGTCACAATAAATGACAACTAGTTCGTTGGCTATGTTCAGCTTCAGATCACGTATGAAGCGACTTATTCAAATGACACTTATAGCAGCCATATTGCAAGCAACATACTTAGCTTTTTTGTGTATGCAACGCTACACAACCCTTTTTCTTTGAAGATAAGAAACAACACCACTTTCAAAGAAAAATATTTGATTAGAGGTTGACTTTCTATCATCTTTGCTCCCTATAAAGTCAGCATCTGAGTATCCTACCACTTTCAGTTCATCTGCTTGAAAATATAGTTTTAAGTATTTTATTTTTTTAAGATATTTTAAAATCATTTTCACAGCTATATAGTGCTATCAACCAAGATCACTTTGATATCTACTCAGAAGATCAACAACAAAGTTGATATCAAGTCTTGTACACAACATCACTTACATCAAACTACTCACGGCTTGTGCATAAGGAAAATTTAGTTTTTCTCTCTCATCGTGATAATCAACCTTACTTAATTTGACTCTTTTTGTAATGGGTGTAGTTGCAGGCTTGCACTCAACAATTTTAAACTTCTTAAGAATATAATTAATGTATCTCTCTTGATTCAAATATAGGAGATTAAATTTTCTATTACTTGAAATCTTTATATGTACAATATATGATGTCTCTCTCATATTCTTCATTTTAAACATTGAGTTTAACATTAACTTGGTTTTGACAATCATCTAATTCTCATTCTCAGTCAACAATATGTCATCTATATATAAAAATATAATGACAAAGTGGCTCCCATTGTTTCAAACATATACAAAGCGGTCAAGTTCATTAACCACAAACCCAAGTTCTACAATGGTATTTTGAAAAGTCAAACATCATTTACAAGGTGATTATTTAATACTATATAGGGATTTTTTTAACCTATATATTTGATCTTCCTGACCTTTAACAACATATCCGTATCGTTGTTGCATATAGATGATTTCATGTAAATCTTCATTTAGAAAATAGTCTTTACATCTAATTGATGTAAGTTTAAATCATAATATACTAAAATAGACAAAATAATTCTAATGTATGTAAATTTCACAATTGAAAAATATGTCTCAACATAATCTATCTCATTCTATTATGAGAATCCCTTTCCAACTAACCTCGCCTTAAATTTGTCGATTGTTTCATCAACTCTATATTTCTTTTTGAGAACCCATTTAGAGCCTATGGCTTTCCTTGCTTTCGGCAAATTAGCTTTGTTGATTCAGATGAGTTGATAGCCTTTTGATATGTAATGTTATCGGTCAACTCATCTAAATTCATTAAATTACACATTTCTCTACAAGGTCAGTGTAATAATACTTTAAGTAGGATTGTGTGATCTTAAGTTTTTTTATGTCTACTTAAAGTTTCATTTCGTTCAAGAAGATCATCATTATCTATGAGTTCAAATGATGGGAGATCTACATCATCAATACATTCATCATCATTCTATGTCATTCTTAGTCTCCTCTAAGAATTCAACATCCTTGCTTTCTATTAATCCATAGTCCTTGTAACAAAACTGATATCCTTTAGAACATTTAATATATCTAATAAATACACATCTCAAGGACTTGTGGTCTAGCTTATCCCTAGATTGATAAAAAATATTCACGTATGTGATAGATCCCCACCTATTGAGATGACCCATATCTGATTTTCTTTCAAACTACATCTCATATAACGTAGATAATACAATCTTACAAGATACTCTATTTAAAATATATAAAACTGTATAAATCACTTATCTCTAAAATACCTTAGGTAGAGAAGCATATATTAACATGGACCTAATCATATTCAATAAGGTCATGTTATATTTCTTTACTACACCATTTTATTGACGTGTTCTGGGCATGGTATTTTATTTTGTAATACCAAAGTCTTTATAATATTCCAAGAGTTTTGTAGACGTGTATTCACCACCTCAGTGTAACCTTAAGACTTTGATTGTCTACCTTAATTGATTTTCAATTTCTTACTTATATTCTTTGAATATCTCAAGTGTCTCAAACTTATGTGCCAAGTTATATATATATATATATATATATATATATATATATATATATATATATATATATATATATATATATATATATATATGAATAATCCTCGATAAGAGCTATAAAATATACCTTCCCACGATGAGATCTTATTCTTAAGAGTCCAAATAAATCAGTGTCAATGATTTCTAATAGGATTGTTGTCTTAATTATTTCTTTAAAAAATATTTTTTTGGTCATTTTTTCTTCTATACAAGCCTCACACTTATTACAAGTGTTTTAATGAAAACTACGCAATAAGTTATAGTTGATTAATTTTCTTAGCTTGTTAAAACTTATATGCCCCAACTATTTATACCATATATTCACATCAATTACATACACAATCAATATAAGTAGAAAAAGAATTCTCATTTTCATTTATATTTAGTTTAAACAAACCATGCTCAACATCAAATAAACCTGAAAAAGCTATCTTTCCATGTTTTCTCACAATAACTTTATCAAGAACAAAACTTACCTCAAACCCTTTCTTTACCAAGACAAGAATCAACACAAAATTACACCTAATAAAGGACACAATCAATATATCAGTAAGTACAATTGGTGTTCTTTATACAAAAACTCTAAATGAACCAATCCTAAGAACATCAGAAAAGGTATTATTATCCATATAAATCTTATGTTCCCTGGGTTTGTATTCCTTCAAATCAATCACCCCCTCTTTACTCTTCCTGACTTATATATTTTATCTTCCTAACCTTTAACAACATATCCTTCTCATTGTCACATATAGATGATTTCATCTAAATCTCCATTTAGAAAACAATCTTTGCATCTAACTGATGTAAGTTTAAATCATAATATGCTAAAATAGATAGAATAATTCTAATGGATGCAAATTTACAATTGAAAAATATGTTGCATAGATGATGATTACTGTTAGAGTTAAAGGTAAAAATGACACGAGTCAGCTAGGATTCCAAAGCCTTGAGATCTGACTCCAGTTCCAGATAGTATTTTGGGTTTCGTCTTCATGTTTCCATTTTTTTACAAGAGAAATCCTAAACCAACATGTACCCACACGTGCACCCTTTGGGAGTTGAGCTCCCTTAGCAGCAACGACTCTAGAGTGCCCTATCGTTGAGCTAATGCTCTTGGTGCGTGTCACTGTTTTGATTCTAGACCCAACGATGAATTTGTTTCACTAAAAATGGTAAAATTCATTGAACATTGTGAATTATGGGTTTAGATCCAAATCTATAACAACCATTCTAGTCTGGGCTACAACTCTAATTGAACATTTGTTGTATATGATGTTAAAACATCTATTGATATTCATTAGTATTGTTTTCAGAGCATACAAAGAAAGAGAGGAGGTAATGAAAAAATGGGAGGAAAAAAATTGGCACTCTTGATAAATTAAAAACATCTCAACCTAGAAGTCAAAATAAAAATACACACATATACTTTCTATTCAAATCTCCACTATTCACTAAATATACTTTCTATTTGAATCTCAACTATTAATCTAAGTGATTGGTGATCACTATTCAAATCTCAACTATCCATTAAGTGATTGATGATCAATATTGAAAGTCATGATTAGATGAAAGGATGATGGTTGATTTAAGTGCTCACATATACCAGTCTCTCTTCCTGTCTCTCTCTATATTTATCATATCGAGTGATTGGATCTCTCTCTATAATAAAGTAATAATGATTTCTTGCTTTCATGTTTTTTCATGGAATGGATGAACATGTCACAAGTGGGCATGATCTAGTTTCATATATATATTGACCCACTAGATGTAGTTGAATCTCTATAATCATGTAAATGATGTGGAAGCAAAATCCATGCATAGTAGAGAAAGAAGAACATAAACACAGGAAGAAGAAGAGAAAGGTACACGATTACCCACAAAGAAGGTTTCGTAGGAAGAGTCTTTTGTTGTATGTATTTGTGTTACTTTTTGATGTATATATAACCAACTTTTTCACTTATGAGTTTTTCTCTTATGGCTTTTGTATGTGTTTGCGTTACCCACAAATAGTCTTTATATCAAATTGATGTAAGTTTAAATCATAATATACAAAATAATTCTAATGTATACAAATTTTACAATTGAAAAATATGTCTCAACATAATCTATCTCATTCTATTATGAGAATCCTTTTCCAACTAACCTCGCTTTAAATTGGTCGATTGTTTTATCGACTCTATATTTCTTTTTGAGAACTTATTTACAGCCTATGACTTTCCTTGCTTTTGACAAATTAGCTAGTTCTCAAACTTGGTTTTTTTCAATAGATTCAATTTCTTCATTAATAGCTTTTTTTGAGTCGGTTGATTCAGATGAGTTGATAGCCTTTTGATATGTCATGTTATCATTTAACTCATCTAAATTCATTGAATTATACACTTCCTTTGGAAGTTACGTGTGATAATACTTTAAGTAGAATTATGTGATCTTAAGTCTTTTTATGTCTACCTAAAGTTTTATTTTGTTCAAGAAGATCATCATTATCTATGAGTTCAAATGATGAGAGATCCACTAGATCATCAACACATTCATCATCATTTTATGTTATTCTTAGTCTCTTCTAAGAATTCAACATCCTTGTTTTCTATTAATTCATAGTCCTTTTGAAAAAATTGATATCTTTTAGAACATTTAAGATATCTAATAAATACACATCTAAAGAACCTGTTGTCTAACTAATCCTTAGATTGATAAAAAATCTTCACGTGTGCAATAGATTCCAACCTCTTGAGATGACCCACATATAATTTTCTTTCAAACCACATCTCATATAATGTAGAGAATGCAATCTTACAATGTACTCTATTTAAAATATATAAAACTATATAAACCGCTTTTCTCTAAAATACCTTAAGTAGAGAAATATCTATTTACATGGATCTAATCATATTCAATAAGATCATGTTATATTTCTCTGCTACACCATTTTGTTGATATGTTTTGGGCATTGTATTTTACTTTGTAATACCAAAGTCTTTATGGTATTCCAAGAGTTTTGTAGAGGTGTATTCACCACCTCAGTCTAACCTTAAGACTTTGATTGTCTACTTTAATTGATTTTCAATTTCTTACTTATATTCTTTGAATACCTTAAGTGTATCAGACTAATGTGTCAAGATATATATATAGAGAGAGAATAATCATCGATAAGGGCTATGAAATATACCTTCCCACAATGAGATCTTATTCTTAAGGGTCCAAATAAATCAGTGTCAATGATTTCTAATAGGGTTGTTGTCCTAATTATTTCTTTGAAAAATGTTTTTTGGTCATTTTTTCTTGTATAAAGGCCTCACACTTATTAAAAGTGTTTTAATGAAAACTACGCAATAAGTTAAAGTTGGTTAATTTTCTTATCTTGTTAAAACTTATGTGCCCCAACTGTTTATGCCATATATTCACAGCAATTACATACACAATCAATATAAGTAGAAAAAGAATTCTCATTTTCATTTATATTCAATTTAAACAAACTATGCTTAACATAAAATAAACCTGAAAAAGCTATCTTTTCATGTTTTCTCATAATAATTTCGTCAAGAATAAAACTTACCTCAAACCCTTTCTTTACCAAGGCAAGAATCAAAACAAAATTACACCTAATAAAGGACACAATCAATACATCAGTAAGTACAACTGGTGTTCCTTATACAAAAACTCTAAATGAGTCAATCCTAAGAACATCAGAAAATGTATTATTATCCATATAAATATGATGCTCCCTAGGTTTATATTCCTTCAAATCCATCACTCTCTTTGTACTCTTCTTCCTGGCCTTTAACAATATATCCTTCTCGCTGTTGCATATAGGTGATTTCATCTAAATCTCTATTTAGAAAATAATTTTTGCATCTAACTGATGTAAGTTTAAATCATAATATGCTAAAATAGATAGAATAATTCTAATGGATGCAAATTTTCAATGGAAAAATATGTTGCAAAGATGATGATTACTATTAGAGTTAAATGTAAAAATGACACGAGTTGGCTAGGATTCCAAAGCCTTGAGGTCTTACTCTAGTTCCAGATAGTATTTTGGGTTTCGGGTTTCCTTTTTTTTATAAGAGAAATTCCAAACCAACATGTACTCACACGTGCACCCTTTGGGAGTTAAACTCCCTTAGCAGCAATGGCTCTAGAATTTCCTATTGTTGAGCTAATGATCTCGGTGCGTGTCACCATTTTGATTCAAGACCCGACAATGAATTAGTTTCACTGAAAATGGCAAGATTCACTAAACATTGTGAATTATGGGTTTAGATCCATATCTATAACAGCCATTATCATCTGGGCTACAACTCTAATTGAACATTTATTGTATATGATGTTAAAACATTTATCGGTATTCATTAGTATTGTTTTCAGAGCATACAAAGAAAGAGAGGAGGAAAAGAAAAAATGAGAGCAAAAAAATTGGCACTCTTGATAAATTAAAAACATCTCAACCTAGAAGTCAAAATAAAAATACACACATATACTTTCTATTCAAATCTCAACTATTCACTATATATATACTTTCTATTTGAATCCCAACTATTAGTCTTAGTGATTGATGCTCGCTATTCAAATCTCAACAATCCATTAAGTGATTGATGGTCAATATTGAAAGTCATGATTATATGAAAGGTTGATGGCTGATTTAAGTGCTCACATATACCAATCTCTCTTCCTGTCCCTCTATAATAAAGTAATAACGGTTTCCTGCTTTCATGTTTTTTCCATGGAATGGATGAATATGTCATAAGTGGGCATGATCCAATTTCATATATATATATATATATATATATATATATATATATATATATATATATATATATATATTGACCCACCCAATGTAGTTGAGTCTCTACAATCATTTAAATGATGCGGAAGCAAAATCCCTGCATAGGAGAGAAAGAAGAACAAAAATAGAGGAAGAAGGAGAGAAAGGTACATGATTACCCACAAAGAAGGTTTCTCGGGAAGAGTCCTTTGTTGTATGTATTTTCGTTACTTTTTGATGTATATATAACCAACTTTTTCACTTCTGAGTTTTTCTCTTTTGACTTTTCGTTAAAATCATTTTTGTTCATCTGGGAGAAGCTTCTATTTTTTTTTAAAAGGCAAAACTGATTTTTCTTAAATGAAGTAAACCAATTAACAAGATCACTTAAAACTTGCAACATTCGAGTTTTAATATTAGCATGAAGTAAACCAATTATGTATGACAACTCAAGGTTGTTAAGCCAAGAAAGTTCAAGAAAAAAGAAAAGAAAAGAGAGAGGACGAGTGGGGGGAACACCCGATTCTTGCCGAAATGTCAGAAATGGCAATCAATGGCCTTAAACAGCTGGCAAGATAAGATCGGCTAGAAAGGGACAGATCGGTCAGGTTTTGCCAGAATCGGCCAAAGGGCCAGATCGACCAAGATCTGCTAAAGGTCAGACGACCGCAATAGGAAATTGGTCAAGTTCTACCAAAGGCCAGACGACCGCAGTAGGAGATCGACCAGGATCGTCCAAAGGGACAGAACGTCCAAGATTTGCCAAAGGCCAAACGACCGCAGCAGGACATCGACCAAATTCTGCCAAAGGCCAAATGGTCGCAGTAGGAGATCTGTGACCTTCGGTCAGACACAAAAGACGGAGGGAGGCAGGAGCCTCCCCCTCTTTCTCATTACTCTATCTCTCTCTTCCCCTTTTATACTCTCGAAAAACTGCCCAACGGTTTCAGAAAACCATGGGCGGAAATCAACGGTTTTCTAAAACTGCCCCTAGTTTTAAAAACCATTGGGGGTTTCCAAAAAACAGCCTTGGGCGATGGACTTAAAAGTTCGTTCTACTCCTAACTAGTTTTTAAAATTACAAAATGCCACAGGATAAAATTACCAAAATATCCTGACATTTTTGAGTAAAAATGCAGTTTTACCCTCAAATGGATGAAAAATCGATTTTGCCCTTTGACTGTTTATAAAAAGGTTGAATTACCTTCCTACCCTTACCTGGTAAAAGGTTCACAGTCCTACCACTATGTTATAAGACAAGGTTACCCTTATTTTATTGAAAATTTATAAATTCGAACTAAGGGGTAAAATTACGTGTTGACTCTCGATCAGTGACGAATTTTACAAAAAAACTATATACAAAGTTTATTGTTATGCCCCTTGTTTTTTAAAAAATCATAAAATCGAAATAACGGATAAATTATTGGTTTACCCCTATAGTTTGGGGAAATGATTGGTGGCAGGAATTTTTGGAAAACAATTATAGATTTGCTCCCAAATTTGATTCTATAACAGAATTAAGTTATTAAAAACTAAATAATGGTACTTAAAATATGTATGAAATTGGTTTTAATTACCATGAGTTATTTTCAATTCAGTAATTAGATATTATGAATTATGTCGATTAAATATTTGTTATCTGTTGTTTGTTGCTTGATAAATATTTTTATTTTACACTGTCTGATTGTTAATTTTGCTTAATACATAAAAATGAATTCAAGAATATGTGTATCTGAACTGACAAAAACAGAAGAGTTAAATTATCTAAATTTTCAAACATGGAAGCGAAGAATCCCATTGGCTCTTACACTAGAAGGTGTAGAGTGTATTAAGACAAAGTGTGTGTCCTCTACCCTCTGAAGCAACAGAGGAACAAAAGGAAATGTATAAAACATTCCTATGAGATGACACGATAGCAAGAACTGTCATATTAACATACATAGAAGATGATTTGATTAGGGTCATTGAAGAATATAAAACTGCAAAAGAGTTGTTTCATTCAATAACAACCAAATATGACACTAAAGCTAAGCTACATGTTCAATTTTTACTATAAAGGTATAACTCTTATAAGATTAAAGAAGAAAATAATGTAGTAGAACATTTTAACCATATGTTGGTAATGATAAGAGATTTAGCTGTAGCCAAATCAGTCATCCTAGAACATATGCAAATATCCATAATACTGAACAATCTTTCCCATTCTAGAACATGGTCACTACTACCATTAGACTAGGGCCTGAAACAAATCTTTATGAATTGTCCCTTAAACTAACAATTGAATAAGAATACAAAAAGAAAAATAGAAAGAAAAAATTACTTGTAGTACAAGAAGAGATAGGGTCTAACTCCAAAGCCAACAAAAAAAAATAAACCAAACAAAAGGTTTGGCAAAATTAACAAAAAGGGCAATTAATCTTTTAAGAAAATACAGAAAACCACTTCTCGGATCAAGTGTTTTAGTTATAAAAAAATGGGATACTATAAGAGGGATTGTCACAATAAGAAAAATATTGGAGACAACCAACAACATGGACAATCATAGTATGTGGTATCAGAATGCTAATATATGGACCGCCCAATAACTGGTTGGTAGATTGACTCAAGAGTGACGAAACACATCTTAAAGAGCAAGAAGGGGCAATGGATCTAAAAGAATATAAATGAGAAGAACATTGGGTATACATGGAAAATAACACTTTCTTAGATGTTCTTGGGATTTGGTCTTTTAGAATTTATGTATAAAGCACATCAGTTGTACTTTGATGTATTGATTGTGTCAATTATAAGTCTTAATTTGGTTTCGGTCCCTGCCTTGGTTAAGAATGGTTTTGAGGTCAGGTTTATTCCTAGCAAAGTTATTGTAGGAGTATTTTTCTCCAAAAAATTTGATGTAGAATATGGATTGTTCAAATTGAATATCAATGAAAATGAAGATTCTTCTACTTATATTGATTGTGCCTTTAATATTGATGTGAATATATGGCATAAATGCTTAGGGTATATAAGTCTAAAAAAGTTAAAAAAATTATCCAACTTTGACTTATTGCCAAGATTTGAGGAAAACGCTTTTGGTAAGTGTAAAGCCTATATATAAGAAAAAATTATGAGAAAAGTTTCCAAAAGAAGAGATGCAGATCGAGAATCGTAGGACTTCCGGAGATCAATCAATATTTACAATGGGGTTTAGAAGTTTCTTGAAGAGAAATTGATGTTGATAGTAGGCTTCACCATAGCCTTTTATAGTAATCTTAAGCGGTTTTTTAATGCATTTACATTCAAAGTGTTATCTCGGTTGCATTTTTGCTAACTTAAAATCTTGAAAATGTTGTTCTCATGCTACATTTGTGGTTTTTACTACAGTGAATGGAATCTCTTTTCCCTTTCTTGTTTTATTTTGTTTTTGCAGTCGCATCTCTTGTGGAAAGAGATGAGGTAGACTGAAGGCGGGTGATGACTACTTATCCTCTTAGAGGTGGCTGAAGACAGCTGTAGAGCGGCTGCTTGTTTGTGAGCTACTGTTGTAGTTGGTGGAGCAGTATGCGTGTGAACTATTATAAAAGATCATGTTCACAAGACTAATAATGTAGTTGGAGCATTCATCAATCTAAAAGGTATCCCCAAGAACTTGTAGGGACCCTAAAGAGTGACACATTGTCTTCTCCTTGTCACTTTCAACTATCAGCTATTTGCACGTACCAATAACCTGAAAGGAGAACTTTGAGAAGACCCAAGCCTACCCAAGTTGACTGAACAAGTTTACGACCAATGAAAGTAGCCACTTGTTCTTTACAATGATCTTGTCCATAACTCTATAATCTACACAAAGTTTTTGAACCCATCAACATAAGGAGTGCATCAAAGGATGATTTTAAGGGTCTGTTGAGACCTGCCACATACATCTTATCTAGTTTACTATTAAGTTCCCAACTCTATGTGGTAAGGTGCCATGGTTGGCTGCTTGACTCAAAGTTATAACTCAATGTCATGATCAACTTCCCTTCAACGAGAAGTTGCTTCAAGAGTTTGTTGAATATTACATTGTTGAACTCATTAGCACAGGGTTTTAACTTCAGTGGTACTCTGATGATAGGCACCTTTTTCTCCTCTTCAAATCATATGATTATGTCGTAGTCGTTCATGGAGATATGGAGAAGTTGGTTATCACATCCCAACTTTCAATTAAGGCGAGCACTTCCTCTACCTCACCCATGGTTTTAAATCCAACGTTTACTCCAACTTGTACTGGAAAAAATTCCCCGCTCGTACAAATCATGTGGAATAATTTGCATTTGGCCCATCAAATCTTTTTGATGAACCCACATCGGAAGTAAGAAACCATGCCAAAAACTTGCACTTTATTCAATAACCATAACAAAACTCAACAACAAGATCCAAATCCTCCAGTACATCTTCCGTTTTCAAATGCATAAACTGAATTTTTAAGTAATTAGTCTAGAACAGAAGACCTTTCCAGTTTCCACATAACTAGGAATTGCTTTACATGGTAAAAAGAGCGAAGAAACCATGCCAAAAACTTGCACTTTATTCAAAAACCTAAACAAAGCTCAACAACAAGATCCAAATCCTCCAGTTGATCTTCTGTTTTCAAATTCATAAAATGGATTTTTAAGCAATTAGTCTAGAACAGAATACCTTTCCAGTTTTCACATAACCGGAATTGCCTTACATGGTATAAAAAGGGCTCAGAAATAAAGCACGTTGGTCACGAGATATGCATTTTGCTTTACATGGTAAAAAAAGAGCTCAGAAATGAAGCTCAACAACAAGATCCAAATCCTCCAGTTGATCTTCTGTTTTCAAATTCATAAAATGGATTTTTAAGCAATTAGTCTAGAACAGAATACCTTTCCAGTTTTCACATAACTAGGAATTGCTTTACATGGTAAAAAGAGCGAAGAAACCATGCCAAAAACTTGCACTTTATTCAAAAACCTAAACAAAGCTCAACAACAAGATCCAAATCCTCCAGTTGATCTTCTGTTTTCAAATTCATAAAATGGATTTTTAAGCAATTAGTCTAGAACAGAATACCTTTCCAGTTTTCACATAACTGGAATTGCCTTACATGGTAAAAAAAGAGCTCAGAAATAAAGCACGTTGGTCACGAGATATGCATTTTGCTTTACATGGTAAAAAACGAGCTCAGAAATAAAGCATGTTCGTCACAACATCTGAAGCATACAGAAAACTCAACTGTACCAATGCAACTTCCTCACCGCTCGACAACAAACGTCTTGCTTCTGCTTTTTATTAATACTCGTATGACTTTCCAATCCCCGGTACGGTGTTATCGTGCTGAAATAGAACGATTTACTCCAGACAAATGTTTCAAAATCGGGTTGAACCGAATCGTTTTCCGGAAGACACAGATAACCGGCCGAATCAAACTTCTAAGAAACTAAAAAACATGAAAAGAAATTCGAAATAACAAACAGTAAAATGCAGTGCCACAGACAGCATGAATCGAGTACATTTGCAAGGAATCAAGCCGAGACTAACTTAATGTTAGAGTTAAAATGTAAAAATGACACGAGTCGACTAGGAGTTCAAATCCTTGAGGTCTGACTCCAATGCCAGATAGTATTTCGGGTTTGGTCTTCGTGTTACCTTTTTTTTACAAGAGAAAGCCCAAATCAACACGTACCCACACGTGCACCCTTTGGGAGTTGAACTCCCCTTCTCAGCAATGGCCCTAGAACGCCCTATCGTTGAGCTAATGCTCTCGGTGCATGTCACCGTTTTGATTCTATACCCGACGTTGAATCAGTTTCACTGAAAATGGCAAGATTCATTGAACATTGTGAATTATGGGTTTAGATCCAAATCTATAACAGGCATTCTTGTCTGGGCTACAACTCTAATTGAACATTTGTTGTATATGATGTTAAAACGTCTATCATTCATTAGTATTGTTTTCAGAGCATATAAAGAAAGAGAGGAAGAAAAGATAAAAAGGGAGGAAAAAAATTGACAATCTTGATAAATTAAAAACATTTCAACCTAGAAGTCAAAATAAAAATACATACATATATACTTTCTATTCGAATCTCAACTATTCACTATATGTATACTTTTTATTTGAATCTTAACTATTGATCTAAGTGATTGATTGATAATCACTATTTAAATCTCAACTATCCATTACGTGATTGATGATCAATATTGGAAGTCATGGCTAGATGAATGGTTGATGGCTGATTTAAGTGCTCGCATATATCAGTCTCTCTCTAAATTTATTGCATCGAGTGATTGGATCTCTCTCTATAATAAAGTAACAATGATTTCTTGCTTTCATGTTTTTTTGATGAAATGGATGAATATGTTATAAGTGGATATGATCTAGTTTTATATATATATATTGACCCCACTCGATGCAGTTGAGTCTTTTCAATCCTATAAATGATGTAGAAGCAATATCCCTCTATAGGTGAACAAGAAGAACAAAAATAGAGGAAGGAGAGAAAGGTACACGGTTATCCACAAAGAGTGTTGCTCAAAAAGAGTCTTTTGTTGTATGTATTTTCATTACATTTTGATGTATATATAACCGACTTTTACACTTTTGAGTTTTTCTCTCTTAGCTTTTCGTTATTGTCATTTTGATTCATTCAAGAGATACTTCTTTCTTTTTTCAAAAGGCAAAACTGATTTTTCCAAAAATCTTATCTTTTAAAAAGACAACTGATGAAATCCGAGAAGAGGACCCTTCTTCAGACATTTCATGGTTGTTGTTATTGGGGCCGAAAGTGGCTATTAACAACTTATATCTCTCACTTAGCCACTTGAGTCAATCTATGATACACTGGTTTTCCCTCTCACTATTTTTAAGTTTTACCAAGTTTCACCATTTTCTAGTTGCAAGTAAATTGCAAATTTTACCTCTTATACTATTTTTTCATAATCAATATATTTTACCTCCATAACAATTAACAAAGTGTATTTTTACACTTGTACTGTAGGCATATCTCAAATCAATGTGAGTCACATATTTAGTAAAAAATTCTTTTGAAATCTCTTTTGTCAAGGAGTCAACCAACATATCATTTGTTGGCATATAAGATATATACATATCATTTGTTTTTAGCATATCATGAATATAGTGATATTTAATCATTATATGCTTACTTCTTGAGTTATCAACTTCACTCTTAATAAAAGTAATTGATGCATTGTTGTCACAATAAATGACAATTAATTCATTTGTTATATCCAACTTCAGATCATGTATGAAGTAGCTTATCCAAACGGTACTTGTAACAGTTATATTGTAAGCAACATAATTAGCTTCTTGTGTATACAATGCTACACAATCCTATTTCGTGTAAGCTTAAGAAACAACATCACCTCCAAATAAAAATATTTGATCGGAGGTTGACTTGTTATCATCTTTGCTCCCTACAAAGTTAGCATCCGATTATCCTACCATTTTCAGTTCATTTGCTTGAAAACACAGTTTCAAGTCTCTTGTTCCCTTAAAATATCTTAAAATCCTTTTCACAGTTATCTAATATTGTCAACGAAGATCACTTTGATATATACTCATAAGACCAACAACAAAGTTGATATGAGATCTTATACACAACATCGCTTAAAACAAGCTATCCACAGCTTGTGCATAAGGAACATTAGACTTTTTCTCTCCCTCACCGAGATAATCAACATTACTTAATTTGACTCCTTTAGTAACGGGTATAGCTGTAGGCTTACACTCACCCATTTTAAACTTCTTGAGAATATAATCAATGTATCTCTCTTAACTCAAACATAAAAGATTAGATTTTTTGTCATAAGAAATCTTTATACCTAGAAAATATAATGCATCTCCCATATCCTTCATTTCAAATATTGAGTTTAACCATGACTTGATTTTGATAATCATCTAATTGTCATTCTCAATCAATAATATGTCATCTACATATAAAAATATAATGACAGTGGTTTCCACTATTTCAAATATATACACAGTGGTCAAGTTCACTAGCCATAAACTCAAGTTCTAAAATAGTATTTTGAAAAGTCAAATATCATTGACAAGGTGATTGTTTAAGACCATATTGAGATTTTTTTAACTATATACTTTATCTTCCTTTCCTTTAACAACATATCCTTCTTATTGTTGCATATAGATGATTTCATCTAAATCTTAATTTAGACAAATGATCTTTACATCTAACTGATATAAGTTTAAATCATAATATATTGAAATAACTAAAATAATTTTAGTGTATGCAAATTTCATAATTGGAAAATATGTCTCAACATAATCAATTCATTCCTTTTGTCAGAATCTCTTTACAACTTACCTCCCCTTAAATTTGTCGATTGTTTCATTGACTATGTATTTCTTTTTGAGAACCCATTTATAACTTATTGCTTTCCTTCCTTTCAGGAAATTAGTTAATTCCTACTCTTGGTTTTCTTAATGGATTTGATTTCTTTATTCATGTCTTTTTTTCAGTTGATTCAAACGAGTTGATAGTTTTTTGATATGTCATGTTATTAGTCAATTCATATAAATTCATTAAATTACATATTTTCTCTATAAGGTAAGTGTGATAATCCTTTAAATAGGACGGTGTTACCCTATGTCTTTTTATGTCTACTTAAAGTTTCATTTCGTTTAAGAAGATCATCATTATCTATGAGTTCAAATGATGAGAAATCTAGATCGAGTAGATCATCAACACATTCATTATCATTCTTAGTCTTCTCTAAGAATTCAACATCCTTGTTTTCTATTAATCAATAGTCCTTATGATAAAACTGATATCTTTTAGAACCTTTAAGATATCCAATAAATACACATCTCAAAGACCTCTTGTCTAACTTATCCTTAAACTAATCAAGAATTTTCACGTGTGTGATAGATCTCTACCTCTTGAGATGACTTGAGTCTGATTTTCTTTGAAACCACATCTCATATGATATAGATAGTACAACCTTATTCTGTACTCTATTTAGAATATATAAAACTGTACAAACCACTTCTCTGCAAAATACCTTACATAGATAAACATCTATTAACATACACCTAGTCATATTTAATAAGTTCATGTTATATCTCTTTGCTACACCGTTTTGTTGAGGTGTTTTAGGTATAATATTTTACTTTGTAATATCAAAGTCTTTATAGTATTCAAAGAATTCTGTAGAGATATATTCACCACCTCAGTCTAACCTTAATACTTTGATTGTCTGCACTAATTAATTTTCAACCTTTTACTTATATTCTTTGAATACCTTAAGTATTTCAAACTTATGTGCAAAGATATATATATATATATCTTGAGTAATCATTAATAAAAGCTATGAAATATACCTTCTCACGATGAGATATTACTCTTAAGGGTCCAAATAAATCAGTATCAATAATTTCTAATAAGGTTATTGCCCTAATTATTTTTAAAAAATATTTTTTTGGTCATTTTTCCTTGTATATAAGTGTCACACTTATTAAAAGTGTTTTTATAAAAATTACGCAATAAGTTAAAGTTGGTTAATTTTCTCAACTTGTTAAAACTTATAAGCCCCAAGCGTTTATGCCATATATTCACATCAATTACATACACAATCAATATAAGCATAAAAAGAATTCTCATTTTTATTTATATTTAGTTTAAACAAGCCATGCTCAATATTAAATAAACCTAAAAAAGTTATCTTCTCATATTTTCCCACAATAACTTTGTCAAGGACAAACCTTACTTCAAACCCTTTCTTTACCAAGGCAGAGATAGATACAAAATTGCTCCTAATAAAAGACACAATCAATACATCTATAAGTATAATTAGTATGCCTTATACAAAAACTCTAAAAAAACAATTCCAAGAACATTAGTAAATGTATTATTACCCATATAAACCCGATGCTCCTAATGTTTGTATTCCTTGAGATCCATTGCTCTCTCTTTACTCTTTAAGATATATCAAGTTACTTAAAAATCGATCTAAAAATCAATCACCAGACGGTCTATATAAAGACACTTAAAAATGATACAGGTTATGTTTTGCTTCTCTGTTGGGTCGCATCGTTGGTTGTTTCCACCGTTCTTGTTCTTGTTATGATAGTCCCATTTATAGTACCCCATTTTGTCATAGTTGAAACACTTTATCCGAAAAGCAGACTTCTATGATTTCTTAAAAAATTGACCGCCCTTCTTTTTATTATTTTTACCAAATTTCTTATTTTGTTTCTTCTTATTCTAGTTGTTTTTAAAACTTAACCCTAAATCATCTTTATCAACTAACAAATTTTCTCTTTTATTTTTATTCATATGTTCTTTTTCAATTGTCAGTTTCAATGAGAGTTTTTCAAGAGTAAAATCTAATCTAAGTCTAAGGGTTGTAGTTATCATGTTTGAGGAAGCGAGAAGACTATTTAAAATTGTTGATATCTACATCAGTTAAAGAATGACTCACTTCACTACAACTAAATCCCTAGCCATTACGAACATTTGGTTAATATGTTCAACTACATTATCACCTTTTTTCATTTTATAAAAATTATATTTTTCAAAGAGTAGTTGGATATGCAACTTATATGTAGTATCGTACTTTATAGTCAAAGTATCAAATAACTCTTTTGTGGTCTCAAATTCTTCAAAAACCCTAATCAAGTCATCTTTCATGTTAGTCAACATTATAGTCCTAACTATAGTATCATCCTTTAAAAATATTTTATATGTATCTTTCACTTCATCTGTTGCAACTAAAGTGAAGAATAAAATTGTTTTCCTAAGTGCATAATCAACACTCTATAAAGTTAGGGCCAACGAGATTCTTTTTTTCCACATTTGAAAATTTAAGTCATTTAATTTTTTTTTGTTAATTGAAAGATACAGATTCTAAAAGTCATTTTTAATGATTTGATAGAGATAACAAATAGAGGATGTGAATATTTTAAATAAAAAATATAAATCAAGCATGTAAATATTTCTGAACAATAAACAATAATTGAAAAACATTTGAAAAACATAGAGGATGTAAAATTGTTTCCCTAAGTGCATAATCAACACCCTCTAAAGTTAGGGCCAACGAGATTCTTTTTTTCCACATTTGAAAATTTAAGTCATTTAATTTTTTTTTGTTAATTAAAAAACACATATTCTAAAAGTCATTTTTAATGATTTGATAGAGACAACAAATAGAGGATGTGAATATTTTAAATAAAAAATATAAATCAAGCACGTAAATACTTCTGAACAATAAACAATGATTTTATGTAAAAACTTGAAAATATCTAAGAACTAGGGACAGAATAGTAAAACTATAGTTCATTTTATTACATAATTTGAATAAACAGTTAAAGACAAAATAATAATTATGTGTCATGGTATTCTACAAAAAGTACGAGAACAAAAAAATACTTTTGTCAAGTAACATAACGAAAAAGTTGATAAAGATTCAGGAATTGTATCGTAAAAACACTATGAATATCGGATCCCATAAATTAGCATGTTAAACACGAACACAAATGTAAATCTATAGTATTGTATTTCATAATTTTATAGACTTTGAGAAGATAGGAACAACATTTCCTCATTTCAAGAGTAAAATATTTTTTTCATTTGAAAATGTTTTTGTTGTGTTTGGTGATATTTTTTTTTATTTTGGGCATAACAAACTTTTCACTCCGTTGTTCGAAGCGACTGAGATGGTTTATTGCCGACGGTTTTGGAAAAGCCATCAACTGAGATATTTTATTGTTGGTGATTTCTTGAAACCACAGTTTTTCAGCCCACGATTTTGCAGTGAAATTGTGTATCAAAGGGAGAGAGTGAGAAAGAACTAGAGAGAGGTGAAAGGTAAAATGAGAAACAGAGAGAGGGAGAAGAAAAGGCGTAACGAAATATTCGATCAAAGCAATTTTACAAAACTGCTGGCTCAAGCAGTTTATTGCCGATGGTTTTGGAAAAGCTGTCAACTTAGACGGTTTATCTTTGGCGATTTTCTAAAACGGCAGTTTCCCAACCCAGGATTTTGATTAGAAAATCGTGCATTAGAGTGAGAGAGAACTAGAGGGAGGTGAAAGGAAAGGAGAAAGAGAAAGAGAGAGCGGGAGAAGTAAAGGGTCACAGTCCCTTAGCCTCAGCCCTCGGTTTCTTCTCTCGTCGTTAACCACTCAGCCACCTCTCGTCGACAGCGCCTCAACCATTGTCTTTAGTTTTCTCTTTCGTAATTTGTTTCCTCGTGTCTCGTCTTGTTTTTGGCCATGAAGACCGAAACCGATCTCTTTTCTCTTCATCCCGTCCGTTTGCCATTTACATGATTCCTTTGGTTTGATCGATATTGGATCCACCATTACAAACAGAGTCATGACGATACTTTGCCTTCAGTATGAGTGCCGTCATGACTGTGCTTCTCTCTCTTCTCTGTCTATGTTGAAAAGCGAGAGAGTCTATCGATGTAACCGAATCTCTGCAGTTTTTTGAAGAATGCGGAAGAGTTTTTCTCGTTGTATGTATTTGAAGAATGGGGAAGAGAGTTTTTCTCGTTGTATGTATTTTTGTTACGTTTCGACTTATATATAAGTAGCTTTTCACTTTCAAATTTGTTTCTCTCACTTTTGATTAAAGTTATTTTTGTTCATCTACCAAACAACAACTAAGCCTTTTCCCATACTAGACGGGGTCCGCTACATGGATTCTTTGTTTTCACATATCTTTATCGTGTTTTTCCCATATTAGACGGGGTCGGCTACATGGATTCTTTGTTTCCACAAATCCCTATCGTGTGTCATGTTAGCAGTTAACTCCCGATAAGCTAGATCATTCTTTATTATTTCTTTCCAACACTTTTGTGGTCGTCTTCTACCTCTTTTAATACTTTTCAAATTTAGTTTTTCTAACCTTCTTAAAGGTTCTTCTTTTGATCTTACTCCTAATTTGTTTATAATAACCTCTTTATGTATACGGTCTTTTCTTGTATGACCACTCATCCATCTCAACATCTTTATTTCTGTCACAAACATTTTTGTACATGTTGATGATTAACTGCCCAACACTCAGAACCATAAAATATGGCAGGCCTAATTGCTGCTCTATAATATTTACCTTTTAACATTAATGGTATCTTCTTATCACAAAGAATACCTGATGCTCCTCTCCATTTTAACCAACCAGCATTAATTCTATGTGTAACATCTCCATCAATTCTTTCATCTGAAAAATTGACCCTAGGTATTTAAAACTTTTCTTTTGGGGAATGCAATGTGTGCCAATTTTAATTTCTCTGTCCTATGAAGTAACCAAATGATCAAACTTACATTCCATATATTCTGTCTTTGTTCTACTAAGTCGGAGGCCTTTGCTTTCTAATGTTTCTCTCCATAGTTCCAATTTTCAATTAACTTTTTCCTTAGACTCCTCCACTAATACAATGTCATCTGTAAATAACATACAGCAAGGTACTTCATCTTAGAATATGTTTTGTTAACTCATCCATTACCATTATAAATAAGTATGGACTTAAAGTTGATTCTTGATGTAACCCAATATTAACTTCAAAGAAGTCTATCATTCCTTCATGAATCCTCACACATGTTTTTGCACCATCATACATGTTTCTTATAAGGTTAATATATGTCAATGGGATACCTCTTTTTTTCAAAGTTCTCCAAAGAACCTCCCTCGGTACCCTATCATAAGTTTTTCTAGATCAATAAATATCACTAGTTTTCTTAGTATAATGTAATTTATAACATGCCCTCTTTTCCTTAGATACCCCTAATACATCTTTCGCCACTTTCCTAATATGTATAGCCATATTGTTCCACATATCACAGGGTGTGCCAACATAATTTCAAACATGTCCTTGAAGGACTTTCTGTTTAAATATATCTTCTTTCTCGCTTTTGAGGTTCCACCATTTAGTTCGAATAGCTCGATGCACTCTTTTCTTCTTTGTATATTTTTTTATTTGTAAATCCATAACTAAAAGTCGATGTTGGGCGGTTAAGCTTTCTCTTGGAATTACCTTACAATCTTTACAACATGCTTTATCTTTTTTTCTACAAATAAAGTAATCAATTTGTGTTTGTGATAAGCTACTCTTATAAGTAATTAAATGTTCATCTCGTTTTTTCAATATTGTGTTGACTATAAAGAGATCAAATGCCATAGCAAAATTTAAAATCTCCCTACCTTCCTCGTTTATATCCCCAAAACCAAAGTTTTTATGAATCCCTTGATATCCTAATAACTCTTTACCGACATGTCCATTTAAATCTCCTCCTAAACAAATCATTTCCCTTTGTGGAATCTTTTAAAACACTTTATCTAACTCTTCCCAAAAAACTATCCTTATACTGTCTTCTAGTCCTACTTGGGGTACGTTAGCACAAACTATATTCAAAACCTCTGCTCCTAACACTAATTTCAATGTCATGATTCGGTCACCATATCGTTGTATGTCTACTAACTCTCTTTTAAATCTTTATTTATGATAATACCAACTCCGTTTCAAGTCTTTTCTTTACCTGAGTACCATAATTTACAAAATGTATCCTCTATCTTCTTTGCTTTTTCTCCAACCCATTTTGTCTCTTATAGACATAGAATATAAATCTTTCTTCGAATCATAGTATCTACCACTTCCATTAGCTTATCGGATAATGTTCTAATTTTCCAAGACCCAATACGAATCTTATTATCTAGGACTATCTTCCTTACCCCCCGTATCCGTCCATAATCAAAATGCGGAGACTCTCTCTAAAAATTTTTCAGTACATTCGGGTGGCAATGTAGCGGGACTAACTTCTTTATCTACACCCGACTATGACGTGGAAACCCTCTCTCTAATTAATTCACTACATTCGGGCTCTGCAGCACGTCGCTAGGCGGGAACGCCCTAAAGCAATGCTCATAATTTTTGTAATCCATGTTATAAAAATTTGACGAAGTTTTGCGCTGGCTGTCGGAAGACTAACACAATCCTCCTTCTTTATTCGAGCTTGGGACCGGCAATGCAAGAGTGATCCCTTCCATGGGCGAAATTATTTTTGTTCATTTGAGTAATATTTTTTTCTTTTTCTTCAAAAAAGCAAAACTCATTTTTCAAAATCTTATTTTTTATAAAAACAACTGATGATTGTAGACCCAAAATCGCCACCAAAAAACTTCCATACATAGAGAACCAACAACTTATATATATATATATATATATATATATATATATATATAGAGAGAGAGAGAGAGAGAGAGAGAGAGAGAGAGAGAGAGAGAGAGAGAGAGAGTAGCGTAACGATGTTATATTGACTTTATGAAGCTTAACGAGCGAGCTGATGTTGAGGACATTGATCATGAAATGCTCATCGCGGTGCGAATCGAACGAATTATCGACTCTAGAAACGTAGCGGGGCTTCAAAGGCAGATCTCATCCCGCAACAGGAAGTCTTGTTTGGGCCCCTGAAATAATTGGTTCACACATTTGATACTTTAGACAGACTGTTTTTCTACAAAAGTACGCCATGACCATGAAGCAAGAGAAAAGGAAATCAAGGAGATTAACATTAGTTCTTTTCCTGTCAAGCAACACCATCTTCTGCTGCCCTCCTGGCAGCATCCTTGACTGCGTTTCATGAATTCTTCTCCGACTTCTGCCGGGCGTAGTACATAGCCGACCACCGCGGTAAGCATCGCACCGGCGCCGGCGAGCTGCGTCCTGTTAAGCTTCGTGAAGGAGAACGGACTCCTCTGCTCGTCAGGCATCTCTCGCTCTCTCTTCAGAACTTGCCCAAATCATGTCATGATAGATAAACTTAATGTTTGAGAAAGAAAAATGCTGCAACCCGATCTATCAATCTAAGTGTATATATTAATGGAAGAACGGAATACTCACGGTGATGGTTTCCACTACATCGAATGCAGATGTAGGGAAAAAGTTGGATAACATGGTTCGTGGTGTTTCTCTCTCTCTCTCTCTTTATATATAAAGAGAGAGAGAGATTGGATCGTGTTCACTACTAACATGATTTTTTTTATAGGAATATAATTTAAAAAACGAAGAAATTTTAAAAATAAAAAACAATATTATTATACTCTTACTTTCAAAAAAGTATGAATAAATAGCATCAATCAATAATAGGATTGAATCACTATATATATATATATATATATATATATATATATATATATATATATATATATATTTATAATTATAATTTTATGTATTTATATTTTTATACCATCTTAAATATATACTCATATATTATATATTTGTTTGGCAACCGATGAATGTAATTAAGGTGTTCCTTGTGCCCGAACCTGTAATTAGTCAAACCGGGTATTCTCCTTTTATCAATGTTGATGAGGCGGGATGGGGTAGGGGATCAAAGTCTTCATCCTCATCTCTATTTCAAAATCTTGTTCTCGTGTTTTTCGTAAAAAACCGGTAAAAAAAGAGGAACACAAACACATATTTTGAAACTTATTTTTAGGTTTAAAATGAAATTCTAATCCATACAAAATGTATTAAAATTCGAGCATGAATGTTCATGTGTTAATCATGGATTCATGAAGTAAAAAGATGTCACTCTTTTTTTTTTATCCGAACCAAGTTCACGAGACGGAGACTCATTATCCCCATTTCCATCCTTATCCTTCTCTTCCTGTTTCCATCTCCGCCTCCCATTTCCACTCTCCAAATTCACTCCCATGGGAAGCGAGAATCTCGTCTCCGCCAACATCCCAACTCTTTCCTACCCATCCCCAATTAAGTTGATCGGAGCCCATAATCCCTCCAATATTTCCATCCAAAACTCTCTCACTCTTTCCTTTTCTTCTTTTTGAATCATTCGGGATTTGGGATTGAATCGCAAAGAATCCGATCCACTTAACTTCTTATAACCCATGTGCTGCTCTTAGGGTAACGCTTTAGGGAGAGACAGAGCAGCGTTAAGGTGAGAGCCTTCATCGTGAATTCCGGAGAGGGAAGGCGCGAGGCAACGGTAGTTCATGAGTCTCTTCCCCTTTGTGTGGCTTTCAAGATAGTGAGTGTGTCTCTGTTAACGTTCAAGCGAAAGGGCTCTTAGGATTGCTTTTGGTTCTTGTTTGCTGCTCTATTTAGTTTCCAGATTGTTGGATAGCCCCCTTGGATGCTACTGTGTCAGTTTACTAATGGAGTATCATTGCATTGAATCAAGGACCAACTTACGATGCTATTCATCTTTGTTTCTGCATTTTAGTTTGCTGCTCTTGGTCTGTGTTTACATTTTCCTTTTCTTTCTTTATTCTTCTTCCCATTTCGTTCTTCTACCTTTTTCTCATATTTCTGTTTTATAGTTTCTGATTTTCCTTCATTATTCGTCTTTCCTCCTTGTTCAGTTTTTTCCATTTTACTGGCACTGCAGATACACGAAGGAGCAAGTTTAAACGAGTTGAGCTCGGCTCGACACAAGGTTACAAACGGCTCAATTGCGTCGAAGGACGTACTAGCAGTCTTGCTCGTTTCGTTCATTCGGTGGCTCCTTGGTTTGATTCCTAAAAGTTATTTGTTCGCCCAGTTTCATTGGAAGAGAAAATTCTGTGGGGAGATCTAAGCCGCCCTGGAGAAATTCGATGATGGGTCATATGCAATGTGGCAGGAATCTCCTCACCCATCTCACAAAACGCTCTGATTTACATGATTTGGGCTACAAAATACTCCCCTCTTTCCTTGTCGGCCATGGCGTTAGGTACAGAAAGTTGGAGGTCATTCTCACGACGGTGCGTCCTCTCTCTCTCTCTCTCTCTCTCTCTCTCTCTCTCTCTGCACTTCTCATTGCGTTTGTTGCTTGATTTTAGTCGATCGAGAAGCTAGGAAAAGCAGGTGAAACGGTGAAGGTCGCGCCCGGATACTTCCGGAACCATTTGATGCCTAAGTTGCTTGCCGTTCCCAACATTGAAAAATACGCTTACTTGATCAAGGAACAACGCAAAGTACGCTTCCTATTTCTTTCCTTATCCATTGTTGTTGGCGTGGTTCATGATTTGTCGGATAAGAATTTAAGTATTTGCTGAATGTTTATTCTCTTTCATTCTGTATTCATGATCCGTCGAAGAACACATTTACCCATTTGCCTACTTCGAATGTTCTCTCATGGTTCGTAATCTGTATGCTCAAAGAATCTCTGCTTAGGGTTCACTTTTTTGGGTAGAATAGTTTGTTATTTCTTGTTTAGATGTTTTTCAGGTTGTTTGTATTTGTTTCCATCTGAAAGGAACGAATTTGTCTTCGTTGTGGTCCAATGGTTGGATGGAAGTTTTAAAGGTGTTTTTTTAATTCTTTTACTGCTTTTTATTTCGCTCTTAGGTACTACTCCCAGTGTGATTTGTAAATAGTGGGATTTCCCGTGAGATGAAGACCAATGGTGTACTTAGTTTCCCTCATAACTAACAGTCGGAACAAAGTGAGATTCTTGTGGTTCGGCTATATTTCTCTTGTGCTGAGTTTGTTATGTGTTTAGTTTGTGATCCGAAGCTGGCATATTCAGTTATTCATACTAGTTGAGCATAAACTATGCAATTTTGGTTCAGGCCCGCTCCACTCAAACAAGCTCAGAAACTGGACAATAATATTTTAAGTTAGAGAACAGTCATAACATTAACCCAATTGATATATAGCTTTCTTGTTTCCTATTGCTGCTACATCATGCTTGGTCTTCTTATTGGGACCTAATATCATGGTTTTTGCAGGGTTTGTACATATTGGTCTGTATCAGAGGATATGTGTCGATACATTACATAGCACGAGATAGGGGCATCATTACCATCATGTACAACAACAAACAACAACTAAGCCTTTTCCCATACTAGACGGGGTCAGCTAAATGGATTATTTTTTCCACATAGCTCTATCATGTGCCATGTTAGCAGTTAACTCAGTATAAGCTAGATCATTCTTTATTGTTTTTTTTTCAACACTTTTGTGGTCGTCTTCTACCTCTTTTAATACTTTAAAAACCTAGTTTTTCATACCTTCTTAGAGGCACTTCTTTTGATCTTCTTTTTATATATCCAAACCATCTTAAATGATATTCTCTCATTTTATCCTCCATTGGTGTCACTCCCAATTTGTTTCTAATAACCTACGGTCTTTCCTTGTATGACCACTCATCCATCTTAACATCCTCATGTCTGCTACCAACATCTTTTGTACATGTTGATGATTAACTGCCCAACACTCAAAACCATAAAACGTGGCTGATCTAATTGATGCTCTATAATATTTACCTTTTAACATTAATGATAACTTCTTGTCACAAAGAGTACGTGATGCTCCTCTCCATTTTAACCAACCTACACTAATTCTATACGTAACATCTCCATCAATTATCCCATCACTCTGAAAAATTGACCCTAGGTATTTAAATCTTTCTTTTTGGGGGATGCAATGTGTGCCAATTTTAATTTCTATGTCCTCTAAAGTAACCAAATGATCAAACTTACATTCCATATATTATGTTTTTGTTCTACTAAGTCGGAAGCCTTTACTTTCTAATGTTTCTCTCCATTGTTCCAATGTTCTATTAACTTTTTCCTTAGACTCCTCCACTAACACAATGTCATTTGCAAATAACATACACCAAGGTACTTCATCTTGAATATGTTTTGTTAACTCATCAATCACCATTATAAATAAGTATGGACTTAAAGTTGATCCTTGATGTAACCCAAATACCCAATATTAACTTCAAAGAAGTTTGTCATTCCTTCGTGAGTTCTCACACATGTTTTTGCTCCATCGTACATGTCTCTTATAAGGTTTATGGATGTCAATGTGATACCTCTTTTTTCAAGGTTCTCCAAAGAACATCCCTTAATATCCTATCATAAGACTTTTCTAGATCAATAAATATCACGTAAAGGTCTTTCTTTTTTGCTCTATAATGTTTCACAAGACATCTCAAAAGGTGAATCGCTTCAATAGTAGATATGCCTGACATGAATCTAAATTGGTTCTCTATTATACTCGATACTTGTCTTAGCCTACATTCGATAATTCTTTCCCATAATTTCATAATATGGCTCATTAACTTGATACCCCAATAATTCACACAATTATGAAGTCTTCCTTGTTCTTGTATATGGGTATAAGTGTACTCGCTCTCCATTTCTCGGGTATCTTTTGGTTTCTCTATATTTCATTAAATAGTCTTATGAGCCAAGTGATTCGTGTCTCTCCTAAGATTTTTCAAACTTCTATAAGAATATTGGTTGGTCCTACAGATTTACCACCCTTCATGTGTTTAAGAGTATCTTTGACTTCATTCTTTTGAATACGTCGTAGAAATTATGGTTTATAAACTTTTCTTATTTGGCTAACTCTCCTAAGCTAATACTAACATCTTTATTTTTATTAAAAAGCTTATAAAAATAAATTTTCATCTATTTTTTATATCATCATTTGCCACTAGAATTTTTTCATCCTCGTCGCATCTAACAAAATTAAGATATTTAGTTTTCTTATCTCTAGCTCTATCCTAAAAATATCTCTTTCACCCTCTTTTGAGTTGAGCTTTTTATATAAATTCTCTCAAATTTTAGATTTTGCTTCACTGACGGTCTTTTTCGCTTCTTTCTTTGCTTTCTTATAAGCATCTAAAATTTCACTAGTCTTCTTAGCATAATGTAATTTGTAACATGCTCTTTTTGCCTTGATTTTATCTTACACCATTTCACTTTACCACCAAGCTTTTTTTTGTACTGGTACACCTCCCTTAGATTCACCTAACACATCTTTCACCACTTTCTTAATATGTATAGTCATATTATTCCACATATCACAAGGTGTACCAACATAATTCCAAGTATCTCCTTGAATGAACTTTTTGTTTAAATATTCCTTCTTTCTCGCTTTTAAGGTTTCACCATTTAGTTTGAATAGTTCAATGCACTTTTTTACGAGTAAATCCATAACTAAAAGTCTATATTGGGTGGTTAAGCTTTCTCTTGGAATTACCTTGCAATCTTTACAACACACTCTATCTTTTTTCCTGCAAATAAAATAATCAATTTGTGTTTGTGATAAACTCTTATAAGTAATTAAATGTTCATCTTGTTTTTTTGAAGATTATATTGATTTAAAGAGATCAAATGCCATAGCAAAATTTAAAATCTCCCTACCTTCCTCATTTATATCCCAAAACCAATGTTTTCATGAATACCTTAATATCCTAATGCCTCTTTACCGACATGTCCATTTAAATCTCCTCCTAAATAAATCATCTCCCTTTGTGAAATTCTTTGAATCACCTTATCTAACTCTTCCCAAAAAACTTCTTTATACTATATTCTAGTCCTACTTGGGTACGTAAGCAGAAACTATATTTTAAACCTCTACTCCTAACTCTAATTTCAATGTCATGATTCGGTCACCATAACATTGTGTGTCAATATTTATTTATGATAATACAAACTCTGTTTCGGGTCTTTTCCTTTCTTTAGTACCATAATTTAAAACCTGTAACTTCAATCTACTTTGCTTTTTCTCCAACCCACTTTGTCTCTTGTAAAGATAGGATATGAATCTTTCTCTGAATCATAGACGAAAATGTAGAAGCCCTTGCTTACTTTTCACTGTATTCGAGCTTTGCAGGGCGTCACTAAGAGAGGACGCCCCAATGCAATGCTCATAATTTGTATAATCTATGGTATAAAAATCCGACAAAGTTTTACGTTGGGTGTCGGAAGCCTAACACAACCCTGCTTCTTTATCTGGGCTTGGGACCGGTCATGCAAGGGTGATCCCTTACATGGGCGGAGTTATCATTACCAACATGTGGTTTTGTTTTTCAAACAAAAGAAAAGTTTATGATATTGTCAAACCAACAATGGTTGCCCTTGGCAACAAGGCAAAGTTACTTTACTTACAATACTGGTTGTGCTTGTGTCTGGACCCTTGGTGATACAGACAAAGTTACTTTGCTTTCAATGTTTGTTTTTTATGTGTTTTCTTCTGGAAGGCCAAGAATCAAAACCATTACCCTTCTTATTCTTTGTTTTGTTACCATAAAGGCTTTAATCATGTACCATAGTATTTAGAGTTATTGGTTTATAATGCACTTTAAAATAAATGAACCATGAGATATGCAGTTTTCCAACCTGAGCAATGCGAATTGCATATGTGAGATATTGGTTCCGCTACCAAGTGCACATATCTTGATCAAAGTCATAATGTTCTTTCTATTTTAGCTGTAAATGTGCACATTTTGCTTTTCCTTTTTGTGGAAAACAAGTTTTAGATAAAAGTCATGGACCTTTTCTTGTTACTTATCTTCATTTCTCTATTCACCTTCTTCATGTACATTCAGCATATTTGTTCCAGTGGTTACTTCTCCTCTGAAGTTGGTATGTGTGGAACTCTAGTTTCTGTCATCTCTTTGCTTCCATGCGACTTTCTTTATAGACTGAACACTCATTGGATCTTCAACAATGATGTTACAAGTTCATTTTGATGTTTGAATCAGCTTTATCAACGTGAAGAAGCAGAGACAGCAATAGTTCTTCCAAAGACAAAGGAGGACAAAATGAAGGAGTACCAGGCTGCAGCAAAGCGTCTGAGTAACGCTCGCTTGGTATGTTGGTTGCCACGGTCCACATGTATTTTGTTAGGATAAGTTTCTACCAAAGTCATAAAACTTTTCATGACCCAGTTGTTAAGTCTTGCATTACCCCATAGTGCTCTCTTTTGAGTATCGAAGGGTTGTGATTAGCATGTCGTTTTTTTCTTGTAGCCCAACATCATTCTTATTTAACACAATGACATGTTTTATGCATCAAAATTCTTGTATACAGTTTTCTCTTGGTTGAAGCAGGTTATACCTCTCTAAAGTCTAAACCTTCTGCTTTCATGAGCTAAGTGTAACTTGCATCCTTCCATTAGATGCTTGTTGCCATCCTTCTTATTCTACCTTTTTAAAGAACAGTAAAGGAAAATTTGTTTGTTCATAAGCTAAGTCGCACCGACACATCTAAGGGGTGAAGTGTCGACCTCGACACTGGTGCGACACCGACACCGTGTCGGTGCGGCATGGCCAAAAAAAAAATGCAATTTTTTTTTTGTAACTCACGGATAAATGGGTTTGGATAAAGAAGATTGATTTGTGTATTATGATGAAATTAGTAGTTGTTTACCATTTATGTGTTTTGCTTTAATATAAAGTTGTGTACTTTCTATTATAGCTTTATATAATATTAGCTTGAATGATTTTGGGTGTGGACAATTGGTTTCTTATTACTCAATCTGATTGGATTCTTGACTCCATACTATATGCCTTTTCACAGAATAATCTCTGTCACCAAACACATTTGAAGGCGAGGAACATTGTCACATCAATAGAACAGAAGAGTATGACATCACTAGTGGATCCTAGCACAAATACTAGTATATGCCAGTGTTATCCATATTGTAGGAAGCCACGGTACGATATGGTAACCTGTATCGTAAGATACAGGTTATCGTACTGTATCATACGATACGGCCCATATCGTACGATACGGGCGATACGCCCAAAAAAAAATTTAATTTTTTTTTTCAAAATTTTTGCAGGTTTTTGGCCTCTCTTCACTTCCCTATGCTTGTAATTTGGGTTTATAATTTTATTTATTGAATAAGAATAATTTATAAACAAATAAAAATTGTGACAAAATCATTTTCCTTTTTGTTGCCAACTTTTAGGTATATTTCTGCTAGCAGTTTCTAATTTCATGAGATCGCAAACAATTAAAAACATTTGGTTGTCTCGGTTCATTGAGTGGGCATTTCACAACTTCACTATTTTAAGGTTCACCTTACATGACTTCCATTGAGTTGAACATGATCAACGTGTGTAAGGCTTAACTCAATATGTGAAAGTGAGAAATGAAGCTCAAGCATTAGTTAAAAAGCTAATTGTAAGAAAAAAAGGGATATCATCAAGTAATAATATCATATCACTGAGGTGTCATAGAGTCAATAATTAAAGAAATTGAGCTCATTGTTTTGCTCACATATGAAAATTAGCAAATATGACAACTACATGTACAAAGATAGCAGTTTGTTAATTTTGATATATTAGATGAGTGGATTATGAAAGATAACGAAGAAAATGCACTCCTAACCGAAGAAGACATTGCATGAATTAATTTGAAGTGCAACAACATCACGATGGAGATGAAGATTTTCATTTTAAAGCAGAAGGTGATGAGAAACTTTGAATCTTTATCAAGTAGAAGATTAAGATTATTTAGTTAATAATCTTGATAGAAATTAAAATATGTAAAATGTAAATGTATTTCATTTTTTGCTTCAAAATATGTAATTTTGGATCCAATTGTTCAATGTTGAATGTTCAATATGTGCTAAACTTTGCATTATATGAATTTAAAGCAATTATCAGATTTTTCCAGATTTTTTTCGGTTTTTTACTAATTTTCTTGATTTTTTAAATAATTTTCGTATTATTTTAATATTACAGTACGATACGATACGATATGCCTGTATCGTGGAGCCTAGCGATACGCGATACGATACGCGTTAGACAACACTGATATATGCTATATCCTACAAAAGATCTCAAAACTCTTTGAATCCATAATTTGGATATTTTGCAGCTCGTAAAATCATTCTAATTTTCACATCATTACGAGGGAACTTGCTAGTTGATACCTACGTGCACCCAAAATTAGCAAATACTAGTTGTATTATGATTGATTTATGTAGCTTGAATATTATATATAATATATAATATTATATACCCTAGCCGTGTCGCTGCACCCAAAGTTTTTGAAATTTGCCGTATCCCGCACCCGCACCCACACCCGTACCCGTGTGACATAGTTCATAAGAGCAGTTGAAAAATGAGCAGTTATGTAATTGTTCTTTATCTAAGATAAAAGGATAGCACGTTCAAGCATAGGACATAATAATATGTAGAGTGAAGGCAGGTAGATGACCAAAACTGGACAAGCAATGCCATGTGAGGGAGAAAAAAATGCAAATTCGGACAAACCTAACCTAACATCTGTTTCTCAGACTTTTCTAAATGATCCTTATTCCTTAATTCATGCAGTTAATCAACAAAGAAGTGAAGCAAGTAATAGACTTTAAAAGTATGCTCTCAGATCCAAAGCCTTCCTGCTCACATGCATAGCAGCATTGCTGCAGTCCATTTTGGGTGTACTCGTAGGTCCACTTCCTTGAAATGTGGACAGCGTTCTTGAGTAGATATGTGGTCTTTCAATTCTGTGGCCTTGTCTGGCTGAAAAAGCACAAAATTTCAGTTATTATGAATTACAACTCATGCTGCTTTCTGGATATATAGACAGCGTTTACAGGCACACTTTCTGGAAATGTAGATAGCGTTCATAAGTAAATATGTGGTCAATTCTGCAGCTTTATCTGGCAGAGAAAGCGCAATTTTAGTTATTATGAAAACCACTCATGCTGCTTTATCTCACGAAAAACTAGGAGGCCAAAACTGATACATCTTTCATTACAAAATCAATTCTAAATTGCGTGATTTCATCGTGGCCTGCATAATTAGAGATTGCGCTGTTCATATATCTTTTGTAAATTCATTTGAATAGTCATATGTTGCCAATACTTGAGAATGAAAACCAGATCTACTTTCAATCTCCATGTTTCACGTTGTTCAACTTTTGATTAATTGTCCATGGTGGGGTGTAAACTATTTATAGTCTGTAACTGTAAGTATTGTTTCTTTTTGTGCTTAGCATTGTTCCTTCTATTCTCTTAGTGAATCAAAGCATGCACATCTTCTGATTTGTCTCTTGCTGAGTCTGCTGATTGCGTGCAGGTATTAAGAAGACTTATAAGCAAAGACAATGACCTGCGGACTCCCATCACTAAGGATGAAATTGTCGCTGAGGTATGTCATAAAATAGGTGTCATAGGTTTTAATTTGATAATGGAATTGTTGTGATATGGTTATGACGTTAAAGGGCTTTGCATTCGGCAGTAAGATATACCTTTTATCTTGCAAGAGGCTAACTCCCTTAAAATTGAACTGCAACATGGTGTAGGCATATCTCCTGTTGGGACCTGCATTCCCTCCGGCAGAGCTTACAGCTGTTTGTAACTTCTTAATATAAGTTTCTCGCCTTGATCTTTTTTGATCTTATGTGCACATGTCTTTGTAGAAACATATATTGCATTAGCTGATTTTCAAATATGAACTTAAGTACTAAGGATTGATTAAGGAACGAAATGATAAACTCAATCCATCAATCGAGTAAGAAGTTTGTGAAAGCAAGGTTACCACACCCTTGTTACCCAGGGACACTGAGTCAGATAAGCTGGGGCTCATCGTGTATAAGATTGCCTCAAGTTCATCCTTGAATGAAAACCAGGATTGAGCAAAAGCCAGGCTAATCGTATTTTACCAGCAAAGGTTCTTTATGGTAACTAAGTTCAACTAAGCACTCGAGCAATTAGTTATATATATTTTTTATTGACACCGATGTTGTAAGCTGCACTACTGTACGTAACTGTGTATAACATCGATGAACATTTTAATATGATGTGCACCTGCATCTAGATATGGGATTAAAGGCGTTTATTTAGCATGCTTGGATGATAATAGTGCTAGGATCAGTGACCTCCCGGGAAGTCCTTGTGTTGCACCCACTAGCCGACATGACCTACTGTGGGGAAAGGCTTATAAAAGGTAATAAGGTATCCTACTATTTCCTCTTAAAGAATTATCCACATTCCACAACAGTAGATACTTTTATTTCTTCAATAATTTTTCTGTAAATTTTTACATTTAAATAAGCAAAGCAACCATGTGAATATAATAAAGATAGTTATCCACATTCCACAACAGTAGATACTTTTATTTCTTCAATAATTTTTCTGTAAATTTTTACATTTAAATAAGCAACCATGTGAATATAATAAAGATAGTTATAAAATCTAACTTTTGTAACAAAGGCAAATCTTCCAGCAGCAACCAGATTCCAGAAATCTTCCAACAACAACTAAGCCTTTTCCCATACTAGACGGGGTCAGCTACATGGATTCTTTGTTTCCACAGAGCCCTATCATGTGCCGTGTTAGCAGTTAACTCACAATAAGCTAGATCATTCTTTATTGTTTCTTTCCAATACTTTTGTGGTTGTCCTCTACCTCTTTTAATACTTTCCAAATTTAGCTTTTCCTACCTTCTTCCTGGTTCTTCTTTTGATCTTCTTTCTATATGTCCAAACTATCTTAAATGATATTCTCTCATTTTATCCTCTATTGGTGCCACTCCTAATTTGTTTCTAATAACCTTATTATGTATACAGTTTTTTCTTGTATGACCACTCATCCATCTCAACATCTTCGTTTCTGTCACATACATCTTTTGTACATGTTGATGATTAACTGCCCAACACTCAGAACCATAAAACATGGCTTGTCTAATTGCTGTTCTATAATATTTACCTTTTAACTTTAATGGTATCTTCTTATCACAAAGAATACCGGATGCTCCTCTCCATTTTAACCAACCAGCATTAAATCTATGTGTAACATCTCCAGAAATCCTCCAGCAGCAAATTGTTTTCTTTGATTTCTTACCATTCTCGGACAAATATGGACATCGTTTTGAGCATTATACTAGAAGTTCCAATTGGTCCTTCACTGGAGATCTTTTCACTTCAGAAGTTTCTTGAATTTCACGAGATGCCCTTATCCATATCTTATAAACTTTGAGACTTTCTGCATGTTACGATATCATATTCTGTTTCTTACCTTCCTGTATTTGGTATAAAGTGTTTTTCTGCAAGTTTGTTTGAAAATGTCCAAGGAAAGCCCTACCACCATGGAGTTTGCGTGTCCTTCGGAGGGGGTACATTCGAATAATACTCCTTGAAGTGCTTATTTAAAGTTTCTTTTTTTTTAATTTTAAATTAGAGCATTAGGTACCAATCAGGCAAGTTTGAACCATCTAGGTTTTTAACAAGCCAGACTCAGGCTCCAGATGCCCATGAACACCTCAAGCTCATTGTGCAGTTATAGTAACTCTTGTCATAGTTTTATCTTTTCAGCCAGATATATTGGCATCGTCCGTTAGATGATGAAAGTTGCACATCCTACTCCTTCATCCCCTTTTATTTGCTAGTGTTTTTCTTACAGAATCTAACAGTTTTGGCATCAACATGTTCTACTGAGTTATGTCAGAAGCTACTTTTTTTGAAGGAAATGAAATTCAGATTGGTCATGCATGTTAACCTATGAAATGCAGCCTCACTGGTGCTTGTCATCCTAATGTCAATATATCATTGATTAAATTTTGAATCGAAATGCGCAAAGAGCATCATACCTGGTTAGGGTGTCAACTCGCAAGTTGAAGGTCATAAGTTTGATAACCGTGATCTACACCTGCCTTCTTCCTTCCCATCCTAACAGAAAATAAAATTGAACCAAAATGGTGACTTTGGGTTTACCTGTGCTATTTACTAGCACAGTTTCATTTATACTCTTTACCAAAAGGCTCTGTTCGTGTGCAAGTTATTAGTTTTTCTGTTTGATGTCAAGCATGTCAACAATTTGCTGACCGATTAGTTAGGTCTATCCAGCTGTTTTAGGAGTTGGGATTGGCATCTCATAATATTCTTGGAGACAGTTGACAGTTTTTCTTGGGTATTTTGTTTTCACCTTTAATTTGTTAAGGTAACTCTTGCTTAAGGCCTTATTAAGTGATTATCATTCGTTACATGTTCTTGATTTTATGTATATATATATCCAATCTTCTACATTCTCTGAGACTGCATGATGAATAACAGGTGGCAAGGCAGCTGTGTGTAAGCATTCAGCCTGAGAACCTTAACATGCCATCCAACATCACGACATTGGGGGAGTTTGAGATTCCTCTCCGGCTGCCTAGGTCCATTCCCTTGACGGAGGGCAAAGTGAACTGGACCCTCAATCTGAAAATCCGAAGAAAGTGACGAGGGAAAAAACATGTTTTTTTATGTATCGCGAATGAAGTGCATCCAATTGCTTGTCTGATGATGTAACCAAATAGTTTTATGCTATCTTCAAATCATAAATTATTAGTTTTGAAGGACGGTTCTGCATTAGCTTTGTGAGATGCTGTAATCAATTCGTGCATCTTTGTTGAAACGCAAAGAGCATCAAATAACAACAGCACTCATAGCAAGTGTCCCATTCTTCTCTTTTTTTCCCTTTTCTTGTTCCCATGAATTGCCAATATATATTCGTTTATCTTTCGTGTTTCACCTTGAATTTCATATATTTCTTACTCTTCTGATTTTATGTTACGAGACCAACAAGAAAAAATGGCAAGAGTTGGAGGAAATATGGTGTGTTTGACAGAGGGAGAGAACTCTTCGGGCTCGAGGGTATAAACTCTTCTTACCATGACAAATTTTCCATCTCGTCGGATCGTTTTGTGCTCAGGAAGGTCGTTGCGGTGATGAGACCACTATTTCTAAATAGGCGTATCTTCCATGCTGCAGCGACATGAACAATCTATTTCAGCACCTTTGTCACCATGCTTCCTTTTCTTCCATTGCTAACTATGACGCCAAAATCCTTTTCGGGTATCCGGTACTTGAAGAACCTAGTTAGCATATGTTTCCAAACACTGCGGGTGGGCATCGACAAATGACAAATATATATTGCGTAGATTCAGGTACTCACAAAGGGTCTTTTTCTTGTATATTCTAAATTTAAATAGATTTCTCTGTTAAAGTTTCTGTCAAAGAGTCATCTTCGTGTACAATTATGTTGCTTAAAAAGTAGTTGGCTCCGTGTACACATACCTAGAATATACATAGTTTCACGCACAAACACACCCACAAACACAATCTAGTGAACAAGAAGACGTCATGCACATGTGCAAGGGAATTCACATGGAAAGGTTGTCATTTGATATGCAAAGAGCAAGTACTCAGCAGCTTGATCGAACGAAGCCTCTGCAATTTCAGAATCTCCCTGTCAAATGGCCTCTTCTCCCCGGTCAGAATAGGTAGGTCGGAATAGGTAGTTAAATTCCTTCCCTTAGAGCCGCACTTGAGAGTTTCCTGTCTCATACGGCTCAGTGACAAGAAATAGTGAGCATGAATGTTTAATTACTAGGGAAGGCTAGAAAACATACCCTCCAAAGGGACTTGACGAGGAATTTTTTCTCACACACACTACACGCACCTAGGAACAGGACTGCCCGCACGAACCGAGTGGCAAAGCACATTAGAAAGAGATGGATATGACTAACTCCAGTGTGCCGCAGCCGCTGCCACAATTCTTTTATTAACAAATACAACAAATCATACGTTTTCTAATATATTCCTCTCCTTTAAATGCATGTCCACGAGAGAGAGAGAAAGAGAGAGAGGACAGGCAAAATCACGTAAACCTCTTTATTCAAATACAGTACAAGAACATAAACATGATAAGAAGCAAAGATCATGCATTTCCATTTGTCAGTTAAAGTTGCATGTAAGCGTCTTTTCCTTTATCTTTTCCACAATCAAACATAAATGTAAATAACTTTACGAGGTAAACAAAAAAGTAAAAGTTAAGAAGCTTTTTTCATTGCTAAGAATGCTTCCCAGATACATAAATATGATAAGTCGCTAAGGGAAAGTAAACATGTTTTCAACTCCATCTTTTCCCAAGAGATTGTTATACACGCTACACTTCACAAACCAAATTCACATCTTTGTTAGTCTTTGTCAAAGCGTAAAATGTTTGCTAGCCGGCACTGGGCAGGCGTCAGCCCCCATACATTTCGGAGGAAACATACTCCGCAAGTTTGAAAGGCCAGCTGAAAGCACTTGGCCTCTGTGTGGAGACCAAATTGGAAGAAGCTGGACGGACATTGCAGTTTCTGTTCATGCCCGCTACCTTTTTATATGTAAATTCACCCTCAAACCACAGTTCAAGACCATCACAGAAACCACATTTTCTCAACATATGTTGGGCTAGTATTCTCAATCATAACTGGTTCCGACCTTCAACTATTTACGAGTCAACGGCATTTTCTTGAAATGCTAAATCAATGTGAGAACCATGGTGACTCTCAACAACTAACTGAGGATGCAACACCATGAACTTGAAAACCATGTATTCTGAAGGTGCAGGATCTGTCTTTTCATCCAGAAACCTGGGTCCTTTATTGACTGATGACGCCCGAGTATCCTCAAAGAGAAAGGTTCACGAAGAGGATGAGCTGCCACTTCATCAATTCGGAAGAACTCTCATTTGATTCATATATCCATAATCACCTTTTTGTTGCTTTCTCGTGTTAGTTTACTGTTTCGCATATCCCTGTTTGACGGTTGGACACTCGGCAATTTTATGTGATGAAAAGTCTGAACTTTTCCTAGTCTTCTTTTTTGAGCCCAAAGGATATTGCACTTCTGGTCCTAACGCAAGATCCTTGGCCTCATGTTTTCTGTCGTCCACCTTTCTCTTCACTGCTTCGTGTTTCCTCAACATCATGTCAAGCTTAGCATCACTGAAACCTTTCAATTTCATTTCCATGTAAATCTCCCTAGCCTTATAATAAATATCACATGCTAAAAGTCCACGCACCACAATGCTATAATGTGCAGAGTCAGGGATAACATCATATTTCTTCATTTTGTTCCACATTTCCAACAAATTCCAAGGTTGTTTTTGTGTAGATAATTTCTCAAAAATACAGAGAAATGTTTCAGAAGTTGGACCACAACCATCTTTTACCATTCTCTTGATCACATCCAATGTTCCTCTCATATGTTCAACCTTTACAAATGCATGGTATGTTTCAACAGTTGGCTTAACTCCCCTGTGGATCATGTCATCAAGAATTGAATAAGCATCCTTGATTTTGTGAGCCTCACATAAAGGATATATGAGTGATTCATAAGTGGCTACATCAGGTTGCAGATTCGCCTCTCTGATCTTATTGAGAATATTCAATGCGCCTTGTATACACTTTTCCCTTGATAAAACATAAATTAAAGAATTGTAAACAGAAATACCTGGAACAAAGCCTTTTCTTTTCATTTCATCATAAAGTCTCAGTGAATCAAAAAGGTTTCCATGCTTAGAGAAGCAGCAAATCATGTGGGTATAAGTAGTGGCATCTGGAACAACACAACAATTTGACATTTCTCTCCACAATCTCTTCGCTTCAAAGATATCGACAACTATATTGCACCAACCATCAAGCAAGATGTTAAAAGTCTCTGTCTCCGGTGGAAAGAACTTTTTATTTTGAAACACCAATTCTTCTGCCTCTTCAATGTTTCGGTGCTTACAGAGTGCACGAAGAAGCACATGAAAGGGACATTGATCTTGGCTTATTTTGAACATATCCATAGCATGGAATGTCTTTATGGCTCTAGAATCATCGTTAGCAGCACAGTACCTTCACCCAGTAAACGTTCAGTAATGCTCAGTCGAACACATTTAATAATACTCTTAAATATTCCTAATGTATATATTTGAAAAGGAAACATAGATAATGCAATGTACTAAAGTCACTAATTGAGTTTAATCCATGAAATACCGAAACCATAGCAACATAAACCTGACAATTCTAATTATAGCTCCATAACTAATGTTATAGAATGGGTGCATTGCATAAAGCAGCAAAAAGTGAAGCAAAATGAGGGTTAATAAACCCCTCATACCGTTCAGATACAAGTCCTTATGCCAATGGAAATGCACAATGGTGCATGAAAAGACAACCTAAACCAACCATACTCAAGATTATCTTTCTTTAATTGGAGTAAAAAAATAACAAACACAAACAAGGATGGGAAAGATGACTACCACCTAAATCAGTATGCCTTTCTACGACAAAAGCAGTAACTATAATAACGATTCTTCCTAATGACTATGGATGTTCATGGGATGGGGCGGAGCTGGGGATTGAGATCTCTGTCCCATCCCTGTTTCAAACCCCATCTCCATCGCCATCTCCATTCCTACAATGAGGACCAAGAAGGTCCTCATCAATATTATAAATATTGTATCGTACGATACAATAATATCATATCGGTAGTTCGATCGATACGATCTAAGTATCGGTATTGTTGAGGTTCATTTGTCATTCTATATGTCATATGATATTTTTAGAATAATATATAAATATTATGTTATATTTATTATACCGAATAACTATAAGTCTTTATCTGAGGTCAGTTGTTAGGTCTGATGTACCTTTGGTGTAGGCTAAAGGTTGTTGTAACTAGGCTCATTATGCTTATTATACAATAGTAGTACCGTTGTTATGTGGTAGTTGTTTATATTATACTTCCAATCATCTTAGAAAAAGTAAGAATTTCAAAAATATAGTTTAATAATCAATATACAATATTTTGAAAAAAGTTAAAATTAATGATTTCAAAATAATTTCTTTAATTAAATAAAAAAAGTCTTGTATTGTATTGTTTCGTACAATATGGAACAATTATCATGTAGGTGACACACAACCCGATATATTTTTTACAACATTGATCCTTGTTTTGTGATAAGCCACTCTTATAAGTAATTAAATGTTATCTCGTTTTCTGAAGATTGTATTTACTGTAAGGAGATCAAATGGCATAGCAAAATTTAAAATCTCCCTACCTTCTTCATTTATATCCCCAAAACCAAAGTTTCCATGAATACCTTGATATCCTAATGCCTCTTTACCGACATGTCCATTTAAGTCTCCTCCTAAACAAATCATCTCCCTTTGTGGAATCATTTGAATCACCTTATCTAACTCTTCCCAAAAAGTTGTCTTTATACTATCTTCTAGGCCTACTTTGGGTGCGTAAGCACAAGCTATATTCAAAACCTTTGTTCCTCACACTAATTTCAACGTCATGATTCGGTCACCATATCGTTGTATGTCTACTATACTATCCTTTAAACCTTTATTTATGATAATACCAACTCCGTTTCGAGCATTTTCCTTACCTTAGTACCATAATTTAAAACCTATATCCTCTATCTCCTTTGCTTTTTCTTCAACCCACTTTGTCTCTTTTATAAAATATGAATCTTTCTCCTATCACCTCCATTAGCTTACCGGATAATGTTTCGATATTTCAAGAACCAATATGAATCTTATTATTTAAGACTAGCTTCCTTACCCCCGCATTCGTTCATATTGAAAATACGGAGACCCTCTCTGTAAATTATTCACTACATTCGGGCGGCTATATAACGGGACTAACTTCTTTACCCACACCCTTCCATAATATGGGAACCCTCTCTGCAATTGATTCACTACATTCAGGCGAAAATGTAGTGGCCCTTATTTATCATTGTATTTGGGCTCCGCAGCGCATCGCTAGGCGGGGACGCCCCAAAGCAATGCTCATAATTTGTGTAATCTATGGTATAAAAATCTGACAAAGTTTTACACTAGCTGTTAGAAGCCTAACACAACCCTCCTCCATTATCTAGGCTTGGGACCGACAATGAAAGGGTGATCCCTTACATGGGGGGAGTTAATGGATGTTCTTTAGAGAACATTTGAAAAAAGATGTATCTCATTGACATACATAAACCTTATAAGAGACATGTACGATGGTGCAAAAACATGTGTGAGGACTCATGAAGGAATGATAGACTTCTTTGAAGCTAATATTGGGTTATATAAAGGATCAACTTTAAGTCCATACTTATTTATAATCATGATTAATGAGTTAACAAAACATATTCAAGATGAAGTAGCTTGGTGTATGTTATTTGCAGATGACATTATGTTAGTGGAGGAGTCTAAGGAAAAAGTTCATAAAAAATTGAAACTATGGAGAGAAATATTAGAAAGTAAAGGCTTCCGGCTTAGTAGAGCAAAGACACATAATATATGTAATACAAGTTTGATCATTTGGTTACTTCAGAGGACATAGAAATTAAATTTGGCACACATTGCATCCAAAAAAAAAAGTTTTAAATACCTAGGGTCAATTTTTCAGAGTGAGAAGAATTGATGAAGATGTTATACATAGAATTAATGCAGGTTGGTTAAAATGAAAAGGAGCATCAAGTATACTTTGTGATAAAAAGATATCATTAAAGTTAACAGGTAAATATTATAGAACAACAATAGACCTACCATATTTTATGTTTCTGATTGTTGGGCAATTAATCATCAACAAGTACAAAAGATGTCGGTGACACAAATAAAGATGTTGAGATAGATGAGTGGTTATACAAGAAAATACCGTGTACATAATGAGGTTATTATAAACAAATTAGGAATGACACCAATTGAGGGTAAAATGAGAGAATATCGTTTAAGATGGTTTGGACATATAGAAAGAAGATCAAAAAACACCTATAAGAGGTATGAAAAACTAGATTTTGAAAGTATTAAAAGAGGTAGAGGACGACCACAAAAGTATTGGAAAGAAATAATAAAGTATGATCTAGCTTATGTTGAGGTAAATGCTAACATAACATGATAGGGATACAAAGAATCCATGTAGTCGACCCCATCTAGGATGAGAAAAAGCTTAGTTGTTGTTGTTGTTATGTGAATGCATTCAAATCGAAACATATTATTATGAATAAATGCTTGAAACAATGACCATAAATTCATGAATTCAAAAAAGGGATGACATTTTATTTATTTATCATCTTGCATAAATGGTCTTATTTTCACTTCTAGAACGAATAAGAGGAGTGCAGTGTTATCTGTATCATGGGAAGCCACGATACGATAATTGTATCATACGATACGGTAAAAAAAAAATCCATTTTTTACAATTTGTTTTCTTGCAAATATTTTTTTGCAAGTTTTTGGCCTCAGTTCACCTCTCTTCACTTCTCCCAAGGCATCCTCCGGTATGCTCGTTTGAGATTGTAAGTTGTATGCATGTAACATGTAAATTCGGGTTAGTTTATAAGAATTTTATTGAATAAGAATAATTTATGAACAAATAACAATTATGACAAAATCATTTTCCTTTTTGTTGCCAACTTTTAAGTATATTTGTGCTGCCAATCAGTGTTATCCGTATCGCACCGTATCGTACGATATGGTGTGTGCGATACGGCAAGGGACCCAGGGTCATCGACCGAACGAAAACCCGCATTTTTCGTGGGTTTCCTCTCTCTCTTTGAGTGCTTTAAGCTCCCTAAGAGCCGTTTTTTGCCTCCTTGGTGTTCAAATCTCCAAAATTGTACTCTACGGTGTCCGTATAAGCATCCTAACTCGGATTTTGGTATATTTTTAATGTTTTTCTTCATTTTTTCCTTTATATTTGTTATTTTTTATGTTATTTCGTATTTTTCTTTTTTGAATGACAAAATATGAAGTTATTAAGTGTGTGTATACGATTTTTATTGCATTCATGAAGTGGGAGACACTCTATTTGAGTGTTATTTGAAGATTGGGGATTTACAAAGTGCTTTTATTTTTAGGTTTTTGTTTGAATTAAATTACTTCATTGAGATGGCAAGAAGGGGTGGTAGAGACTCCCATTCTCGGTCTGATGATCCGGTATGGTAGTAGGGTAAACTAGTTGATGAGGGTTCTAGGTTAAAGACCAGATGCTTATTTTGTGAAAATATGGTTAGTGGTGGAATTTCAAGATAAAGAAGAAAAGAGTGCATCAAGTTATTCAGAGTAAATGATAAAACCTCAAAAGTAAGAAAGAAGATATATTTAAACAGAAAGTCCTTCAAAGAGATGCTTGGAATTATGTTGATACACCTTGTGATATGCTAAACAATATGGCTATACATATTAGAAAAGTAGCGAAAGATGTGTTAGGTGAATCTAAGGGAGGTCTACCAATACAAAAAAGCTTGGTAGTAGAGTGAAGTAGTGCAAAATAAAATCAAGGCAAGGAAGGCATGTTACAAATTACATTATGCTAAGAAAACTAGTGAAACTTTAGAGGCTTATAAGAAAGCAAAGAAGGAAGCATAAAAGACTGTCAGTGAAGTAAAAGCTAAAATTTGAGAGGATTTATATAAAAAACTTAACTCAAAAGATGGTGAAAGAGATATTTTGAGGATAGCTAGGGCTATATATAAGAAAACTAAAGATCTTAATTATGTGAGATGCATCAAAGACGATGATGAAAGTTTCTAGTGACAAATGATGATATAAAAATAGATGAAAAAACTATTTTTATAAGTTTTTTAATAAAAATAAAGATTTAGTATTAGTTTAGGAGAGTTAGCCAAATCAGAAAAGTATATAAACCATAATTTCTAATGACATATTCAAAAGAATGAAGTCAAAGATGCTCTTAAACATATGAAGGGTGGTAAATAAGTAGGACTAGACAATATTACTATAGAAGTTTAGAAAATAATTGAAACACCACCTAATAGGAACCAGGAAAGAAGTTGCTCCATGCACAAGCATAGTTAGAAGTTTGTCAGATGGTATTAAATGACAATACCTATAGATGATTGAGAGTGTACAGGAAATGAGACAACAAAAGAATAATTTTGAGATGTTTGAAGAAGCTGATGATGCTACTGCCACTGGATTTTGATTCACTGATAGTTTACCTTCAGATGGTAGAACTGAGGTGGGTAGTAGCAGTTCACGAGCACCTAGTAGGAAAAAAAGGGTTGTTGAAGACTTTGGCAATGGTAGAAGAGGAAGTTCAGCAAGGAGTAGAGGAACTAGCATACATTCATTCTTTCCTCCTTCCACTACACCTGGTGTTCAACTTAGAATTTGTGCTGCTATGGCTTCAGAACAATTGCATGATCAGGCAAACCTTGTAGTGGGGAGATGGTTTTATGATGCATGCATTCCATTTAATGCAACAAACAGTTTTCATTTTCAAGCAATGGCAGATGCAATTGCTAATATTGGTCCAGGATACATGATGCCCTCTTATCTAAAGTTTAGAGGGAATATATTTATGCTCACTCTCCATAACCTCTTCATAGCAGTATGGTTCTTCTTTGTCAATGAGAAGAACATATTCTTTTGATGAATAATGAGTGGATGAAATATGTTGTTTGGTTGATTGCCTAAGCGAAATAGCATACTCAACAGTGTCAACCTCAATTGTATTATTACTTTATAGATCATCATGCCTGTGATTCTCTATGATTGGATCAAGGTCAACCAAATCACTTGTACTTAGAGATTCTTCCTTCTCAGCCTTATTTATGTCTTCAATCTTTGATCTTCCATAAAGATGACATCATAACTTCTAACAAGTTTCTTCTTAACGAGATCATAAAACTTATAACCAAAGTTATCATGACCATAACCAATGAAGATACATTATCTTATCTTTATATCTAACTTGGGTCTCTCATCCTTGGGTATGTACAAATGCTTTACCGCCAAAGATGCAAATGATCATAAGAGATATCATAGCCATACTATATTATATTTATAGTATCACCTTGTAAACCAATAATAAAAAAAGATTAATAACATGAGCAATAATATATAAAGCCTCACTTCAAAAGGAATCAAGTAACTTTGCTTCTAAAAGCAAACAATGAACCCTTTCTATTAATGTCATGTTCATTCTATCTACTAGGTCATTTAACGGAAGAGTCTTGGGAGGCATCTTTTGGTGTCTAATCACCTGTTTCCTCGAGTAATTATCAAATAGTTTATAATATTCATCCCCGTTAGTAGTATGAATATACTTCAATTTCTTTCATGTTTCTCTTTCAACTGAAGCTTAAAATTGTTTAAAGACATCATGTATTTAATTATTGCTTGTTAAGAGAAAAACCCAAAGCTTTTTTGAATAATCATCAATAAATGTAACAAAGTAAATTACACTACTAAAACTCTTTGTCTTTATAGGACCACAAAGATTAGAATAAACAAACTCTGACTTTCTATCAGACTGATGGCTCTTAAAAGAAACTCTATTTTGTTTTTCAACTAAACAATAAACACAATTTTTAAGCTTTACAAATTTCATACTTGAAAACAGATCCTTCTTAGCTAAACAATTTAATCCCTTCTTACTAATGTAGTTAAGTCTCCTCATGATCAACTGCATTAATAAAAGTAAAGAAACAAAAGTCAAAGAAACAAAAGTTCTTCTTCAATATAAACTTACATGCTTCTCTCCATAAGCCACAATCAAAGAACCCTTTGTGAGTTTTCATTGTCTACTACTACCAAAGGTGCTAACATAACCATCATTATCAAGAACATTAGCAAAAATCAAGCATAATTGAATATTTGGTGTATGTCTAACATTCTTAAAAATTAAATGCATACTTATTGTAGTCTCTAAATGAATAGTATCAATGCCAATCACCTTAGACAAGTCATTATTTCTCATCTTCAACATCCCATAATCATCTGTACTATAAGAAGCAAAAAAGTTCCTTTTAGATGTTCCATAAAAATATGTATTACTATCAATAACCCATCTAATAGCATCTAAAGCAACATTAATTGAGTTATCATTACAAACAACTATAAGATCTTCTGTAGTAGTGGTAACAACTGAATCATTATTGTCGCTAACTTTCTTCTCTTGCTTCTCCTTTTTCTTATTTTTCTTTTTCATCTTAAAACAAAATTTTTGTACATGCCCTTTTTTACCACAAAAAATACACTCAAGTTTTTTAATTTAGACTTCAATTTGCTTCTATTTTTGCCTTATCACCTTTCTCTGAATTCTTTCTTTGGTTCCCCCTATTCTCTATAACCAACAAACCTCTTCATTAAGAATAGGAAGCTTTATATAATTCATGGATATAATACATTAGGAACGAAACTCGTCAAAGTAAAATGCAGATTTTCTAAAGAATTAGGCAAAAAAAAAAGTAATCAAAGTGTTAAAATTTCATCCTCAAAATTAACACCCATGTCAAACAATTGATTAAAATGACTGAAATTCATTTAAATGATCATAAATAAAAGCATTGTCTTTATACCTCAAATTTATATCATGTTTAAGTAAAAACACTTTACTATTCTTAGATTGTGAGACAAACAATGTCTCTAACTTTTCTCATAATATTCTTGCATGAGAATCATTAGCAATATGATTGAGGCTATTATCATTTTCCCACTGTTGAATAAAACCACATACCATTTCATGCTCAAAATACCATTCTTCAATAATTTTATTTTGATTTTTTAGAAAAAAATAGATAAACAGTTTCTTCACAAAAAGTAGATCTTTTACTTTCCCTCTCCACTTGTGGTGATTGACACCATTCAAACTAATTATCCGACTATAGTTGCGATTCATTAAAAGTTAACAAAATATAATAAAAATAAGTAAATAAGACTTTGATATTAGTTGATTGGAAAAGAAGCCAAAAAATAACCTATGAAAGTCTAAAAACTCTTTTCTCGTATTCAAATTTTATAAATGATCCCAAATGAAAGATACGAACAATCCCTAAATATGTATGTGTAGAAAATTAAATAAATAAGAAACACATAATTTTTACACAGAAAACTCGCTCAATGCAAGAGGTAAAAACCATAGGACCTATCCCAAAAAAGTTTACACTATATAAAAGAGATGAGTATAACAAGATATATCTGGATACAATAATATCAACACCCTTATTCACTATGAAAAATGAAAATATGCTGAAAAGTATGAAACAATCAACCCACAATCAAGCATTCAAACAAATTGGAGAAAGAGAATAAAGAAAAACCCATTTTTTTGTATGTTGTACGGCCTCCAAAACAATATTCATGAATATAATAAATCCTATTACTACAAATAAAAGAGTGCACTTACATTGGAGAAATTACAAGCCATGCCATCATAGCTCTTTCTCTCTCTCCGCCCAAAAGATAACCTGCAGAAGTCCAAAAAGTCCTTTTCGTATTCAAATTTGATAAATGATCCTAAGATGTGAACTATTCATGAATATGTATGTATAAAAAATTAAATAAATAGAGAACACACAATTTTTGCATGTAAAACCCCTCAATGTGAGGTAAAACCCCCAAGGCCTAGATTGGAAAAGTTTTCACTATATAACATAGATAGTGAAAATAAGATAACTCTAGATACAATAATATCAACACCTTTACTCACTAGAAAAGTAAAAATATGCTGATAAGCATGAAACAATCAACCCACAATCAAGCAACAAAACAAACTCGAGAAAGAGAATGAACAACTCAAAATAAATCTCAAACCTCCCTTGAAGATGTTGTAAGTATGGTTGTCTCTTACTGAAAATACCGAATGGCCAAAAGAACATAAGAAATTGCTTGCTACAAGAAGAAGAAAGAAAAATCATATTTTTTGTTTGTTTTATGCTCTCCAAAACAAATTTCATGAATAGAATAAGCCTTATTCACTACAAAGGAAAGAGGGACCCATATTGAAGAAATTACAAGCTTACATTGCCTAAAATGAATAGGAATAGCCATGAAACATGACGAAATTAAAGCCACGCAGCCACAACTCTCTCTCCAACTTTTCTCTTTCTCTCTTAATGAGGTGGGTCAATAGGTCGATCGCTATGATATGACATTTTAAGATCTCTACATGCTTAAGCCAAGAGTTTTTCTTGTTAATGTTATATTCTCTAAGTTGAATAAGATCTTATTTTGAGTTGTTATTGGTTGAATTTTAAGGAGAGACCAAATCTAACATTAATTTAATTTACTACTTCATTTCTACAACAATGAGAATGATATATGGGTTGATTCTTTTCCTAGTAAAATTACTGGAATCTACACAAAGAAAATATAATTTTTTGTTTATTCATATTGCACAAAGCACTGACCCCACCAAGATTGATAAGGTTGACAAAGCACACAGTGAAAGACTCATCAAATGCAACTCCTTTTAAATGAAAGGGCCTCACCTTGAGGTTGATGAAAATACTTGACCAGGAATTGAGTCTATACATAACATTCTGTAGATCATTGGTTTACTAGAGGTTTCCTTCCCGATGCATTAAAGTTCATGTGAGCCAATTGCACATAAATTATCATTCCTACTAACTTCACAACCTTTCTTCCCATTTTACACTTTCCCTATATACCCTCTTTCTCTCTCCCACCTCCTCTTCTCACTTTACCAGTAGGCATTACAATTTCTCTCTCACCTCCTCACCGACTGAGCAACCTCTTTCTCTCACTGGTGTTTACACATATGAGGTTTTCTTTTCTCTCTAGCTCTTTATATTATTACTTTTGAGATTTTTTTTATTGAGTCATGTGAGATGGTCGTCCCTCTCTGAACAAAGATGATGGTTTTGCATGTCTCTCTATTGAAAGAGACACATACATGGTATATCTCTATATAAGGAGAAATGCATGATATAGGCGCATGAAATGAGCATCTCTTCTTTGAAAGAGATGCACCTTATGTGCATCTCTTCTTTGAAATTGATTGTGAGGAAAATGAAATTGGCTATTACCAATGTTTGAAACTAATATGGTATTTTGCTGAATGGACGTCTTTAAGAAGGGTGACATGCTCCAAGGCCACGTTACGTTCAAGCAAGAGACATGGTCGGGTGGTGTCTCCTTCAACAAAGGGACATGGTTGGGTTGCATCTCCTTTTGGTATGAGACATGTCTAGGTTATATTATTACGCTATGTGTGGAGGAGGAATGGGCTAAGGAAATCGAGTGTACTTGTTGCCGTCACAAAACACTTCTAGGAACTATTTTCACCGATATGGCAGAGGAGCCGTGGCAATTTGGTATCGATGCCTATTGGGCCATCTATGGTGCCCAAGGGGGTAGTAGAATGCAATTGGTGGAAGTCTAGGAATTTGTTATTGCAGTTCGAGACTCAGATGCCTTCAAAGGTATGTTTTTGTAATTTCAAATTCTATTGCATCCAACTAGTTGCAACAAGTTCTAGAGAGGATGTAGCAACAAACAAAAGTGATAGAACTCAATCAAGAGGTGGTGGAAGTTGGAGGAGAAGGTTTGTCCACCATATTGGTTGTGGTTTGACTGGATTTATTCTATATCCAAGACCCGATTTTGTAAAAGTTTTTAAGGACTAGTCCAAATGATTTTCAATGAAATTTTGCATAAAATTGCAAGGATTCTTCATGGACCCACAGAAATAGTTTTTGCCAAAATCATATTTTTAATCACCAAAAAATCGTGATTCTTTAGAGTAGTATCCGAGCATATTGAGAGTGGCGAATTTGGCCTGTTGTTCACCTAATTTTACCAATTTTGGCTCGTGTGGTTTCTGGTGGAAACCACAACTTAGAGGTCATGATCAACCATAGTTTGGAGGGCCCTAGACGTAATTAGTAAGTTCACATTTGATTTTATTAAAGTTATCTTATAGAATAAAAAGTTTATTATAAATTTACTCATTTGAAGCATAGAAATTTATTACAAATTTATTTATTTTGGAGTAGAGAACCTTATTACATTTTGTTTATTACAAAGTTATCCTAGGGAATAAAGTTTTATTCTAGATTTATTTATTATGAGACAGGGGACTATTAAAAATTTATTCATATAAGGATCAAGGTATCTCTTTATTACATAGATTTATTCGTCTGAGATTAGATTTACCTACATTTATTTGAGATTTATTTGTTCTTCAAGAGGACAATTGGGTGTCAATCACTAGGACTCAAGTGGATATGTTTTGTGGGGTTACAGGTTCATGAGTGTTGGAGAGTAGAGGCATGAGGATCATGTGGCTCGTATAAAAAGGCATGATGGTGAAGATCTTGCAAAGATGGACATGTTTTGTCAATCTGAGGTGAAGACCCACACCCTACTAGTTGCCACTATTTCGGTGGTCATTGATGCTATTAAGGTTGACCTACTTTTGACACAGTTCCTTTCTTCTTCTAGTGGCGTGAGTTCACATAGTTGCACTAGGTGAGTATGATGTGGTTCAAGTGGTACCTTACAAGCTCATTAATGTGATTAAGGAAGAGTCAGATTTGAGGAGCAACCTTATGGTTAAGGAAGCTCATGAGAATTACAACTCCTTACCTGTGGCGAAGACATTAATAGTACTACATCTTGATGGACTAGTGTGTATGGATAAGAAGTATGCAGGCCTTTTTAATAATGCAGTTTACAGAAGATCACCTTGGGTATGTGTGTTGTCCTCTTCATTGACATTAGGGTATGGCCAAAGAGGACGTGAGGTAGGAGTAGTCGATCTTTGCCTCGACCACATGGTGGCAACTTTCGATGTGGGAGAGGACCACGATCATCTATGCAAAGCTGGAGGTATGTTGTAAGTGTAGTAGTTGGTTGAGGTACATGCCCAACTAAGAGAAGTGTCATATGGTGCAAGAGAGTGAGCATGCACTAGAGGTAGAGCATGTGGTGCACATGTAGTGCGACGCTGGTTACATATCACACCAGTAGGACGACAACTGCGCATGAGAGACCTTGGAGGTGTTGCGATAGATCGACCAATGGTACTTGAGGACAATCAGTTTCAATGGTGTCGTAGACTAAATGGGGCCTAGTGGCAAGGTCATCATGGCAAACGTATGAGGTGGTTGCCGGTTTGTCGAGTGGATGTTGGTATGTGGTGCATAAAAGAGTGTCCTTGTAGGTGAGCATTGTCCACCTAGGTGAGCACTAGGTGGACATTTTGGATGTAGAAGGCATGTAGTCGATGGTGAAGCTTGACTCTGTTAGGGAGCAGTCACCGTGGTGGACTTCACTTGTTGGGACCTCGAGGACAAGGTCTCCCTTAGCCAGTGGAGAGTTGTTATAGTGTTAGTTCCAATTGTTCCACATACACACACTATGCATGGCACAAGACACACGCACATCAGGATTGAATTCTTCGCACACCTTTGAGTAATTTTGTTTTTATATTTACTTTGGTTATGTAATAAGCAATCATGTGTGACCAACATTAGTGTGTTTAGAAAATATTATTTATTTAGATTTAGTTTGATGTCATTTAGAGTGTCATTTGGTTTGCATCTGGAGCAACTCATTTGAATTTGTTTACACTTGAGAGGATTTTATTATTTAAGCTCTTGTTGAACTATTGCAAAAGTAGACAACCATTAAATAAAGATTTCACCTTTAGAGAGTAAAGATTGAATTCTTCTTATTTCTCCTCTTCCATCTCTATGCACTTGTGTATAGAAGCTTGAGGGACTTTATCGACTAAACCTGAGTAAGAGTATCTACAAGAGATCTCTGCTCCATGTGAGAACGTGCTGGTCATGAGGCTTTGGAAGGAAGAGAAGTTGTTCCAACAAAAATTATTTTAGTGTGTGTTGAGAGGAACGGGCTGAGGCAATTGGGTGCAGTTGTCGCATTCGTTGACAGCTTATAGGGGACCGTTTCCATAGATCCCATAGAGGAGCGATATATCTTGTGGTGTCACTCTCATGTGCCCTATCGTGTCCTTGGGAATGACAACTCCGCACATGGGTCTCGAGTCTCTTGCAGTGCCCCTTCTCTAGGCTCTAGTGTGGCAGAATTGATTTATGCGATGTCTTCGAGGTTCATCCTCGAACGAACTTCCGAAGATGTGGACTCCCTCTTGGAGCCGTGGTGTCCTAATGCCTACCTCTAACTCATCAAGGTGCCCAACAATCATACTCCTTCGGCAAGACACGTAGCCAAAGAGACGAAAAATTGTGAGGAATATCCTTCTTTTACTCTGGATGAACGATGAAGAGTTCGATGGCTCACGCTCTCCATTGTTCTCTGATGCATCGAGATTGACTTTACCCTCATACACAACTGCATCCACATCAACTGTGTCAGCTCTCTTGGTCATGGACGATTCAACAACGATAAGGGTAGCCCACAGCAAGGATCACCAAGCCCATGCGAGCTAGACTTGCTCAGTGGTGCATGGCTTGAAGAAGAGCCCCTCCAATCCATGTTTGCAACCAGCTTGTGGGGAATATCATGCTCCACACTCTTCTTTCCTCGCTCATCACCAACAATGCTCCATCCATCTCCCTTACCACCCACCCGACACAAATCCACCGTGGTTATGGACTGTGGAATGGCTTGTGGGCAAGCCTCAACTGAAGAAAGACGTGTTTATTTCAGACTGAATATTACAATGTAAGTAGTGGCTTATATAGCTATATGAAGCCCATAGAATGCCCTAGTTCCTCTTAGGGCCTAGATCCATTACTATAAGTGGGTCTTGGACTAGTCTCCTTGATCCATATGAACTATAACTTGGTTCCTAGTTACACAAGGGCCAACTGAATCCCATGAACCCAAACCTATACTAAAGAGGGGTTTATATTAGGCCTGGTTATGCCTGCTCTAGGATGTTTGAGCTTAAGGTTACATAGGTACTTATTACAAAGAACAATGAACATGTGCGCAATCGTGGTGTGGGAAAGCAAGGTATGTATGAGTGTGCATATGTGCACTCCTCCAAAGCACTATGTGTTTGAGGCGAAATCATCGATTCGCACATTGCTAGAGCTCCCGGTGCTTGTCCTATGACAATTTAACTATGACGCGACTTCAACTGATGCCCGGAGATGATGAGCGGCAAGGCAAAAATTCAACTATGTCGCGATTTCAACTGACTCCCGCAGATGAGGAGCGTCGAGTTAACACCCGACAGCAAACAACGCTCGATTGCTTGCTTTAGCCTTTCACGCTAATCCTGACTTCTGCACTTAGTGACCAGCCAGCCGTACACTCTCCCTGTGGCATGTAGTGTTCAAGCTCGCTCTGGCTAACGATGCTCACAGACACGTCCAATGCTCTCATGCAACACTCCAGTCGGTTGAGAGAGAGAGAAGAGTGATAGAATCGGATGGAATATATTTTCATTCAGTCTACTTATTACAGTGCATCGGATGGCTTTATACAGCCACCGGATGAAGTCTGTGGACGGCTCTGGACATCTTAGTGAATGGATCCTGAATCATTGCTGGATCTTGGATCCGATTCATAAGACCACCCCCACTAGCTGAACCAGTTCCTAACTCTACAGGTATAACCGGATCTCTAACCGACGTCCGAAAGGGGTTCACACCTGGACTTGTGTAGGGCGATTATGTACTATGCATAGGTACAAGGCCATGCACGGGGAACATAGGCGCTTATTACAAAGAGCAAAGAGACGCGCACTATCATGGTACGGGTGAGTGGTGCGTGCGTGTGCACTCCTATGAGACATAGTGCATCAATGGTACACTATCAGCTCACGAGTCACTAGAGCTCCCGGTGCATGTCCGGTGACAATCCGATTGTTTGTTCTGTGTGGGTTTGGATTGGATTTTAAGAAAATCAAATTTGATCCAAACAAATCTGATGGATGCTGCCCTAATCCCTCTCTCTCTCTCATATTGGGAACGAGTGAAACTGAACGACTATCCCCTCCAACATCTGCTCTGCAGCGCTGCAACCACCACCTCCTCATCGGCTCGTTCAATATGCCACATGCCACTGCTTATAACCATCAAACTCTCTTCCTCTCTTAGATATTTTCGTCTTCTCGGTTGACTTAGATGATGCTTTAGAAATCAATTAACATGATATCAAGTTAAACATGTTCTTTGATTTTAGATACCAACACCATTTATACTGTTTAACCATTCATGGAGCTTCTTTTGGAATATGAATCATGATTTTGTTTGTTGAAGGCAGGCCAGTGCGAATACTTCCTCTTACCCGAAAGTGATGTATATGGACGCAGGTTCATGGTTTAATACAATGAACTCCTCCTCTTCATTTCTCGTGTTTGATTCCAATTTTTCAGTCTAGAAATCCCAAGACATTTTCATTTTCTTGATGTTTGTCAGATCAAAGGGATTCTTTCTTGTGCACGGTAGTTGTTCTTGAGGGCTATAAAGAATTCACATTGTCATCTAGGTAACTTTATCAACTTGATTCCACCACCAGACCACAAACTGAAGAACCAAAACTTTAGAAAGCAAGTTATTGCTAATCAGAAACGAAACCCTTCATTTTCCACTCCCAAGATACATAGGTACCATGAATATCCTCCACATGAACCGGCGTATTCAACAAGAAGAAAAGTAAATTATGTTTGGGTTATGAAGATGAAGAAACAACAAGAAGGAAAAAAGTTCAGCCATTTACTACTATCTAATGTCATAAAACAAAATAAAGAGAAGAAAGAGAAGAAAATGTACGAAGAGACATCAAATTCATCAGCAGGACTATAAAAGGTAGATCATACTAACCTAATCTCACAGACATTCTTGATTCTACTAAGGAAAATCAAACAAAAACATTTAGATCCCTTAACAATTAACATAGATGGACAATCTATTAACATCTCATGGTTCAGGACATGCCAGGTTTATGCCTCAATTCTTATGAAATGGAGGATCACAAAATCTTCAATTATTCATTATAGGGAAAGAAAAAATACAGTTCAACCAATATTAGATTTTCTCTTATATATTTTGATAGAATGCATATACAATAACAACAACAACAACTAAGCCTTTTCCCATACTAGACGGGGTCGGCTACATGGATTCTTTGTTTCCACAGATCCCTATCGTGTGCCATGTTAGCAGTTCACTCCCAATAAGCTAGATCATTCTTTATTGTTTCTTTCCAACACTTTTGTGGTCATCCTCTACCTCTTTTAATACTTTCCAAATTTAGTTTTTCTAACCTTCTTACAGGTTCTTCTTTTGATCTTCTTTCTATATGTCCAAACCATCTTAAACGATGTTCTCTCATTTTATCCTCTATTGGTGTCACTCCTAATTTGTTTCTTATAACCTCATTATATATACGGTCTTTTCTTGTATGACCACTCATCCATCTCAACATCTTCATTTCTGTCACAGACATCTTTTGTACATGTTGATGATTAACTGCCCAACACTCAGAACCATAAAACATGGCAGGCCTAATTGTTGCTCTATAATATTTACCTTTTAATTTTAATGGTATCTTCTTATCACAAAGAATACCTGATGCTCCTCTCCATTTTAACCAACCAGCATTAATTCTATGTGTAACATCTCCATCAATTCTTCCATCACTTTGAAAAATTGACCCTAGGTATTTAAAACTTTCCTTTTGGGGAATGCAATGTGTGCCAATTTTAATTTCTATGTCCTCTGAAGTAGCCAAATGATCAAACTTACATTCCATATATTCTGTCTTTGTTCTACTAAGTCGGAGGCCTTTGTTTTCTAATGTTTCTCTCCATAGTTCCAATTTTCTATTAACTTTTTCCTTAGACTCCTCCACTAATACAATGTCATCTGTAAATAACATACACCAAGGTACTTCATCTTGAATATGTTTTGTTAACTCATCCATCACCATTATAAATAAGTATGGACTTAAAGTTGATCCTTGATGTAACCCAATATTAACTTCAAAGAAGTCTGTCGTTCCTTCATGAGTCCTCACACATGTTTTTGCACCATCATACATGTCTCTTACAAGGTTAATATATGTCAATGGGATACCTCTTTTTTCTAAAGTTCTCCAAAGAACCTCCCTCGGTACCCTATCATAAGCTTTTTCTAGATCAATAAATATCATGTGAAGGTCTTTCTTTTTTGCTCTAAAATGTTCCATAAGACGTCTCAAAAGGTGAATCGCTTCAATAGTAGATCTACCTGGCATAAATCCAAATTGGTTCTCTGTTGTACTTGATACTTGTCTTAACCTACGTTCGATAATTCTTTCCCATAATTTCATAGTATGACTCATTAACTTGATACCTCGATAATTCACACAATTTTGAATGTCTCCCTTGTTCTTATGTACGGGTATAAGTGTACTTGCTCTCCATTCCTCGAGCATCTTTTGGTTTTTCCATATTTCATTAAATAGTCTTGTGAGCCAAGTGATTCCTATTTCTCCTAGTATTTTCCAAACTTCTATAGGAATATTATCTGGTCCTACCGATTTACCACTCTTCATATGTTTAAGAGCCTCTTTGACTTCATTCTTTTGAATACGTCGGTAGAAATTGTGGTTTATATACTTTTCTGACTTGGCTAAATCTCCTAAACTAATACTAACATCTTTATTTTCATTAAAAAGATTATAAAAATAGTTTTTCCATCTATTTCTTATATCATCATTTGCCACTAGAATTTTTTCATCTTCATCTTTTATGCATCTAACATAATTAAGATCTTTAGTTTTCTTATCTCTAGCCCTAGCTATCCTAAAAATATCTCTTTCACCCTCTTTTGAGTTGAGTTTTTTATATAAGTCCTCCCAAATCTTAGCTTTTGCTTCACTAACGGCCTTTTTTGCTTCCTTCTTTGCTTTCTTATAAGCTTCTAAAGTTTCACTAGTTTTCTTAGCATAATGTAATTTGTAACATGCCCTCTTTGCCTTGATTTTATTTTGTACTACTTCACTCCACCACCAAGCTTCTTTTTGTGCCGGTACACCTCCCTTAGATACCCCTAACACATCTTTCGCCACTTTCCTAATATGTATAGCCAAATTGTTCCACATATCATAGGGTGTGCCAACATAATTCCAAACATCTCCTTGAAGGACTTTCTGTTTAAATATATCTTCTTTCTCGCTTTTGAGGTTCCACCATTTAGTCCGAATAGCTCGATGCACTTTTTCTTCTTTGTCCATTTTTTTATTTGTAAATCCATAACTAAAAGTTGATGTTGGGTGGTTAAGCTTTCTCCTGAAATTACCTTACAATCTTTACAACACGCTCTATCTTTTTTTCTACAAATAAAGTAATCAATTTGTGTTTGTGATAAGCCACTCTTATAAGTAATTAAATGTTCATCTCGTTTTTTGAAGATTATATTGACTATAAAGATATCAAATGACATAGCAAAATTTAAAATCTCCCTACCTTTCTCGTTTATATCCCCATAACCAAAGTTTCCATGAATCCCTTGATATCCTAATGCCTCTTTACCGACATGTCCATTTAAATCTCCTCCTAAACAAATCATCTCCCTTTGTGGAATCTTTTGAAACACCTTATCTAACTCTTCCCAAAAAACTGTCTTTATACTATCTTCTAGTCCTACTTGGGGTGCGTAAGCACAAACTATATTCAAAACCTCTGCTCCTATATTCTTTTAATTTTCTTCCTCTTACTCAATCATGTAGCACTTATAAAATCTTAATAATGTTAAATATTTTGATAATTTGGTTATCAATTTAAGGATTATTGGTAGTTATATTTGTCTTAAGGTATTAGTTTTTTTCTTAAAAAGTTGACTATATAAAAAAATAACTATATTATAATGAGCTCTTAGTAATTTGTAACCTTTTTATACGTATCAATCTCACGTATAATGAAGTCCGCACCAACGACATATATTTTCGCCTCCGCCCACCATAAATTTTCTAGATCCAAGACTGTTACTCCTTGTGGCAATTTTTTTGTAAAAATTGATAGTGATACTCTTGATGACGATCTTTTGTACGACCGATAGTCCTGTTTACGCGGGTCACCCTATATCGGTCGCTTCTGCAGCCTTGTGTGGCGTAACTCCGTCACTGCATGGAGGCTGATTTTGTTGGGCGATGCCAAAAGGAGAACTCCTTTCAAGGAACAATTGTCTGATGTATGATAATATGTTTAAGTTTTCTCTGATGTCTTTGGCGTGGACGCAATTCGAAAATAAGGTTGACCTGGGGGGTGAAGCTTATAGGATGTGTGATTTGATCATGGAAGCTGCTCAAGTTCACCAACCCATTATTTCACCAGTTGTAGAAAACTGGGTCTGGTATATGGTTCATATCTTATGATTCACAATGCTATGTAGTTATTGGTGGCTATTTATGATATGATTCAAGGTGGTTTTTTTCTAGGGGTGGTCTAAACCACCAGTATCCGGAGGTCCACAAGGACCCCCAACAATCTGGTTCAAGCCGGTTTGGCAAACCATGGGGCTAAAGATCTCACAACGTTGGTTATCTCCATTCACAGCCAATTTGTGAAGGGGAACGAGGGCCAAACCACTTAAACCAACCAAGCGAAGCGTTGGTACATCATACTGTAAGTGCATCAGTATGATACATAAGAATCTATGGTGCTCTGCTGTAGAGGAACTTCTTTTTCTTTTTGTTTTCTCAATATGATCCTCTCATCACCATTGGCTGATACTGACAACGATCACAACACTGGGTTTCATATGATCGGCCACGTTTGAAGTTAACGAAGAAGAATTGCTGCAGTATATGCTGTTAATATTATGTATCGTATCCTCCATACATTTACAATGGTTTATTGTGATATATCAGTTTATACTTGCATTAAGTCCAAAATAATAACAAAGGTTTCTTGATGGGAGTCATAATTAAGATCAGCTGTAGACTCATGAAAGAACGTTTTCTTGTATCAGTAAACTTCTGAAATTGATCGAGAAGATGGCTTGAATTCCACAGCTACGGGATGATAACAGATACGTTTGTGTGTGGGCACGAATGTATACTTTAGCTGTTCAACTATCTTCTTTGACTGAAAAAAGAAGTCAAAAACTTCGTTAACTTAACAAATGGTCTCTGTCTACACCGTAGATTATTTAATATGACTCATAAAAGTCTCTCTCTCTCTCTCTCTTCCTAGAAGACCAAAGTAGCTTCTTGTTTGTTACTTTCACACTGATCTCAGTGCATACCCATTTCCAAAACTTTAAAATCTGTCAAGGAAAGTTTCGTTTGTACGTCATATATTTCCGTCTCATCAGTTTCCGGAAATGCCAAACTATTTTTGTGCGCCACTGAGAGAGAGAGAGAGAGAGAGAGAGAGAGAGAGAGAGAGAGAGAGAGAGGAAAGAGAGAGATGATATCGAAACATGTTGTTGCTTTAATCACAGCTTGCATATGGCATCAAGTATCTTAACTCTACATGCGATCTGTATATGTAAATGTGCTTACCATTTCTAACCACATACATTCTCCCTTGTCTGCTAATTGGACCACACACTACGGTCAAGATGATCTTCACATTGCATTAAATGATTCTGCTCTCTCCTTTCCTTTCACCTCCCTTACATGACTTGAACTTAAATGCTACAAATTACAGCACCTACCATTATCATCATACCCACCATTATTAAATTTATTTGTTATATTCTTCCGTTTATGCATTTATTTTAATTCATGAACGGGTCAGAGCACCTGCCAACACTGCCATGCTGTGGATGTGTCAACTTTGGACCTGTAAATCCAGCCTCCCTTCTCCTGCCCCACTAATTCGCCTCCTATTTAGATATCAATACACATCTATATTCACTCAGTGAAGAGAGAGAGAGAGAGAGAGCAATGAGTTTCCTTTGGTCGTGCTGCTTGGTTACCGTCTTCTCTCTTCTCTCTTTTCATTTACCAAGCAATGTTGGTGCAATACCAGAAACGGAAGAGCAAGAGCTTGACAGGATCAAGTCGCTTCCCGGGCAGCCTCCGGTTAGTTTTGTTCACTTTTCCGGCTATGTCACCGTCAACCATAAGCATGGGAGAGCTCTCTTCTACTGGTTAACAGAGGCCACCGAAAACCCCACTGCCAAACCCTTGCTTCTGTGGCTCAATGGAGGTCAGCCTTTCTCTGTGTGTGTGTACATGTGCGTGCTTGCGTCCATGTAAGCCCAAAATGCTCCATATTCAAATGAGAGAAGATGGCGCAGTGAAAATGAGAAGTATGTCTACCTTGACATGAAGGAGCACTTCGGCTATTTCACATGCTAGAGTGTCGTCCATCTTTGTGCAGCTTATAGTGATTAGTGAGAGAGAAAGATATTGCTTAGCTGCTGAAGCACGTGCTCAAGTTTTTTTTACCGTCTTTCACCTCGCCAGTGGGGTGAAAAACTTGAGAGAAACCTTAAAAAGAAAGGAACAGATTCCATTTTCCAAGAGGTCACAGCGCAAGCGCTGCAGTAAAACCACACAGCAATATGATTGCATACATCTTTTGCATGGTAAAAAGGTCACCCATCTCACCCTCTTTCGTGGTGTTGATCATTACAATAAGCCTCTTTTAGTTCTCGGGTGTCCTCTTTAATTCTATCATGTCAATATGCTAGAGTAAAATAGTGATAGCATGAGATATGCATGTTTCGTCAAGAAGCAGCATTCCATTCCTTAGGCGCTATCGTCTGCTAGCTTCAAAAGATATCGTTGAGTAAAGTAAAAAAACAAGGAAAAGAAAACTAACATGCTAGCTGCTACTAGCTCGAGTTTATTGATTATCTCCTACAATAGATAGTGCAGGCCAACTGTGATTAGATCCGATTGGGTTCGGATCATACAGACAGAGCACAGTTAATATTGTGTGAAAGTTACATGTATGAAAACAGTGCCATTGCCGGCTCTATTGCCGATAGAGAAAGGAAAGGATTGCGTTAGATAGTTGATAGCTAACAAAGATCAATTGCACCTTTTATTGTACTTACATTTAGAGTCAAGTGCTAATATAGCACAACATCTACCACAGTGACAAAAGAAAATCCAGATGTATCATTGTATTCGTACTCTACATGTGCTCGTTTGGGGTATTGGTTTTGAATAGGCATCATAAGGTTGTGGTCCCGTAGGCACTGACGGACCCATTTGGTGAGGTGAGGCATGTGCTTCATCCTAAATGTCAAAAGCTTTTAGGTTCACCATATGTAGAGAAAAAGTGTTTCCTGAATGTAAAATACAAGTCAACCTCACTGGAAATACAAGTGTCTCATCCAAAAAAATCTAAATCTTGAGCCTGACACTGATCGGGGGACTTGTTGCTCACGCAATCAAGTCAGTTTGGGGAGTACGCACATGCAAATCAAAGTGATTAGTCGCATATAAAAGGAAATTGTGAGAGGATTTGTGCATAGAGTGGGGATCATTCCACCCATGAGTCCAAATCATGTCCCTTGGCGTGTTGCAAGTTGGGATCAGGCAGACCCTTACCATTTTATTACAACTAAACTTATTTCAGTCCCCTCCACATTCTGATACAAGAAATCATACAAGGGTAAAGGTACAAATTCAAGTGAATGACGAGACCTACTTTCCCTCTGATACTTTTGTTAAGACACCCTTAGGAGCTTAGCAATTGCGCCTTTATTGGTTAGTATTTCAACCAAGGTTCATTATCATAGGGCCATTAACCTTAGCATTAAAATAAATATTACATGATTATCTCTCATGTTTTGTTTTGCCAAACATTCAAAAGAAATGATATTGTGAAGATTCTCTTGTACAAAGATAATCTTTTATAGTTGGTTGACTTAATTGATGCTGTAGGCTTTGTCTGGACACTCAAGCACGCGAGTGCACACAGTGAGAAACGCCAAGACAAAAGGAAGAACAGAAAAACATGCCTGCGAAAAGTTCACTTGAGAATAACAAAAGGCAAACTTAGCTCCTTTTGACGAACCATACACCATATATATATATATATAGAGAGAGAGAGAGAGAGAAATTAGTATATGTGCACGTACTTTCATGTTCAAATCCAATTAAACATCTCTACCGTTCTCTCAATGTGATGAACAAAAGGGATTTGAATTTTTAAAATGAAAAGTATCATTGTAGTTTTAATACTTTGCATTTATTGCACATGGTATGTTAAATATTTTTTAAATTTAAATCTTTATCATTGATCGGACCGATTAATTGATGAAAATATTTAAGTGGTTTTGAGCATGAATGGGTTTGCCTGCAGACTATGCTATATATATATATATAGTGTATGTGTGTTGTATGGATTGCCTCACTAGATTGTCATTAAGAAAGAAAAAGATCCAACTTTCTCCATTTTCATGTATGATGACTCTTTTGAATTAATCATAAAAGAAAAGGATTATTTTAGTGATCAAGCATAGAGTTCTGAAGCAAGAATAATGTGGCGCTCATTGGTTGCAAGCTTGATTTGGTCACAAAAGAGGGAATTGCTATGCATGATAGATCCTCAAAGAAAATAGGACTTATGCCAACAGATGCAACCCTCGGGTAATGTCACAACACCTCAAATTTAGGTTGAAATGGTATTTTGTGTTGTTACTCTCGTAAGGTCATGTTTGCTTGCCCGAGAAAATGCAGACTTTCTTTAGAACATCTTAATTCCTGATCAGATCCCTCAACTCACGTGGTCACGGATTCCTGATCCACTCTGAGTCACAGAAATATTTTGCCAACTCGAAAGCTACAGAGAACTTGCTGAAGAACATTCTCCAGGCGAATTCCCCGTTACCTTCAATTTAAACCAGCTTTTTTACATGATTTTATACTTAACATATATATATATATATATATATATATATATATATATATATATCGAACTCCGCCTCTTTACTTACAATATTTTCAGCGCGAATGTTCATGCTTGGAGAAAAGCTAAATTCCATGTGTCTTTTACTGCAATCTGAAAGCGGCTGGACATGTCCCCTGGTAAAGTTGCTGCAAAGTCCACCATTCCTGACAACCATCTGCAATCCATCTTTCGTTTCCTACTTCATTGTCTTCCTCCCCCACGTACCAGCAGAAAACTCTCTCTCTCTCTCTCTCTCTCTCTCTCTCTCTCTCTCTCTCTCTCTCTCTCTCTCTCTCTCTCTCTCTATATATATATATATATATATATATATATATATATATATATATATATATATATATATATATATATATTCAGTTAGATCTAATGTGGCAAGCTAGTGAGAATAGTATTTTCATTTGTCATCCTAATGTAAGCACTATGAACTACCAATTTCACTTTATTTGACGAAAGAAACATCTGTAGCTGACACAGAATTTGGGTTTACCATTATGAATTAACTCTCTCTCTCTCTCTATATATATATATATATATAGGACACTTGCTGATAGTAACTCTATGATAGTGCGTATCTGCTTTGCATATTCTACCATTATGAATTAAATTGAACTGATGCAAATTGATCAAGTATTAATTTTCACAATGCTGCTTGGTTCTTTACGATGGTGTCAATGAGTTTCTTGCATTATCTGTATTACCTTGTGTAGGTCCGGGTTGCTCGTCTATAGCATTCGGTGCATCTGAGGAGATTGGCCCCTTTCGTATCAGAAAAGATGGTTCATCTCTTTATTTAAATGACCATTCATGGAACAAAGGTGCGTCACATTTTCAGTCAATGCTCTCTCTCTCTCATACACACACAAACATTGAACTTGTGTTTCTTTCTTTATTTCTGATCCTAACATTGGAAGTGCAGAGGCAAACATCCTCTTCCTTGAATCACCAGCAGGTGTTGGTTTTTCTTATACAAATACAAGCACTGACCTGAAGGAATCTGGAGATAAGCGTACAGGTAAACTTGTTTAGATTTAATTATGTTTTAGATAATCCTTATATTTACCAGTTATACTATTCATGATAAAAAAATTATTCAAAAACCTTTATATTCAGCTTGATTTGCTCGATCTTCCGCAGTTAGCCTATATTTATTTTTGTCCGTGATAATTAGAATTTGGGCTATGAGTTGCTGACATGCTGATAGTGCCCAATATATTCTACCTTAATCAGAACATGCTCATTGATGTTTTTTCATACTGTCATATATTTCAGCTCGTGATGCATTGTCTTTTCTGGTAAGGTGGCTATCAAGGTTTCCTCGTTACAGAAACAGAGAGTTCTACATTGGTGGGGAGAGTTATGCAGGTCAGATTCGATCTAGTCGAAAAAAATTTACAGAACGTGACAAATGATTAAATCGACATGCATGTTATTGGAAAGATGATCATCAAAAGCTCGTTTAGTTCAAAACGAGAGTTTGATCGCTAAGAAAACTGTAGTAGAATTCCTTTTTGATTAATTTTCTTCACTAGTATTACTGAAACTGCAGGGCATTATATACCCCAATTAGCAAAGAAGATTCATGACTACAACGTCACTGACAACACTTTCATCAACCTAAGGGGTTTTCTTGTAAGTTCTTTCTTCTCGAGACAAACAGCATATTTATATATATTACTGAACTGGTAGGAATTGCCCACCCCAGCTCCAGACAAACAAACACACACAGGGGAAATACACATTTATTATATATATATATAGGGTATCATGTCTTTTGGTGTATAATCTTGCATCTGTTCAATGTTTGAGATCGGATATTTGAATTAACAATATCATTATAATTTTGTACTTTTTACTTAATGACAAATCTCTATCATTAATCTTAAAAATTGAACAATGGACATGTTTTACATAAGATTATATATTGAAAGACATATGTTATATATAGAGAGAATGGGGATTGATCTTAAAGATCGAACAATACAGATGTTTATGTTTATGTAAGATTATACACCGAAAGATAATTTGTATATAGAAAGAAGAGGAAAGAGAATAGTAGCTACGTAATGTTTAAATTTGATGATCTTACTAAAATATTTTCACCATTCCATCTTTGTGGTCTATGGTAGAGAATTGAATGACTTTGCATTTAATGCACAAACTACAAAAGTACAATGGTACTTTTAATTTAAAGTTTAATCGTTCAATTAGCATGATATCAAATTAAAATATTATGTTTTGTATTTTATTTGGCACCGTGTGCATTAAATGTGTATATATATACATATACACATATATATATTCCGTATAGATTTTCATGTTGTGTGCCACCTACCTGACCAAGTTTATATAACTTTTCTGTTTGGAATTTAAAATAAGTATGTCCGATTCATATACAGGTGGGGAATCCGGTGACAGACGACTACTATGACAATCTAGGTGCAGTTAACTACTGGTGGAGTCATGCACTCATCTCGGATAAAACCTACAAATCCATTCTGAAGCTCTGCAACTTCGCAGATTCCAGGAATTCAGACAATTGCACTGGCATTCTTAACTATGCAGTTGGCCACGAGTTCGGAGACATCGACCAATACAGTATCTATACGCCACCTTGTGCAAGCAGATCTAAGACCATGCTCCTCCCTGTGATTAGGCTCAAGAACACATTGCTTAGGAGAAGACTGTCTGGTTATGATCCTTGCACCGAGACTTATGCAGAGAAATACTATAACAGAATCGATGTACAGAATGCTATGCACGCAAATTCGACCGGGATTCCATACAAATGGACAGCATGCAGGTAAACCACCCAAATTGTACTTATTTATCATATTACTCAGCTAATCAAGAAGCAATTAGGCTTGTAGAACCATACCTAAAGCTAAATCAAGCCTTTTATAAGCGGCATCGGCTGCGTAGATTCTTAATCACCTTGTAGCTTGAAACTGTCCCACTTTAAGTGAGCTTTTATAGGAACCATAAAAGTTGGTCATTTGCTTATCTGTTTTTCTTCTGCCATGTGTTGTCATGGAATTTTGATGCCATAGCAACATGATTTTGTATCGTAGTTATCTTCAAAAGAGTTGTATCATATTTAATAGTTTTTTCCAACACTTCTATGGTCTTCCTCTCTCTCCTTTAAAATGTTTACTATGGAGTTTCATATAGCTTCTTATCAAAGTTTATGTTAGTTGCTTCTCTCTATGTCCAACCCATATTAAATTTATCTCTCATCTTATCTTTTATGAATGCTATCCCAATTTTTTCTTTAATAATCTCATCATGGGTACAGTCTTTCTTCGTATGACATACATCCACCTCAACATTGTCATTTCTACCACACGTTTTTTCATCAATACTCATATAACATATCCTCCATGATTCCATGATAACAAAATGCAAACTTTGTAGTTCTTGGTGCTTCCTCAGCTTGTCTAACCTGGCTAGGCTCACAAGTTAATGGTAATGAGTTTGATACAGGGGCCATGCATTGGCTTTGTTTCCCACATCAAAAATAAAGAAAAAAGATTTTGTAAACGAAATTTTCAAAATGCACCTTTTGATAGACAATTTAAATCGGATTTAGCAGTTCATTAGTTATCATTAGCATTAATCTTATTTTCTTGCTTTGTGTTGATTTTCTTTGTGCTAGTGGTGTTCTCATAGAACACTGGAAAGATGCTCAACCTTCAATGCTGCCAATTTACAGAGAGCTCATCAAAGCTGGTCTACGCATTTGGGTCTTCAGGCAAGTCCTTTATTCAAACAAATACCGGATTATAGATTTGACCCTAATGTTTGATATACTCTTGCTTTGAGTAGAAGTTTAGATCATTAAGGATTAGAGAAAAATGCCCTTCAAATGTCACGAGAAGGGAACGAAAGAGCATAATGTATGATCTTCGTGCACTATAAAGCTGCTTGTTCAGTTTGATGATAATCCATCCTGAGTCAAGAAGTATCTATCTTTTGTGTATTCTGTCAGCATGATTACAGAATTACATGTTAGCTGCCTATGACTTCGGATAAAATGGCTTATGAAATTTATACTCCTATATTACAGTGGAGATACAGATTCGGTTGTCCCAGTCACTGCAACAAGGTTTTCGTTGAGTCACCTCAACCTGCCTGTCAAGATTCCTTGGTACCCATGGTACGCTGGAGGCCAGGTATTCTTCTTACTTCACTTGGAAAATTGCTGAAAAGGAATCAACTGAGAGTCTCTCTCTCTCTCTCTCTATATATATATATATATATATATATATATATATATGTGTGTGTGTGTGTGTGTGTGTGTGTGTGTGTGTGTGTGTCGGTGCATGGATTAATCTATTATGAGGAGCATGGTTTTTAGATTGGGTAGTTTTCATGCTTATGCGTTCTTTAAGGTGACAAGTCGGTCTCTACCATCATCCCAGAATTTGGTAATCGAGTTTATCCAAAGCAAAATTGTTCTCTAGTAAGTAATCCCATGAGAAACATGCTTGAGGATTTCATATTTCGAGAAATATGCCACCGAAATAAAGCTTTGATGGGACCTTAAAGGCCTTGAGATAAGGATCGTCATTCGTGTGTGTGTGTGTGTGTTTGCGTGTGTGTATTGTGTAGGAGTCCGACCTTCTGGACCTATTTTTGAGGTCTTTCAGTTTCTTTCCACCTGATAGGCCACTATTACGGCCTCTCTATCCTGCCGGAGCACACTATGGCCCAGACAGTCTTCTGTTAGGAGAAGAGAGATGAAGTCCATGCAAGAGTGTGTGTGTGTGCGCGCGCGCGCCTGCGTGCAGGTGCAGCATCATACGAGACTTGATAAGTAGCAGTACTGTGTATATTCGAATGAGGTCTCACTCTGTCTGAAAGCTTACATTAGGTCGGAGGACGAGCAGAGGTGTACGAAGGTCTAACGTTTGCGACAGTGAGAGGAGCAGGGCACGAGGTTCCCACCTTTCAAGGAAAGCGGGCATTCTGCCTTTTCAGATCATTCTTGGCTGGAAGAAATCTTCCAAGTGGTGACGCTGATAAAGCCGCCCAGTGCTAGAATTTTACTTCGCATTTTTCCAATGAACGAAATGTTTGCCCTCTTTCTCATTATCCATACATATAAAATCTTTGTTGCAGCATGCTCTGCTTTTGTGGAATTGTCTATATGCATTTCTTTACCATGCAGATGGTAGTAAGCCACATAAAACCCTCTTATTTTCCCTTACGTACATATATACATATGCACATATTCACGAATGTGCATACATATATACATGTGCGTGTGTATGTGACACACACACACAGAAGCCCACAGTAGTTGGTTGTGAAGTCATGAGGGTCGGGAAGGAGACACATGATCGATTTAACTCAACAGAAGCATTAGTGTCTTAGTGTAACCTTTTCACCTTAAACCTTGTTCTGCACAGTCAGACGCTTTATCTGCAGCATTAGTAAAATCCTGGATTAAGGACTCCCTGAAATGGGATTTCCTTGTGTAGAAACTAAACCACCTGAACCAAAACCAAGCCATAACCCACTTAGCCACGTCGATTCTTATTCGCTGTTCAGCTTCACCTTGTGTCATATATCAAACACGCTTCCTTGAAGCAAATCTTCAACAGTCCGCGAAGCCACAGCAATATGTATTACGTACCATTTTAAGAAGCTTGATGATCCTGCTTGTTGCTCATACTTATCATCACTCTGGGAGCCATTGAACTCTGCCATTTGGTTCAAGTCTCATACCTAATACTCAAACTGGTTTGGCTGCTCACATTGACGCAGCTTTCAGTTCAATTTCACCACGAAGAACATTCATTTAATCTTACAAAGAGAGACCCTCTCAGAATGAAGGTCAGTTCAAGACCCGAGGGTGTTTTTGATTCGTGGTTCTAGGACCTTGGTACTAGAACTGTAGGTTTATACCCACAAGGGCCCATAATTATGGTTTCAATGACTATAATTCTTTGTTTGATTCACAAATGAAACTGATGATTGGGATCATGGTTTGCCTTTGATTCACTTATAAAACTGATATTTTAATTTTACATTACCAATAGTTCCATGCTTGATTTGCAGGAAACTAAAACTTAATTTTTGGCTTGCTTTTTTCCAACATTGCAGTATCTCGGTGAAGCACCGAAGTCTATTATTTAGTTTGCATTGTCATGCCATGAGCCAGAGAATCACTAAAGCCTTTCTATTCCTCATCAACTAAATAATCACAAAGAACAATTTCTTGGTCTAGCATGCAGCATGGCTTTCAAGGCAGAGAGTTGGCTCTAATCCTACCGTAGTGCATTCATCATGAAGAGTGAAACCCAAAAGTACCAAATACAAGCTTCTTGACTAATTTCTTATGCGACCAACAGGATCCTACCATAGAACAAGAAGAACACGCTTGGATCATTTTGAGATTCATCTACTATTGAAGTAATAGCATATGAATAGTATCTACGATCTTGACAATAGACATAGCTAGTTGGGAACAGGCATTTGAACAAACCACCGATAACTAAAACTGACCGACCCAACCCTAGAACCAAGGATCCACGATTCGGTTACAATTTGTTATTTTTGATCCGCCTCTTATATTTATATATTTTTTCCAAAATCTCGTATCACAAAGGGTCCTGTGGTCCAACGATTGGCGCTTCTCACTGTAGTGCCTATAATGTGGAGCTCGACTCCTAGGAGGAGTGTTTGCCCCTTGTATTTCAAAACAGAAAGCCCTTAATTAGTTCGTTTGGAAGCCCATTACCACTAACCGTCCAACTCAACGACAAGGTGCTTCGAAACGGCAACTATATAGGTCGGGAGTTCAACCCTCAAGGGCACTATGTACCCTTGTATTAAGAAAAACATGTTTTTTACATGATGGTAACAGTTTCGGACCTGTTCCAGAATCAGAACTGGAACTGGCCCGAAACCAGCAGGTCCAGAACTGCTACCAGTTCTAGGTTTCAGGCAAACCGGAACCAGACATGTCTACTTGACAAGCCTGGATTGCAGTGATCAACGATAAATGAAACAAGAAAAAGAAACAATTAAGTGATTAACTAGCATTATCGACAAGAAGCGAAATTCAGCTAAAAGGACAATTCCCTTGGATGAATTCCAACCAAATGGGATTAAGTTCGTTGACATGAACAAAATATACCGCCATCAGCTGCTTGCCATTTCAGGAACAAAAAAAAATGCAATCTTATACCACACAACAACCGGTTATGCACGAACCTGTTGTTTAAAGCACAGAATATACTATAATAACCATCATAATAGGTTGGTGAAAACACAAAACCATCTGCGGAAGAATGCAAACATAATAAGGGTTTTTGACAAATTCACCGTTGGAAGCATTATAAAGCATTAAGTTGAGATTTTTAGAAAGAACATGACTGTAGGGCAACAAGCAGATAATGAGTACCATTCAAATGTCCACCCACAAGATGATTCTAACCTATCAAATGCACGAATCATGGATCTAGATTTAGAGTTAGATGGTGGCATTACTTTGGGTAGCCCTGCCTCAAGTAGGAGTTCACCTTGACCACACCCTCACGGTTCTGTAAAAAACATAGGAGTACTTTTGATGTTTTCACTGAAATACTTGATAAAATTGTCAGGGTATGCAAAAGACAATTTAATTAAAGAATATGGCCAAATACTAAGAGGACATTGTAACTCTGGAGATATTGCAAATGAAGATTATACCATGCAAGATTACGGATGATTGTATCATGAGACATTGTTTAGATGCTTTTGCAACATCCCTGAGGAAGACAAGTGACACGATTGAGGGTAAAAATCCATTCTTTAATCTCATAAATTAGTTATGTATACCTTACACATTTATGTTGTATTTCATTTGATATTGTTATTATTCATGCATAACTTCATTGTACATACTTAATTGTATATGTGGTTTGTTATGAAGATTTAGTTAAATGAAGTCTTATTATCCTTTTATATATATAGGAAAAGTTGTAAACGCACACACCCATTCATACTCACATCTACTTAAATATCTTCACCATTTGATTTGCATGATCAATAGAGATTTGAATTTAAAAAGTGGAAAATATGATTGTACTTTGTACTTAACATATACATTAAATGCTTTTGTTTTATCATCTCAACCATTCATACCAAAGATTGAATCATTGAAATGATAAAGTGGATTTGAACACGGATGGGTGCACATATGGACTGTGGTCTATATATATATATATATAATTGCTTGTTACATTTACATATGTGTTTATACTTAGATTTAAGATATTTGGAAATTATATTTACATGTTTCAATGTTATAATCAATTCAAAACTACAATGACTATAGAGGAGTGTGTCATGAGAGTATGCAACATGCACATCGCCAATCTCGTTCAATTGGGTATTGTACAATATGTAGAGGTGGGTATAGTGCAACATGTAGAGGTGCAGATTAAGATTTTCTTAAAACATATTGTAGATACTGGTATTTTTGTCGTTTACTCTTATGTGTGCAACCAGACACTTAAACTGATGTAAATTTCTGTAAGATCGAGGCCTACTACAACATGCACGAGAAGTATGAGTCCAGGATTAAGTATATATAATGCTTTGGGCTTAAGGTCAATGAGCATCTAATCACAACACACAATATATCACAACACACAATATGTTTTTCACAGATTGGGTCAAACAGCAAGTAAATATTTTAACAGAGTTGTGGCAAGTATATGTACAGATGAATGAACTGTTTTTATATAGCAGATATATATATATATATATATATATATATATATATATATATATATATATATATATATATATATATATATATATATATATATATATATATATATATATATATATATATATATATATATCGACCAAACGGGGAGGCTCATGCAAAGACAGCTAATAAGCCAAGGTTCTTTCCATATTTTAAGGTATACTTGTTTTCATAAAGTACTTAGATATGTATATATATATATACATATATATATATATATACATATATATATATATATATATATATATATATATATATATACATATATATAGATAGATAGATAGATAGATCCATTGATGGTACATATTCTTGCTTATATACCAAGTAGTAATCAATTACATTATTAGTGTACAACAACAACTAAAGCTTTTCCCATACTAGATGGGGTCAATTACATTACTGGTGTAGTATCAAAAAATGTATTAGGTGCTATCGAGTTTGACATGCGCTTCTATTATATCTACATGAGGTGGGAAGGAAGTGCACCTAATACATGAGTGCTTTAAAGTGCACTTAATGATGATATTAATCTACCAGTGGTACTCGAAGGTAATATCTTTGTTAACAGCTTCATACAACTCATTAAGTATATCTAATTGATTCAATGTTTATAAACTTGTGTAGTTGAATACTATCTTATTGATGAAGGGTACCCGCTAATAGCTGGATGTCTCACTCTGCACCCAAAACATATGTACCACTTATCAGAATTGAGTGCATGTGGCAAATGCTAATCCTATTCGAATAACAGAAGAACTATTCAATCATAGGCACTCTTCATTACAAACTACAAATGTGTTGTGTGTTTTGAGTTCTCAAGGCATGTTTCTCTTATTAAAAACACAAATTTCATATCCATATTATGTACAATTATAAATTGTAAGAGCGCATAGCCTATAAACCTACTGCACCCAACAACTAAAACTATGAGTGCATATTTTTTTAAACTGAAATGCCAGCCAAAAAAAAGTGTATGTAATGGGGATCCTTAAATTTCATTGGCATGTATGTAATGAATGATGTTTTAACTTAAATCTTGTGCTCCTATATAACTCTATCTACATGCAAATAGATACACCACGGACCCACAATTCTCCTTGAATCTTTATCCTCCAACAACCAAACCAGGCCTAAACGTGAAATCAATCCAACCAAACTAACTATCTTGGAAAGTGTACTGTCATTTCTTATATCACCAGTGTATACAAGGCTGGCAAAAAACTCAAATCATAGTTCCACAACCTTTGCAGGCAATTAACAGTGCAAAATGCTCACAAAACCAACGTTTTTTCAATCTATCAGTTGTTGCTGCACTGTCAAGAGAAAAGACCTTCAACTTGAAATTTGATAATATATGTTCTTTTGGGCTTCGTGTTTGGATAATTGATTTAGGAGGGGCTTCGGATCATATGATATGAGTAGTCATCATATATATGAATATGAAAAACTGCCTACTAATGAACAGGTTTGACTGACAGATGATTTTTATATCCCAACAATTGGAAAAGGAAAGTTGAAATTAATATTTGGAAATGTTATTCGTGTTATATGTGCATGATATTTCAGTAAATTTATTATTTGTAAGTTTTTTGTGAGAAACTCAATATACTCAATAACCTTTCTGTCTTTTGGTTGTGTTTTAAGACCTAAAGACGGGAAAAACCTTTGGAGGTAGTAGTTTCAAGAATGAGCTATATATTTTGGAGGAAAAGTTTCACCCCATACAAGCACGTGTTATTTTGTTGAAAGAAGACTCAAAGATCTATTTCAGTGGCATAGTAGATTAAGACATTTACCTTTATCTAAAAATATAAAGCAACAAAACCATTTGAAATAGTTCATTATGAGTATAAGGTTCATGCTTTACATCACTGGTCACTGCTACTTTGTTATTTTTATTGATGATTACTCAAGATTTATTGTGGTTTATTTGATGAAGTCAAAGAATGAGGTAAAATCTTTATTTTCCTCGTTTCATAAGTTAGGTGAAAATCAATTTCAAACTCACGTAAAGATTCTGAGATTTGATAATGAGGGTGAATTTATATTTACTCTCAATAATTATTTAATGAGTAAGGGAATTATTCACAAAACCACATGAATAAACTCCCCTCAACAAAATGGAGTGGAGGAAAGGAAGAACCGGCATATTATGAAAGTTGCAAGAACTTTGACCTTGGGATCTCATGCACCTAAATACCTATAAGGAGAAGCAATCCTTACAACACTAATAGTTGTATACTTGATTAATAGAGCCCCATTTGTTGTCTTAGAAGGTAAATCTCTCTTTATGATGCTTCATCCTACTAACAAAGGCTTTCATATTCAACTTAGGATATTTGGATGTGTTTGTTATGTGCATATTCACTCTCATACGAGAGATAAACTCGATCCCAAATCTATTGTGTATTTGTTGGTTACACACCGTTCTAGAAAGGATATCATTGTTATAATCTATGTAATAAGAATTTGTATACTACTATGAACGTACCCTTTCATGAATCTATGTTCTACTATGTGATGGAAGGAGAGAATAAAATTATTGTTGAAGAACCCTCACAGGTCATGCCAGTAATTCCACTCTACGACAGTGAAGTAGACATTAAAGATCACGTGAGGAGTGGTGAGGCAACCAATAAGCTAGAAACAGAGATAAAAAAGTATGTAATATGTGAGAGAAGAATAATTCAACCAAAGAAAAACTATCACGGCTAAAGAAGGTATACCCCTTCAAGTCCTTTAGAGGCTGATATACAAGAATAGGAGAATGATATGAATATGCTCATTGTACTACGAAAAAGAAAGAGAACATATACATATCCAATATCCTATAAGTAAGTATATTTCTCTTGAGAATATATCCTTTAGTTATAAATCTTTTGTTGCAAATGTGGATTCTATTATATTACACGGAATTTTGAGGATGCTAACAAATATGTTGAGTGGCAACTAGCTATGAAACAAGAACTTAAGGCCTTGACAAAGAATCAAACATGGAATATAGGGGACTTACCGCCAAGAAGAAAGACACTGGGTTGTAAATGGGTTTACACCAACAACAACTACAACAACTACAACAACAACAACAACTAAGCCTTTTCCCATACTAGACGGGGTCGGCTACATGGATTCTTTGTTTCCACAGATCCCTATCGTGTGCCATGTTAGCAGTTAACTCCCAATAAGCTAGATCATTCTTTATTGTTTCTTTCCAACACTTTTGTGGTCGTCCTCTACCTCTTTTAATACTTTCCAAATTTAGTTTTTCTAACCTTCTTACAGGTTCTTCTTTTGATCTTCTTTCTATATGTCCAAACCATCTTAAACGATGTTCTCTCATTTTATCCTCTATTGGTGCCACTCCTAATTTGTTTCTAATAACCTCATTATGTATACGGTCTTTTCTTGTATGACCACTCATCCATCTCAACATCTTCATTTCTATCACAGACATCTTTTGTACATGTTGATGATTAACTGCCCAACACTCAGAACCATAAAACATGGCAGACCTAATTGCTGCTCTATAATATTTACCTTTTAATTTTAATGGTATCTTCTTATCACAAAGAATACCTGATGCTCCTCTCCATTTTAACCAACCAGCATTAATTCTATGTGTAACATCTCCATCAATTCTTCCATCACTTTGAAAAATTGACCCTAGGTATTTAAAACTTTCCTTTTGGGGAATGTAAATGGGTTTACACCATTAAAGTAAAAGTATATGGAAGCATCGAAAGATATAAAGCGAGATTGGTAGCAAATGGCTACAACCATGTCTATAGCTTGGACTACAATCAAACATTTACACCCTTAGCACAACTTACTATCATTCGGATGATTATCGCAGCTAACAAAGATTAGAAATTCTGACAGTTAGATGTTAAAAATGCTTTCTTGCAGGAAAACATAACAGAGAAAATATATATGAATTTACCTCGAGGACTGAGAAACAAACAGGAAAGAGAAACAGTGTGTAAGTTGAAAAAGAATCTATATATAAGTTGGAAAAGAAAGCCTTATATGGATTGAAACAATCCCCTAGAGACTGGCTCAAGAGATTCAATAAGGGGGTGGTTATAAGCCTTGTTATTTCTGAGTTCAAATGAGCATACATTATTCATAAAGCATGGTGATGATGACATTATAATTACATGTGATGATGTTGAGGAGATTTAAGACCTAAAGAAACAATTTTATAAGTTATTCAACTCAAAAGATTTAGGAAGATTTCACTATTTTTGGGGTATTGAAGTGGAGAAGGTATATTCCTAACTTAGAAGAAATATACCTTGGATATGTTGAAGGACACTGGAATCAGTATTGTCTAACATGTATCATAACAGCAGAGAAAAACTTGCAGGCCAAAACATAGGTGAAGACAATAACAAATTTAAAAAAAAATTATTTATAATTACACATAAAATATATAAAAACTATAGAAAGATAAACTTATAATCATTCTTTGTTATTTTTAAATATTTAAAAATAATTGTGAATACTCAATTTTGATCGTAAGTTAAAAAATTAATTTTAAATTTAATTAATTAAAATTTATATTCTTATTTTTTTGTTAGCCCAAATATAAACCCGATTTAACAAGTTTAGGGCTGTAAGAAACACTCGAGCGTTGGAAGTTGTGACACTCAAGTTTTTACAGTACATAAGTACTCAGTTTTTATAGTACATAAGTTTCATTTTTTTTAATCTTTAAAACTTTAAGGACCCACAGAAGCAAGTTTTAACCAATCATGGCTTTGGGCGTTGATACAGTTGAGTCTGATGTTAGCATGACCTCTTTGAGAAATTCGTTGGTTTTAGAGTTGGTTTTTTTATTTTGATTATTTAAAATTATTATATTAATTTTATAAGTTACTCTTTGAGATTATTTAGAGTTAAAATTTATATTTTGTATTATTTAATTATTATATTAATTTTATTATTTTTATTTTAATTATATGTTAGCAATGCTATAAAAAATATGATATTTATTGAATAATAAAAAATTTAAAAAAATATTCTAAAAACATTTAAAAAATTTATCATATATAATTCTGTAAAGCGTAACTTAATAAATAGACATGCTAAATAAAAGTAGATGGAAAACTTGCAGTTGACAAAACACAGGTGAAGACAATAAAAATTTAAAAATTTAAGATAATGAGTAAAGTTATGAATATTTTATATATGTTTTTAAAAATTATTTATAATTACATTAAAATAATATAAAAACGATGAAAGATAAACTTATAATCATTCTTTGTTATTTTTAAATATTTTGAGAATAATTAATAGAACACTCAATTTTGATCAAGTTCTAAAAAAAATTAATTTTAAATTTAATTAATTAAATATCCATAATTACTTATTTTTTATTAGTTCATTAATTCTAACAAGTTTAGAGCTGTACTCGAGCGTTGGAAGTTATGACATAAGTTTTGTTGCATAGTACTCAGGTTTTAAGTACACTAAGTTTCATTTTCTTTTTTTTTTAATCTCTTCTCAAGTTTTTGAGCAGAAACACTCGAGCGTTGAGTTGTGACTGAAGTTTTATACATAGTACATGAGTTTTATAGTACATGTTTCTTTTTTTTTTTAATCTTTAAAACTTTAAGGACCCACAGAAGCAAGTTTTAACCAATCATGGCTCAGGGCGTTGATACAGTTGAGCTGATGTTAGCATGACCTCTTTTGAGAAATTCTTAGTTGGTTTTAGAGTTGAAAATTTATTTTATTTTGTATTATTTAAAATATATTATATTAATTTTATAAGTTATTTTTATTTTTATTTTTTTAATTATATTTAATGCTATAAAAATATGATATTTATTGAATAATAAAAAATTTAAAATATTCTAAAAACATTTAAAAAATTTATCATATATAATTAAATTTGTAAGCTTAACTTAATAAATAGACATAAATAAAAGTAGAGAAAACTTGGTAGGCCAAAACACAGGTGAAGACAATAACAAATTTAAAAAATTTAAGATAATGAGAGCAAAGTTATGAATATTTTATATATATGTTTTAAAAAAATTATTTATAAAATAAAAAAAAAGTAAAAATCTGAAAAAAAATCAAGAAAAAACTGGTAATTGCTTTAAATTCATATAATGTAAAGTTTAGTACAGATTGAGCATTCAATATTGAACAATTGCATCCAAATTTACATATTTTGAATCAAAAAAATGAAATACATTTACATTTTACAAATTATAATCAGGATCATCAACTAAATAATCTTCGTCTTCTCCTTACTGAAGATCCTCATCATCATCATCAGCAGCAGCAGAACACCTTTTGCTTGGAAATCAAATCCTTTATCTCCTTGATACTGTTGTTGCACTCCTTTCAAATTAATCCATGCAATATCTTCTGCAGTTAGGAGAGCATTTTCTTCGTTGTCTTCTATAATCTAGTCTTCTAATATATCAAAATTATCCACTTATTGGATCAAATTGGCTTTCTTGTCTATTTACTTTTTTTAATTGCCTACAATAAAGAAAGATAAGCAATTAATAAATAATATTAACAATTGAAGTCAAACAACTTATTGAGTTGAACATTTAAGAAATACAACATTACCTTTCACGAAAGCGCATGTTACAATGAATAAAAACTAAATCATTTAGTCTCTTATGTTCCAACCTGTTGCGCGTTTTTGTATGGATGTGTTCAAAGACACTCCAATTCCTTTCACAACCCGTTGCACTACAGGTTTGGCTCAGAACTCTCACTGTAAAATCCCTAAGGTTCGGTCAATCAGTTCCAAACCTATTCGACCAAACATCCATAGAAAAAGACAAACATTAGAGACATAATCCATAGTAATATAAGATGTATTGATTTAAGAAATTTAAATACGAAGATAAACAATTTACCTGGATGCATCGTAGTGCGGTTGCGAATTGCTACAGGTAAACCCATCAAGTGAGGAGCATTATCATAGATCTTCATCTCTCGATGTATAGCATCTGTTATGCTCTCATCAGGGACTAATCTGTCTATACAATCAATGATGCCTCGATCAGTGTTATCCGTATCACACTGTATCGTACGTAACGATACACTATCCCATATCGTAAAACGGTAAGTATCGCACCGTATCGTACGATACGGGCGATACGCCCAAAAAAAAATTTAAAAATAAATCAAAAAAATAAATTCAATTTTTTTTGGTTAATCGGGAAGCGACAGAAGAGGGGAACTCCGACGCCTTTATGTTTGTGTTTTTCATTTATTTTATTTACGTATAGAGCTTTTTACCTATGACTTGTGGGGTTTTTTAAATTATATTTTTTATAAGGTTTTTTACATACACAACAATTATCTTTTAAATATATTTTAAATCCATATTTGTATCTACCAATATATCATGAGTTAACATATACGAGATGATATTTTCTTTCTCATAACTATATAATGAACATAGTGATATTTAACAAGATTGTTTTTTTTAGTTATCAGTCCTACTCCAAAGCTTGATTTCTCATTGAAGAAACCAAAGTTGGTTAACGCGACACCTTATGGGCATGCCCGACCTGAATCCGTGAATCAGCTCGAGTCACTTCCCGTGCTCAGATTGGTGCAACCCTACCTAGTAAATACTCAACAAGGTTTGCCACGAACCAGGTTCAAGATGTTGGATTCCAAATCAGAACAAATGTCGAGCATATAGGATAGTGCTCCATAGTCAATAGACTCAATACCATAGAAAGCAAGATCATGTTATTCGAGCAGATTCACACATTCGGTGTTTGTGAAGAGGGGAGAAGAGAGAAGTGAAGAGAGGCCAGAAAGCATAAACTTTTTTAAAAAAAATGAATTTTTTTTTGAAATTTTTTTTCAAAAAAAAAATTTGGGCGTATCGCTCGTATCATGGAGCCCAGCGATACCCGATACGATATACATCAGACAACACTGGCCTCGATTAACTTCACCGTCCCTTTTGAAGGTCGTTGAGTACCTGAATGATGGGTTTAGATAATATGTTGCTGCATGAATAAACTTATGCAATTGTTTATTCCATCTATTATCAATGATTTTTCACACGGGCACATAATCTCTCTTTTTTCCATTAAAATTATTTATGATGGCTTCTTTTGTCCTACCCATGACTTCATAAAGGTATCCCATAGATGGTTTCTCCTCGCTACCAACCAATCTCAAAACCTTTACTAATGGACATGTAATCCTCAATAGTTTAACACATGCATTCCAAAACATACTCGTAAAGACTGTCTCAGAAATCTCATTCAACTTTTTGTCTCTTCTGTTCTGACACCACTCTGCAAATTGTTGCCACTCATCTGAGAAGAACATTCTCTTCAATGCTTGCTTCGGTCTCACAATACTATGTTTAGATAAGAAATTTGTTGCAAAGCGAGTTGCAGCGGTTCGAAGAAGCTCATCATACACAAAACAAATGCATGGTTGTAAATGAATTTTGTGATATCTTGACAACACTCAGTTGTTGCCTTTATTTCATCCATCTCACTAATGTCCTCGAGAATGAGATCTAGCAATGGGCATGGACATGTAATCCTTAACAGTCTAACACATGCATTCCAAAATGTACTCCTAAAGACTGTCTCAAAAATCTCATTCAACTTTCTGTTTCTTTTGTTATGAGACAGCTCTGTAAATTGTTGTCACTCATTTGAGAACATTTTATTCAATGTTTGCTTCTGTCTCACAATACTCTATAAAGATAAGAAGTTTGTTGCAAATCGAGTTGCAGTTATTCGAAGAACTCTGCACCTTATGTATATCTCCTCATCATACACAAAACAAATGCATGAATGTAAATGAATTTTGTGATATCTTGACAACACTCAGTTGCTGCCTTTATTTCATTCATCTCACTATTGTCCTCAAGAATGAGATCTAACCAATGGGCTGCTCATGGTGTCCAGTAGAAAGTCTCATAAATATCAGCTAACTCCTTCCCAGCTACTTTGTAGTTAGTTGCATTATCTTTAATCAATTGGACTACATTCTCTAACCCAACCTCTTGTATAACCTTATCAAATTCTTGTCGTAGGATATTTGCAGTGTGCCTCTCCTCTGACATATCTAAAGATCTCAAAAACATAAGTCCTTTAGGACAGTAGACAAGATAGTTTAGCAAGGTCCTTCCTCGCCTATGTGTCCATCCATCTGCCATGATAATGCAACATGTCTCCTTCCATGACTCTCTCAATGTCAAACAATTTTCTTGCACTTCAATGACGGTCTTATCTAAGATCTTTCCTCTCAACTTCTAATAAGAGGACATCTTGTATCTTCGACCGATGTTAGCAATTGCATCTGTTATTGCTTAAAAATGAAAACTGTTTACTGCATTGAATGGAATGCATGCATCATAAAACCATTTGCCCACTACAAGGTCTGCCTGATCAAACAACTGTTCTGAAGCCATAGCAACACGAATTCCAGGTTGAGCATTAGGTGTAGTAGTAGGAGGAAAAAATGAATGTATGCTACAAGCAGCTCTTCCTCTACTCCTTTCTGGACATCCTATTCTACCACCTTCAAAGTTTTCAGCAACCCTGTTTTCCCTGCTGGATACTCGTGAATTGCTACTACCAATCTCTGTTCTGGTATCTGAAGACAAACTATCAGTGAATCAAAATCCAATAGCATCAGCATCTTCTTCAAACATCTCCAAATCATCTTTCTTTCTTGTATACTCTCAATCATCTACAGACATTGTCATTTAATACCTTCTGGCAAACTTCTAACTCTGCCTGTACAAGGAGCAACTTTTTTCATAGTCCTTGCTAGGTGGTGTAACCTTGAAATGCCACCACTAACCACCCTCTTACAAAATAAACATATGATCTTTAATCTGAAACCCTCAACTGGTATACCTCACTCCCATGCCGGATCATCAAAACGAGAATGGGAGTCTCAACACCCCTTCCTGCCATCTCAATTGTACTTTAATTCAATAAAAAACCTGAAAATAAAAACACTTCGTAAATCCTGAATCGTCAAATAACACTCAAATAGAGTATCTCCCACTTCATGAATGCAATAAAAATCATATCCACACACGTAATAACTTTATATTTTGTCATTTAAAAAAAGAAAAATACAAAGGAAAAACACAACCAAGGAAGCGAAAAACGATTCTTAGGAAGCTTGAAGAGCTGCGAAGAAAGAGAAGAAACCCGCAAAAATGCGGGTTTCGGTTTGGCAAGGACCCTTTATATAAGGGTCCATGGGCGTATCGTACGATACGGGCAATACGCTCTATGGCTGTATCGCACGATACGGAGTGATAACTTCCATTTTACGATACAGGAGGGTATATTACGTACGATACGGTGCGATACGGATAACTGACTAGAATGACTGATTTGAGGTCATGTGATGTACCAATAGAAGTGAATAAGAAACTATATCTCAAAATGAGGATTAAAATATGAAGATGTTGGGAGATACCAGAAATTGATGGAAAAACTAATTTATTGGGTATTGTGACTAGATATATGCACGCACCATCCATATGTCATATGAAAGTTGTCTATCAAATTTCAAATACTTAAAGAAAAATTCAGGCTATAGAGTGATGTATGCTAAACATGAACACCTAGGATTAGAATTGCACACACATGCAAACTAGGCAGGCTCACTAGAAGACCAAAAATCTAATACAGGATACCTTAACTCAGTTTGGAGATAATATTATATCCTTGAATAGTAAGAAACAATCATTGTTATAGATCTATAGCTCATGGCTTTTGTGAAGGAATATGAGGAGAAGAGATAAACTACCTATCCATGGATATTGTGATAGTAAGGTTTGTAAATATTTGTTGACGTATGAATGCTCCAGCAATCAACGTATTGATCGAATCATCAAGATACCAACACATCCAAATATGGATGTTCCAAGCCAGCAATCAACGTATTGATCGAATCATCAAGATACCAACACATCCAAATATGGATGTTCCAAGTCAAGAACACATAAGTTAAGTCAAGAAGGAGACAATCCACAAGTAAAAAGGTTGTGCAAGACAACTTGATTTATTGATGGAGTGATGTTCTATTTATAGAGTAATATGTATAATAAGTGAGGGAGAATAAAGAGAGAGGAGAGAGCTAGCTCCATTCAGTTGTTGGGGATCAGGTCTCCCCAACGGCTATATTAACTAGTCGTAGGGGAGCCCTTATCCCCAACGGCTAACTGGATGGGCAGGGCCCTGATGGCCCTAGCTAACCAGTACCTAAACATGGGTTGGGCCCCACTGTGCATTGAATAAGATTTATAATGAGAGAACAAAACATATAGAAATGGACTGTCATTTTATGAGAGAAGATTTTGAACAATTTCAGTTGATTCATGTGAGATCAAGTGATCAAATGGCAGATATGTTGACTACAGTAGTGCGAAAAGAAATATTATGGAAGACTATGGATATATTAGGTGTATGTAGTGTCTTTAACCCAACTTGAGGGGAGTGTTGAGAGGATCAGCTGGAAGCAGTCAAAGTCTATAAGTGTCTATAACCAGATTCTATGCTTTTGTGTTTTTAAAGGTTCCTGTATTTTCAATTCATTAATGGCATACTTGTAATATGCCTTATACGGATGTATTTAAGCCTCTTAGGGTCTCAACCCTAAGAGCAGAATTAATAAAAAAGAGGGAGAGGTTGCCAATACAGCACAAAAGGTTGATCGACAACCAACATTTATTCTCCCTAAAACCGAGTGTAATCAAGCATGTTTGTTGTGTAATTAACACTTTCAACATTTTGTAGGCCCTTTTCAGCTTCCTTTCAGTGCTCATCGTTCAAGTTGGATGTCTGGCTTTCAGAAAACAAACTAGGTCAGATTCAGCAACTTCATCCTTCATATGCATGAGGAGTTGTTGTGAGGTATCATGCAAAGTATGTTGCAGTAAGACAGCTAGCATGCAATCGTTATAGAGTTGATGAAGGATGGATGGTTGAAAAGAACACTGAAAACAATTGACAAGCCTATAACAGCAGAAATAGAAGGCTCCTCAAAAGAAAATTCATATTGAGAACTTCAAAAGAAATGCTGGTACAAAATATTATAGCCTGGTGTTCCAATTTTACATGCTAGCAGCAACAGCTAACAAATTGATAATACAGTCATGGATGGCCGTATTATTTATGTTGGTATGAAAAACTGCACTGGAACAACAATAGACAGATCTTAAAAGAAAACTATAATAATGAATATCTGCACCTACCATGGCACTGGAGATACCAAAAGACTTGGTATGATGAAGACTTCAATGTCACAGACTATAACAGATCATATTCTGTAGGCTAGGCTTGTATTCTTCAGGTATAAAGGTCAGTTGTCTCTGAGAGAATTGAGTCGGTAAACTATTCTGAGTATTCTCAGTGAGTTTTCACAAGTCCAGTTCATTGAGATTTTCGCCTGCACAAACAAGTAAAAAGAAGAGGTAAAAGATGCTCAATTATTGTAAATGTTAATTTAACATGACCGAATATGACATAAAATTTGTAGCAAAAGTGACCGGCAATTCACATTCCCAGAAAAAGGGAAAACACAGCAAAAGTGATCTCAACAAAGGGATCATAAATGTGGTCATCATTCATTTCAGCCATGCTACATGAATTGATAAATGTGAACCTCAAATTTGAAAAGAAAAGAAATCTCTTAGAGATGTTAAACTAGACTCCCAAATAAACAATAACTAAAACTAGTTATTTATCATTCTTTATCATACTGCTCTCTCATTTATAATCAAATGGCTCCTAAGTTGATATGCAAAGCTTAGCTATGTTCCCTTTCTGCAGTAAAGTCACTTTTGTATGGACCAACTTGTCATTCTAAGTTATGTGCTTTATTAGCCTCCAATGGGACTCCAATTGGTGCATATTTGTGGACCTTTATTTAGCAACTTTTATCTGGAGCTTAGAGCTATAAGCGCTATACATGCTGTTAGTGTCTTTCAGCACAAGGACCCCATGCCGGTTTCCTCATTATGTCTCTTTTCTGCTATTTAATTGTAGTTGATGATTCAGAGATGGCATTTCGCTGCTAATCTATGAAACTTTGTAAATACAATGCAAAAGGCTAAGAATATATAGAAATGCATGCAAAAAGGGAAAAGCCTTCGAAGAAAATGAGAATGTCAAACGTCAAAGGTAAAGCTGGCACTTAAGAGAAGGGTGTCTGGCACATAGCTGAAAAAACAAAGAATAGGTGAAGTATGTATATGCCTTTCTATAACAAGGGCACACGATCATATCATAATTGGTAAGGCGTCTTCTTGAGTGTTTAACTGTATATCATGTAATGCAGTACTACCACGTACAATCTGTTATGCAAGGATAAAGGAATGGTAGAGCATCAAATAGTATTGATGATAATATAATCCATGTTCTCCTAGGAAATGAATTCCTTGCAAAAATGCAACCTTACATTAATAATAGTAAGATGAGATTATCTCTTTTTCCAGTCTTCTTCATCTGAACTAGTACCATGCAAGGGTCCTTTCCAGCCGTGCTCCTCTCCAAGAAGCTCCCTGCTTGCCTTCTCGAGAAACTCCTGTGCAGCAGCTCTTACCGACTGCTTTTCAGATGACTGATGCTTCCTCTTCTTAGGGGACCTCCTGTTTTCATTGAATCTACTTCTCTGTCCATCAACTTGGGCAAGTTCCCTTAAGCTTAGCCTTTGGTCTGATTTAAAATAAGTACCAAAAGACGTTGTACAAAATACGAATGAGAGCATGAAGGGCATGTCTGGTTAATCTGTAGATTTGATTTGGATTCTCAGTTTTCAAGAAACTTATCCACATCCACCTAGAACTCAAGTGAAACATATTCGCTCAACTTGAGACCTTCCAAGATTTTGGAAAAAAATCACGGTAGAAAATGAACCGGTTACCTATCTGTTGTATATCTATACACACACTAATTAAAAGGCACCACAGTAGTAGCTGAACGGCTAACCTGGCGAAAGATCAGGGAGAGAGTGCCCAATGACCCGAGTTGCAGCTTGGGAGTTAATGGTAGTTGAAGGACGAGACGGACCTTAAAAATGAAGAGAGACTGGTATTAATTTACAGAAGCAGTAAATTAATAAAAATATTTAGACTATCCAGATCATGCATAGAGATCCTTCGTCAGAAACTACTCGATGAGATACTTATAACTATAAATGGTGACCGTGCATCAACCAAGATAGATATAATTTAAATTGTCTCAGATGATAACCAAATAAGGCGACGTTAATTTTTACCTTTATTATATTCTACAAGTCTTTCCACTTTATCCTCGTACAAGCTTACTCTCTCCTATACCATTGGCATCATAAAAACAAATCAAGTTAAGGAATCAAAGGGAACGAGTCTTCACACCAAGAAAACGTGAGCATTGTCTTCATGCTCTCAGATACCAGAAAACCCATGATAACTTGGAATGGATGTGATGGAATACAATGCAATTTCTCAACTTATCACATTATTTATGGATAAGCTTGACCCTGACCAAGAAAAGGGAGAGATACCCTCAAGATAAAAATAACGATACAAAACTAGGAAACTGCTTACTAGCTCAGTTTTCAGACGATGCTCATCCAGATTTACGCCATTGCACCTCAAATTCACTGAGAAATAAGCCATAAAAAAGGGAATCATGCATGAAGAAAGCGTAAAACGACAAGGGTTTTGGAAGAGAAGCGAGCGAAAGGTTACGGGAAACGAGGGTGGTGATGGACTTAGCAAGAGTGAGAAACAAGTTGGCTCGTTGGAGAGGGGTCATCTCGGCGAGGACGTCGGCTTCGCAGCTGCCCAGGAACTGAACCATGTTTGTCCTCAGCTCATCCAGGTGGGTTCGCGCCCTGCAGACCGACTCCATCACCGACTCGGGCACCGGCGCGTCCGCCATGTCCTATCTTCTCGATCGCCACACACACACACACACACAGAGAGAGAGGGAGAGAGAGAGAGGCCGCTTTCAATTAGGGCTGGCTGCAAATAACTGCGATATTTTGAAATTCAGTTGGATGACACATTAAAAAACAGGTTTTCCGTAAACTGGTTTGATGAAAACTTGGGTTTTCTATCATGGTTGCCTAAACCTAAGGATGGTTAATGAATCGAGTTGCACAACGAACAATAGCTCGCCTGGTTAACAAGTCAAAGATCGTGAGTTCAATACTCATGAGCATGCTTCTGGCTTTGGCTTCCCCGTTGTACCATTAAAAACGAAAGAACTAAGATCCTCATAGTTCAAACGTTCATGAGCTTGTTCTTGTTTGGTTCGCCAACTAAATGAGCCAAGCTCATGAGCTTGTCCAGTTTGACTCGACTCTCATGAGTGAGGAGCTTGTTCAGATAATTAAACATAGGTTTCATGTACATAGATGATAGAAAACCAACCGGATGTGCATAATGTGATTCAATTATACAAGAAAACATACAAGATCAAACATTTTTCAGCCATTTTCTGATGATAAAACATTTCAAAGCTGTCTTCAACTTCAATCAGCAGCTTGTGTTCAGCTTGTCTATCTGGGTTCATATTTGGTCCATGTTAACCTCAACCCGCATGCCCTAACATGCCAAATGCAAAAAAGAACTGGAGTTGATCGAATAAGCTACGAACAGTCCGTGTTTAGTTTTATTAGATAGTTTATAAACCTTATCGAAATCAGTCAAAACCGACCTCTAGCCTTTGGATTTGACAGTTAACGTTTTTAGCCAGTAACAAAGACAATAAGAAACCAGGATATGAACACATTCATAAACATGTCCAGTTTCGGTTTACCCGGCACAAGGAACTATAACCAAAAGTGACTAAACTGGGCCACTTTTTAGTTCTGGTTTCAGTCTTAAGCCGTCCAAAACCAGAAAAAATATGACCAAAAGTTTTGAAACTAAAAGGAACCAGAATTCCAGTTCAGACCTAACCAGTCAACTGGGCAGTCCCCAGTTTCAAGTCCAGTTTTACCAGTTCCAGTTTCTAGCCCAGTTTAGTTAAGGTTGAAACCATCGTTACCAATTCCAAGCCGGCCATTTCTATACATCCAAGCTCTTATGACAAAATTCCCAACAAAAGGAGTTAAATTTTCACGAATAATACATGTCGTTAGGTATTAGATGAGTCAGAGTCTATTCTTTTATTAAGTGGCACATTCAGAATTTGTTTACTGTGAGGCCAACAGCGGAACTGGTTAACGTGGGGGCGATATGTAGAACATATAGCCCAGGGTTTGGACTACGATCAATTTCCTCAACATCAGCTCGCTCATTAAGCTTTACGAAGTCAATATAATACTAAACAACAACAACTAAGCTTTTTCCCATACTACATAGGGTCCCCTACATGAATTCCTTGTTTCTATTATGCCCTATCATATGTCCTACCAGTTAACTTAATATAAACTAGATCATTCTTTATTGTTTCTTTCCAACACTTTTGTGATCATCCTCTTTCTCTTTTAACATTTTCACAATCTAATTTTTCATATCTTTTTACAGGAGCATCCTTGGGTTGTCTTTCTACATGTCCAAATTATCTTAAACAATTTTCTCTCATTTTATCCTCTACTCGTATTACTCCTAGTTTGTTTCTAATAACCTGAGTATGTATACATTCTTTCCTTGTATGATCACTCATTCATCTCAACATCTTCATTTTTACTATAGCAAGTTGATGATTAATTGCCCAACACTCAAAACCATAAAATATAGCATGTCTAATTGTTGCTTTATAAGAGTTACCTTTTCAACTTTAATGGTATCTTTTTATCACATATAATACCTTATGCTCCTCCATTTTAACCAACCGGCATTAATTCGGCATTAATTCTATGTATAACATCTCCATCATTTTTTTCATCACTTTGAAAAATTGACCCTAGATATTTAAAATTTTTCTTATAAGAGATGCAATGTGTACCAATCTTAATTTTTGTGTTCTCTGAAGTACCCAAATGATCAAACTTACGTTACATATATTAAGTCTTTATTCTACGAAAGCCTTTACTTTCTAATGTTTCTTTCTATAGTTTCAATTTTCTATTAACTTTTTTCTTAGACTCATCCACTGACACAATACCATCCACAAATAACATACACCAAGGTACTTCATCTTTAATATGTTTTGTTAACTCATCAATGACCAATATAAATAAATATGAACTTAAAGTTGATCCGTGATATAACACAATCTTAACTTCAAAGGAGTCTATCATTCATTCACGAGTCTTTACTCATGTTTTTGCACTATCATACATGTCTCTTATAAGATTTATGTATGTCAATGAGATACCTTTTTTTTTCAAAATTCTCCAAAGAACATCTCTTGGCAACTTATCATAAGTTTTTTTTACATCAATAAATAGTATGTGAAGGCTTTTCTTTTTTGCTCTAAAATATTTTATATAACATTCCAATAGGTAGTAGATCTATTGGACATGAATCCGAATTAGTTCTCTGTTGTACTCGATATTTGTCTTAACCTATGTTCGATAATTCTTTCTCATAATTTCATAGTATGGCTCATTGATACCTCGATAATTTGCACAATTATAAACGTATCTCTTGTTTTAAAATATGGGTATAAGTGTACTCACTCTCCATTCTTCGGGTATCTTTTTGGTTCTTTATATTTCATTAAATAGTCTTGTGAGTCAAGTGAGCCCCATCTCTATTAAAATTTCTATACTTTTATAGGAATATTGTCTGGTCCTACAGATTTACCAACCTTCATATATTTAAGAGTCTCTTTGACTTCATTCTTTTAAATACGTCGATAGAAATTGTGGTTTATATACTTTTTTTATTTAGCTAACTATCCCAAGCTAATACTATCATCTATATTTTCATTAAAAAGCTTATAGAAATAATTTTTTCATCTATTTTTTATATTATCATTTGCCACTATAATCTTTTCATCCTCTCAAATCCTTAATTTTCTTATCTCTAGCCTTAGCTATCCTTAAAAATATCTCTTTTACCTTCTTTTGAGTTAAGCTTTTCTATAAATCCTCTCAAATTTTTGCTTTTGATTCACTAACGCCCTTTTCGGTTCTTTTCTTACTTTCTTATAAGCATCCTAAGTTTTACTAATCTTCTTGGAATAATACAATTTATAATGTAGCTTCTTTGCCTTGATTTTATCTTACACCACTTCACTCCACCACCAAGTTTCTTTTTATGTGGGTATGCGTCCCTTATATTCAACTAACACATCTTTTATAAATTCTTTAATATATATAGTCATATTGTTTCACATATCAAAAGGTGTACCTTTATAATTTCAAGCATCTCATTAAAAAACTTTTTATTTAAATATATTTTCTTTCGCACATTTGAGGTTTCATCATATATTCCGAATAGCTCTATGCACTCCATTCTTCTTTGACAACTTTTTTACAAAGAAATACATTACTAAAAATCGATGTTGAGTAGTTAAGCTTTCTCTTAGAATTACCTTGCAATATTTAAAACACGATCTATCTTTTATTCTTCAAACAAAATAATCAATTTGTATTTGTGACAAAACACTTTTATAAGTAATTAAATGTTTATTTAGTTTTTTGAAAATTGTATTAGCTATAAAGAGATCAAAAGCTATAGCAAAATTTAAAATCTTCCTGCCCTTTTTATTTATATCTCCAAAACCATAGTTTTCATGAATACCTTGATATCCTCATGCACCTTTACTGACATGTTCATTTAAGTCTCCTCCTAAACAAATCAACTCTCTTTATGGAATTCTTTAAATTACTTTATCTAACTCCCATCAAAAAGCCTTTTTTATACTATCTTCTAATCCTACTTTAGGTGCATAAGCATAAACTATATTCAGTGTCTCTACTCGTGACACTAATTTCATTATCATAATTCGGTCATCATATCATTATATGTTTACTACACAATCCTTAAAATCTTTATTTATAATAATAACAACTCTATTTTGTGTATTTTCCTTACTTGAGTACAATTATTTAAAACATGTATTTTTAATCTCCTTTGTTTTTTCTCTCACCTACTTTGTCTCTTGTAAACATAAATTGTAAATCCTTTTTCGAATCATAGTATCTACCACCTTCATTAACTTGTCAGTCAATGTTATGATATTTCAAGTATCAATACGAATCTTATTATATACGAGCAGTTTCCTTACCTCTTATATCTGCTTATTCTGAAAATGCAGGGACCCTTACTATAACTTGTTCACTATATTCGAGCGACAATGTAGCGATACTAACTTCTTTACTCTCAATCGTCTAAATTCTCTTTGCAATTGATTCACTATATTTGGGAGAAGATGTAGAGGTAATTGCTTACTTTTCACTGCATTCGAGATTTGTAGTATGTCACTAAGAGAGAATGTCTAAACACAATACTCATAATTTATAGAATCCATGATAGATAAGTCTAACAAAGTTTTACGCTAGCCGTCGAAAGCCTAACACAACCCTCCTCTTTTATCTAGGCTTGGAACTGGCCATGAAATAGTGATCCCTTACATGGGCAGAGTTGAAGTCAATATAACATTGTTATACATAATATATAAACTGAAAAACAATAGTAAGGAATACCTCATGGAGGTTTTAACATCTTATGGAACAAATGTTCAATTAGAGATAGTTCACACGATAATGGATGTGGTAGATTTGGATATAAACCAAAAATTCACAATGTTCCATGTGCCTGGGCATTTTTAGTGAAATAGATTTAGCGTCGGGTATAGAATCCAAAGGGTGACATGAAAACCATATCCGAAATACTATTTGGAATTGGATTCAGACCTTTAATACCTTGGACTCCTAGTCGTACTTGTGTTTGATCTTTTGTCATTTTTACATTTAACTCTAATAGTAGAAGGTAATTATCATGTGCGTAGCATACAATTTTCTACATGATAATAAATAAATCACCGTTTAATCAGTCTCCGATTTGTTTGTCTTTGCAAATGTAATCGATTCATGTCGACTCTGACACTACATTTTACTGCATATTATTTTGACTTTCTTTTCATGCTTTTTAGTTTCTTAAAAGTTTGATTCAACCGATTCTCTGTTTCTTCCAGAAAACGATTCACTTCAACCCACTTTTGGAACATTTGTCTGGAGTAACCGTTCTATTTCGCGATGTCACGCAAATATAACTTCGTATCGACAGCACGAAAGTAATATAATTATTAATAAGTGACAATTTCACGACATCACGCAAATATAACTCCGTATCGACAGCACGAAAGTAATATAATTATTAATAAGTGACAATATACATTACTCTACGTTGGGCTATGAAGAAGTTGGGTTAGTAGAATTGAATTCTTTGAATCCGTCAGATCTCTCGATGAACATGCTATATTATCTGACCTATTTTTAACTTAAGAAAATGTTTTTTCTTCACAATGGGTCCTCCGGTTCAACACAAGGAAGTTTGGGTCGTATTTTTGTCATTCATTGATAGATACAACAACAACTAAGCATTTTCCAATACTATACTAAACAGGGTCGGCTATATCGATTCTTTGTTTCCACAGAGACCTATCGTGTGCCATGTTAGCAGTTAACTCACAATAAGATAGATCATTCTTTATTGTTTCTTTCCAAACACTTTTGTGGTCGTCCTCTACCTCTTTTAATACTTTTCAAATTTAGTTTTCCATACCTTCTTATAGGTTCTTCTTTTGATGTTTCTTTTTATATGTCCAAACCATCTTAAATGATATGATCTCATTTTATCCTTTATTGGTGTTACTCCTAATTTGTTTTTAATAACCTCATTATGTATACAGTCTTTTCTTGTATGACCACTCATCCATCTCAACATCTTCATTTATGTCACATTTTGTACATGTTGATGATTAACTGCCTAACACTCAGAACCATAAAATATGGCAGGCCTAATTGTTGCTCTATAACAAAGAATATCTGATGCTCCTCTCTATTTTAACCAACGAGCATTAATTCTATGCATAGCATCTCCATCAAATTTTCCATCACACTGAAAAATTGACCCTAGGTATTTAAAACTTTCCTTTTGGGGATGTAATGTGTGCCAATTTTAATTTCTATATCATCTTAAGTAACCAGATGATCAAACTTACATTCCATATATTATGTCTTTGTTCTACTAAGTTGGAGGCATTTGCTTTCTAATGTTTCTCTCCTTAGTTCTAATTTTCTATTAACTTTTTCCTTAGACTCCTCCACAACATAATGTCATCTGTAAATGACATACACCAAGGTACTTCATCTTGAATATGTTTTGTTAACTCATCAATCACCATTATATATAAGTATGGACTTAAAGTTGATCCTTGATGTAACCCAATATTAACTTAAAGAAGTTTGTCATTCCTTTATGAGTCCTCACACATGTTTTTCACCATTGTTCATGTCTCTTATAAGGTTAATGTATGTCAATAGGTACTTCTTTTTTCCAAAGTTCTCCAAAGAATCTCTCTCGGTACCCTGTCATTCATCGATTGATATGCTACATAATTACGATACTTCTACTTGACTTTTATGGATTATGTACTTTCTTATGTTGTACTGTTTTCATGTCCTGTGAGATAATATGTTGTATTTTAGACGAGATGGGTTCAGATGATAATTGGAAAGTTAAACAGGGACAAAGGGGAGTTGCAACTCGTTTCCAAAATGGTAAAACATAATACAATCTTTAAACGGATTTAATCTTTCCTGTTTCTATAACTAAATGGATCTATGCTTTCTTTTCTTTCTCGATTACAATGGGGAGGCCGAAAACAGGTAATGCACGCCCCAAGAACCAAACTCACGGCCTCTAAGTTCAAATGGATCTACCCATTTGTTACCAAGACTCATGATAATGGCTTTGATACAGATTTGGTTTTGCATCAAACCCATTGCCCACACCCCTCGGTCAGTAAAATATTCATTTAACAAACCGTAAAAAGAAAATGGAAGTTTGCAAATTGTAACTATTTTCAATGCAACCTATTAAAAGCGAAATATTTAAAAGTTAAAACATGAGTACAGGTGAAATTCCATGGAAAAGGAGGTGATACCTCTTTCAAGAACAACATTGCAGTTATGGCACCACCTTAGATTAGCTACTCCTGATTTCATAGATTCCCAATAGCTCTTGAAGAGGAAAGAACTAGACTAGGCTACAAATCGGTCGGACCTGGAGTTGATAGCACCAAGGATCTCTTAGTTCGATTAAGATTATTTGATTTTATAAATTAGACTGAAACTGTTCGATTGGATCACCCTTACATAGCCGGTCCCAAGCCTCAATAAAAATGAAAGTTGTGTCAGGCTTCCAATAGCTGGCATAAAACTTTGTCAGACTTAGAATGAATTATAATTCTATGACAAAGGATGTGATACCTATTTCAAGAACAACGTTGCGGTTATAGCACCACACCCCTCCGTCAGTAAAATATTTATTTAACAAACCATGAAAAGAAAATTTTAGTCTCCAAATTGTAACTATTTTCAATACAACATATAAAAGTGAGATATTTAAAAGTTAAAATGTGAGTACGGGTTAAACTCTATGGCAAAGGATGTGATACCGTTTTAAGAACAATGCTACGGTTATGGCACCACCTCGGATCAACTACTCCTGATTTCATAGATTCTCAATAGCTCTTGAACAGGAAGGAACTCGACTGGGTAACAAATTGACCGGACCCGAAACCGGTCGAACCAGGGATCTCTTGGTTTGGTTAAGATTATGTGATTTTATAAATTATATCAAAATTGTTCGATTGGATCACCCTTGCATGGCCAATCCCAAGCCCGAATAAGGAGGGTTGTGTTAGGCTTCCGACAACCAACCTAAAATTTTGTTGGACTTAGCATAGATCAACCTTGGATGACCGATCCCAAGCCCAGATAACGGAGGAGAGTTGTATTAGGCTTTTGATAGACAGTGTAAAAGTTTGTTTGATTTGTATACTATGGATTACACAAATTATGAGCATTGTTTTACGGTATCCACGCCTAATGACACGGTCCAAAGCTTGAATGCAGTGAAAAGTAAGCAATGGGCACTACATTTTAGCCCGGATGTGGTAAATTAATTGCAAAGAGAGTTCCCAAGTAGGACTAGTAAGCAAGGGCCACTACATTTTCATGCTATGTTGCCGCCTGAATGTAGTGAATAAATTAAAGAGAGGGTGTCCACATTTTCAATATAGATGGATACGGGGGGTAAGGAAGCTAGTCCTAGATCATAAGATTCATATTGGTTCTTGAAATATCGGAACATTATCCTGTAAGCTAATGAAAGTGGTAGATACTATGATTTAGAGAAATATTCATATTCTATGTTTACAAGAGACAAAGTGGGTTGGAGAAAAAATAAAGGAGATTGAAGATACAAGTTTTAAATTATGGTACTCAGGTAAGAAAAAGACTCGAAACAGAGATTCGGGATCAATTGAAGTAGAGATTCGAGAAAATTTTACACATTTTAACTACAACATTAACCTGATTTTGCACAATTTTAATTACGTAGCTGCACGTCCCTAACCTAAAATTCTTGAAAATTTTATTATGAGTGGGTTTGTGTGTGTAGAATGTGTGTACAAAATTTCGAATCAATTGAAGCAGAGATTCGAGAATTAAAATGACGGAAATCAACGTATGTAGGGATGCAAAAGTTTAGTTTTAGATTTTTAAGAACATACGTGATGCAAACTCACCCGAATTGAAATTGCAACAACACAACATCATGAGTGTTGAAAGGAAATGAATGGAAATATTTGTATAAGCTTAAGCATAGAGGAGGTAGAGAGTATAGAGTGTTTATAGAGTATGTTGGGGGTAGAATCGCATAATCAAACACATAGAGTGCGTGTGTGAGAGAGTGAAAATTCAGCAAGATAATGGAAATTCAGTAATTCTAATCACTATTACAACATGGGGGGAGACAATGCTCCATTAATACAACCTCTTTTCAATTGAATCAATGTAGAAAAAAGATTAAAATCGAAGGATGAAAATACTTACAGATTTTGCATCAAGTGGTTGAGAATTACAAGAGTGGAATCTGGCCTCCTACTTCCTTGAAAACCTCTCAACTCACTTGCACTTAATGGATAATACTACCTCACTCTCTTTTCCTCTCTCCTTCACTTCTTGCAGCCCATGACCTGCACTTGGAGCAGCAACTCCTTCCTAGAACCCAACCCCTAGCTATCTCACCCAAGTGTAGAAGATATTCCAAGATGGTGAACCCGTACCCCCCTTGGCCTTATTTATAGGCCAAGGGACTGATTCTAGGTCCTTCCTTGGGGCAGGTTGAATGAGCTCCAAATCCAGCCTTGATCTATAATTGACGTGGTCCCTTTTGTGATTGAATGGAACAGCCCCCATGTGGCAGTCTTTAGGTGAGTTCGGTCTTGACTGGGCTTCATAGAGTGCACCTTCTTGTTGGCCGGCCCATGATATGGACTCAGTTTGTTGTGGCTCGATCATTTGGTGATGCTTTAATTGCCACATTTTAAACTATATCACTTGGTGAAGTATGATTTATCCTAACCATATCTCTGATTTTGGATTGCCTTCATCCATCATGATCTCGGCCCAATTTAGGTGCACTTCTCTTGACTTGTCAAGCATGACATGAACTTGAATTGTTGTGATTCGATCCTATGATGAAACCTTAGTAATTCTTGCAACCTTTCAAAACCCATTTTACTTAATACAATATGGTTCATCTTGGCCATGTATATGTACTTGAATTATCTCTTTTGATTTGAACTGATTCATCACAAGCTCGACCCCATCTTATCCATGCATTTGAATTTGAATGATCCGTTTGGTGAAGCTTGATTTAATCCACAATTCTGGTTTAATCCACCCGTGATCTTTATATGTTTCTGATAGGCTTCAATCTCGCTTTTATCCGGATAGGTTTCTGACTTGGTCTCTCCTTTGCTTTTGAAATTGGTCTCGATTTAGATTCGGATTGGGTCTCACCTGTTTGTCTGATTTGCTTTGAAATTCATGGCCTTTTTAACTTGAATTTAAAATCTTTATTTTGAAATATTCCCCAAAAAGACATTGAACTTTAAAAGTTGGGGTTTTCTGAAATTAAAGGTTATAAAGGCTTTAAACTACTTCTTGAATTTGAGAGTTTAGAAAATATTTCAAATTTTGGGTGTTTAGAATGAGCACTGGTGAAATTCTATAGCAAAGGAGGTGATACCTGCTTCAAGAACAACACTGTGGTTATGGCACCACCTTGGATCATCTACTCTTGATTTTATAGATTTCCAATAGCTCTCGAATAAGAAGGAACTGGACTGGGCGACAACCCGATCGGACCTGGAGCTGGTAGAACCAAGGATCTCTTGGTTTAGTTAAGAATATGTGATTTTATAAATTAGATTGAAACTGTTCGATTGGATCACCCTTGCATAGCCGGTCCCAAACCCGGATAAAGATGAGGGTTGTATTAGGCTTTTGATAGCCAACGTAAAACTTTGTCAGACTTAGCATGGATTGTAATTATATGGCAAAGGATGTGATACTTGTTTCGAGAACAACGCTGCGGTTATGGCACCACACCCCTCGATTAGTTAAATATTCATTTAACAAACCGTGAAAAGAAAATGGAAGTTTGCAAATTGTAGTTATTTTCAATACAACTATTAAAAGCGAGATATTTAAAAGTTAAAACATGACTACGGGTGAAATTCTATAGCAAAGGATGTGATAATGTTTCAAGAACAACGTTGCGGTTATGGCACCACCACGGATCAGCTACTCCTGATTTCATAGATTCCCAATAGCTCTTGAACAGGAAGGAACTCGACTAGGTGACAAACTGGTCAGACCCAGAATTGGTAGAACCATGGATCTCTTGATTCAGTTAAGATTATGTGATTTTATAAGTTAGACTGAAATTGTTTGATTGGATCACCCTTACATAGCCGATCCCAAGCCCAAATAAGGAGGAGGATTATGTTAGGCTTCTGACAACCAGCATAAAACTTTGTTGGACTTAGCATGAATTGTAATTCTATGGCAAAGGATGCGATACCTCTTTCAAGAACAACGTTGCGGTTATGGCACCACCTCAGATTAGCTACTCCTAATTTCATAGATTCCCAATAGCTCTCGAATAGGAAAGAATTGGATTGGGCTACAAACCGGTCGGACCTGGAGCTGATAGAACCAAGGAACTCTTGGTTCAGTTAAGATTATATGATTTTATAAATTAGACCGAAATTATTCAATTGGATCACCCTTGCATAGCCGGTCCCAAGCCTGAATAAAGATGAAGGTTGTGTTAGGCTTCCGATAGCTAGCGTAAAACTTTGTCAGACTTAGCATGAATTATAATTCTATGACAAAGGATGTGATACATATTTCAAGAACAACGTTGCGATTATAGCACCACACCCCTCCGTCAGTAAAATATTTATTTAACAAACCGTCAAAAGAAAATAGAAATCTGTAAAAATTGTAACTATTTTCAATACAACCTATTAAAAGCAAGATATTTAAAAGTTAAAACATGAGTACGGGTGAAACTCTATGGCAAAGGATGTGATACCATTTTAAGAACAATGTTGCGGTTATGGCACCACCTCAGATCAACTACTCCTGATCTCATATATTCTCAATAGCTCTTGAACAGGAAGGAACTCGACTGGGATCTCTTGGTTCAGTTAAGATTATGTGATTTTATAAATTATATCGAAATTGTTCAATTGGATCACCCTTGCATGGCCAATCCCAAGCTCGGATAAGGAGGGTTGTTTTAGGCTTCCGACAACCAACCTAAAATTTTGTTGGACTTAGCATGGATCACTCTTGCATGACCGTTTCCAAGCCCAAATAAAGGAAGAGAGTTGTGTTAGGCTTCTGACAATCAATGTAAAAGTATGTTTGATTTTATACTATGGATTACACAAATCATGAGCATTGTTTTAGGGCATCCCAGCCTAGCGACATGGTGCAAAGCTTGAATGCAATGAAAAGTAAGCAAGGGTCACTATATTTTCACCCAGATGTAGTGAATCAATTGCAAAGAGGGTTCCTACATCATGGACAGGTGTGAGTAAAGAAGTTAGTCCTACTATATTGCCGCTTGAATATAGTGAATAAATTAAAGAGAGGGTGTCCACATTTTCAATATAGATGGATACGGGGGGTAAGGAAGCTAGTCCTAGATCATAAAATTCATATTGGTTCTTGAAATATCGGAATATAATCCTGTAAGCTAATAAAAGTGGTAGATACTATGATTTAGAGAAATATTCATATTCTATGTTTACAAGAGACAAAGTGAGTTGGAGAAAAAATAAAGGAGATTGAGGATACAAGTTTTAAATTATAGTACTCAGGTAAGGAAAATACTTGAAACAGAGTTGATATTATCATAAATAAAGATTTAAATGATAGTTTAGTATACAACAATATGGTGACTGAATCATGAAGTTGAAATTAGTCTTAGGAATAGAGGTTTTGAATATAGTTTGTGCTTACACACCCCAAGTAGGACTAGAAGATAGTATAAAGACGACTTTTTGAGAAGAGTTAGATAAGGTGATTCAAAGAATTCTACAAAGGGATATGATTTGTTTAGGAGGAGGCTCAAATGGACATGTCGGTAAAGAGGCATTAGGATATCAAGGTATTCATGAAAACTTTGGTTTTGGTGTATAAATCAGGAAGATAGGGAGATTTTAAATTTTGCTATGCATTTGATCTCTTTATAGTCAATACAATCTTCAAAAAACAAGATGAACGTTTAATTACTTATAAGAGTGGCTTATCACAAACACAAATTGATTACTTTATTTGTAGAAAAAAAGATAGAGCATGTTATAAAGATTGCAAGGTAATTCCAAGAGAAAGCTTAATCACCCAACATCGACTTTTAGTTATGGATTTACAAGTAAAAAATAAACAAAGAAGAAAAAAGTACATCAAGCTATTCATATTAAATGGTGGAACCTCAAAAGTAAGAAAAAAGATATATTTAAATAGAAAGTCCTTCAATGAGATGCATGGAATTATGATGGTACACCTTGTGATATGTGGAACAATATGACTATAGATATTAGGAAAGTGGTGAAAGATGTGTTTGGTGAATTTAAGAGAGGTGTACCGACTTAAAAAGAAACTTGGTGGTAGAGTAAAGTAGTGCAAAATAAAATCAAGGTAAAGAGGGCATGTTATAAATTACATTATACTAAGAAATCTAATGAAACTTTAGAAGGTTATAAGAAAGCAAAAAAGGAAGCAAAAAAAGTCGTCAGTGAAGTAAAAGCAAAAATTTGAAAGGATTTATATAAAAAAACTCAACTCAAAAGAGAGTAGAAGAGATATTTTAGGATAATTAGGCCTAGAGATAAGAAAATTAAAGATCTTAATTCTGTTAAATGAATCAAAGACGAGGATGAAAAATTCTAGCGACAAATGATGATATAAGAAATAGATGAAAAAACTATTTTTATAAGTTTTTTAATGAAATTAAAGATGTTAGTATTAACTTAGGAGAGTTAGCCAAAACAGAAAAGTATATAAACTACAATTTCTACCGATGTATTCAAAAGAATGAAGTCAAAGAGAAAGAGGAATATTCCTAATTGATACTACCAAACAATATTCCTATAGAAGTTTAGAAAACTCTAGGAGAAAGAGGAATCACTTTGCTCAGAAGACTATTTAATGAAATATGGAGAAACCAAAAGATGCCCAAGGAATGGAGAGTGAGTATACTAATACCCATATATAAGAAAAAGGGAGAATTCAGAATTTTGCGAATTATCGAAGTATTAAGTTAATGAGCATAGTATGAAATTATGAGAAAGAATTATCGAACGTAGGTTAAGACAAGTATCAAGTACAATAGAGAACCAATTTGAATTCATACTAGGCAAATCTATTGTTAACTAATTCACCTTTTGAGACGTCTTATGAAAAATTTTAGAGCAAAAAAGAAAGACTTTCACATGATATTTATTGATCTAAAAAAGCTTATGATAGGGTACCGAGGGAGGTTCTTTGGATAAACTTTGAAAAAAGAGGTATCTCATTGACATAAATAACGTTATAAGAGACATGTATGATGGTGCAAAAACATGCACAAGGACTTGTGAAGGAATGACAAACTTCTTTGAAGATAATATTGGGTTACATCAAGGATCAACTTTAAGTATATACTTATTTATAATGGTGATTGATGAGTTAACAAAACATATTCAAGATGAAATACCTTAGTATATGTTATTTGTAGATGACATTGTATTAGTGGAGGAGTCTAAGGAAAAAGTTAATACAAAATTGGAACTATAGAGAGAAACATTAGAAAGTAAAAGCTTTCAACTTAGTATAATTAAGATAGAATATATGGAATGTGAGTTTGATTATTTGGTTACTTCATAGGATATAAAAATTAAAATTGACACACATTGCACCCCCAAAAGGAAAGTTTTAAATACCTATGATCAATTTTTAAGAGTGATGGAAGAATTGATGGAAATGTTACGCATAGAGTTAATGCGGGTTGGTTAAAATGGAGAGGAGCATAAAGTATTCTTTGTGATAAGATGATACCATTAAAGTTAAAAAGTAAATATTATAGAGCAACAATTAGACCTGCCATGTTTTATGGTTCTGAGTGTTGGGCAATTAATCATCGTGTACAAAAGATGTTTGTGACAGAAATGAAGATGTTGAGATGGATGAGTGGTCATACAAGAAAAGACCGTATACATAATGAGGTTATTAAAAATAAATTATGTGCATCAATAGAGTATAAAATGAGAGAATATTGTTTAAGGTGGTTTGGATATATATAAAGAAAATCAAAAGAACCTGTAAGAAGGTGTGAAAAACTAGATTTTGAAAGTATTAAAAGAGGTAGAGGACGACCACAAAAGTGTTGTAAAGAAATAATAAAGAATGATCTAGCTTATTGTGAGTTAACGGCTAACATGACACATGATAGAGATATGTGGAAACAAAGAATCCATGTAGCCAACCCCATCTAGTATGGGAAAAGGCTTAGTTGTTGTTGTTATTAGCATGGATTATAATTCTATGGCAAAGGATGTAATACCCGTTTCAAGAACAACGTTGCGGTTATGGCACCACCTCATATTAGTTACTCCTGGTTTCATAGATTCCCAATAGCTCCCGAACAGGAGGGAACTGGACTAGGCGACACACCGGTCGGACCTGGAATTGACAGAACCAGGGATCTCTTAGTTCGGTTAAGATTATGTGATTTTATAAATTAGACCGAAACTGTTCGATTGGATCACCCTTGCATGGTCGGTCTCAGGCCCAAATAAAGGAGGAGGATTGTATTAGGCTTTCGACAGTTATCATAAAACTTTATTAAACTTAGCAGAGGTTGTATAAAAGATAAAAAATTCATGTAGCCACCCCCATCTAGTATGAGAAAAGGCTTAGTTATAGTAGACGGAAACTGTTCGGAACCGGGAAACCACCCTGGAGCCACACAATACTTGACGGTCCAAAACAAGTGGTTCCAAACAGTCTCCACGACAAACTCGTGCTACCATTAAAGTAAATAAATGCATTTGAAATTAACGATAGGCGCCACCCGGCACTCTCCACCAATCAACTGACAGGTTGATACTATTAGGATTATGCGAAAGTTCTCTCTTATATAATATAATATAATATAATTAAATATATTATATTTAGTATATAATCAACTCTCTCTTGTGTTTTATTTATTTAAAAAATAAAATTTGAAATTCTAATATATTATATAATATATCCCGATCGGGTTCTCGAACCGGTACCAACCAGAAACCGGCCATGTCTAGTCGTTTCAACTCACTAACTCGACCAGTGTTCAGTTCACGTATAGCTCGACCCAAATGAGCTCACAAATGTTAACGAGTGAAACATAAAACAAATGACGATCAACTCCAGTTAAGTTCTTTTGACCCGTTCATCGGTCCAATCATTTATTGATGTTAATAAACAAAATAGGCTCTATTTTACCGCGAACAGAGCCGTTCACACTTTATAATTCCTAAGTCAGGTCCTGATGTGTAAAGGTCCGATTGAATCGAACCCATTTGCACTGCTTCGTTTTTGTTTGCTTAAAAGGGAAGGCCCCCCGAAAGGTTTTAGATATAGTTGGTTCCATGGTTTGAACTAAAACCGTTGGTAACCCAAACCCCGAAACCGAGGACCTTCAATTCGGTTATGATTCGTGATTATCAAAAACCAACCCAAAACCGGCAGTTTCAAACAACCGATATTGTTTATATATATATATATATATTTATTTATTTATTTAAAAAAGGTTATCATCAACAACCTGTTAGTTCAATGACAAGACACAGAGTTCACTTTGTTTCTCTTGTATTCCAAGAAAGGACCTAAATACAATGTCAAAAACAAAGCCATCATCAACACAGCAAGACTCTTCCGGTAGAGAATTCGAGTAAAGGGTGCTTACACCCACTCTTAAAAAAAAATTTCAATCCGTTTTGAAACGAAACGAAGATCCATTTCGAAACCGATCCCGTTACTGTTCCTGATTTCGAGCAAACCCCATATGCAAAAATCTGGTGGCTTTCCATTAATCGCCGCCTCCCCCCACCTGTGTCGGTGTTTCCCCAAAAGTCTAAAGACAAGCACAGCAGCATCCGTCATCAGACTCAAACCCTTCCACCCACGACTAAGGTGAATATCTCCCTTCTTGCTTCTCTCTCTCTAGAAATGTTTGATTACGTACATCTCACTCTCTCTCTAATTGACATAAAACAAATGCCAAGAGCGAGAGAATTGAAGATGACTCACCCCTCTTCTTTCTCTCTCTAGAAGTTTTTCTTCACGTACATCTCTCTCTGTATTTTTAATGGTCCAGCTGGACCAAATTTATGGAGAGGAGGAAAAAGAGAGGAAGCTTGGCTTCCAAACCCAAGAAGGAAGAAAGACAAGAGTGAACCTCTTCTGCAACCCCTCCCTTCCTCCTCACAAATGAAAAATACAAATGTCTCAGTTTTTATCTGTGCCTCATTTTGGGTTGCTCATTTGTCGTGGTTGGAGACCTTCAGAATCAGTCTCAACAACAAAAGCCCAATATGACAACTCTCTCTCTCTCTAAGGAAAAGCTTTAGTTGTTTCTCGCTGACCCATGAGCGGTTTTAGGTAGCCGTGTTTCCCCTCTCTCCAGGACTAATAATATCTAGTGAGAGGAAAAGGAGAGAGAAAGAGATAACTATGAAAGTTTTTGTTAGATGGTAGGATTTGGTTTTCTTATTGAGGTTGGACTCCGCTATTATTGCCCATTACTTATCTTCCCCAAGCATTTGATCCTTTCTTGGTTTTCTTTCGTACCTTCATTTCTCCTGAGAGAGAGAAAGAGAGAGGTGGCCATGGCGTCTCTTCCTGATATCAAGAAATTGATGCTCAAGCACCAAAGTTTAAAGCAGGATTTTGATGATCTGTTCATTGTAAGAGATCTCATCCTTCTTCTTTTCTCCTCCTTTGTGTTTGTGCGATGGTTGTATGAAAAGGGTACTTCTTTCTACCCTGTATATATTTGTGCGTATTTATAGACAAAAATCACGCAGTGCCATTGGCTCAACCTATATTGAGTCTCCCTCTCAAAGGGGCCAAAGGCATCCTGAATTATAACCTAATGGAAGCGAATAAGTTCTCCTTGTGCACATCTTTCTTTTTAATATTGTCTTGATTGTTGCCGTCTGCTAGCTTTGCAAGTCGTAATCCTGATCTTGGTCTTCTGTTTCTTGTGTTGTTTCCATAGTGCATAAACCACCGCTTCTTTGTTCTTCCCGTTTCTCCTATCTCCTGTTTCCCTTTCAGAGTTTATCTTTGTTATGCAGCGGCGTTAGATCTTTCATGGTAAACAAAAGATAAAATTTTTCTTAAAAGTTGAGAAAGCTTCTCAAAGGTTTCACAGGTGTGTTTGCGGGCATCCATGCCTTCCCCTTGTTTGTAAAGTTTTAACTGTTTTACCCCTTCTAACGGAATTAAAGCCCTCCCTTCTAACGGAATTGAAGCCCTAAGAGATCCATACACATACCTACCTAGGTGGTTACTGCTGAAGGTTATTGAGTGTTCTCATTTAAATCTCTTTTTAGTTATTTCCTGTTGTGTGTAAATTTTGTTTCCTTGCATGAATTTCATTATTCTGACGGAGAAGAGGAAGACTACAAAAAGTGTTGGAAAGAAACAATAAAACGTGATCTTGCCCTTTTGTTGTTAAATGTTATGAGTCTAATGACGACTAACAATCCATGTAGAGCCCAATATCGATAAATGCATGCAGCGGACTCCAGGTAGCTTTGGCAAATGCTTGGTGTTGATTTGGTTTTTTGTCTGGTTCAAAAAAATTCGGCCTCTGTTCAGTTTATGGTATCATCTTACATGATGTTCCTTTTGGTTGCTACTTTCTTGTTTTCTCCTCTTCCTGATTCAGTTCTTCAAACTTGAAACGTGATACAGGAAACACGGGCTTTGAAGGCAAAGTTTAGGAAAGCCAAAGCAAAGAAATTAAGATTCCTAGCAGAAGTTAGGTAATGATACACTTCTATCCACAGTTCTTGTTCATTGTGTATTGTATTGACTGTGAACTTAGCACATTGTAAGGGAGTTGGCTTAATACGGCAGATTTTTAAGGCGGAGGCACAAACTTTTAACTAGCGATTATATAACTTTGAACATCAAAGGAAATAACAATCAAGTGCAGAAAGTTGAAACTTCAAGTGGGAGGAAGTGTTATAAAGATGAAGATGTTGCTGCTAAACGAAATTGGTCTCTTCTGGACTTGAATAAGGCTTCTGAACAGGTAATTTGCTTCTCGGGTTTCTGAGACTCCAAAAACTGAGAAATTATTGCGGGCCATCACATACTGATTCTGCATGAATTACTCATTTTTACTTATATTTTCTCATTACGTTATGAATCCCAAAATATTCATGAATTCCTAAACCGTAACTTGTGCCCATCACAATGAATCTACGATGATTTTGGTTAGTGTTAGTGTTTTTGTATGTGAAACTTCTGTTGCATTGCCTGATGTTATCATATATCTGGTGTTTCTTGATAGTGTGTGTGTGTGAGTGAGAGAGAGAGGGCTGTCTGAAGTGCTGCGTTTCCAATCTTCTCAAAAGTCTTTAGTTTTCTTTGATTTGCAAATTGAAAATGGGGTAGTTACATGAACTCAGCCTATTCCACATTCAGACACTCTTCTGTTGATTTGAACTGTTACATCAAAGTGTAGAACTTCGTTATGGTGTTTTCTCTTTGAATGTTAGCTAAACAAAAGAAACAACATAAGAGTTTGTTGTGTGTGTCCATGTTTGTTTCTTCAACTCTTACATCTTCTTTGTTTTCTATTCATGAGTTAGTTCACCCTTATTAATTGAAGGTGGAGAATGAGGAAGTTCAGGTTGTATGGGAGCCTCTGAGCTTGGATAAGGCAGCAAAGAAGGGCACAATCGAGAGTGATCCTTTGGAAAATCATTTGAAGCTATCAATTTGCAGGGGGATTGATAATGGACTGGATAGGCTCAATGGAGGTGCGGAACAAACAGGCAAGAGAAAAATCTTATGGTAGGATCAGATGGCTCTTAGAGTTTGATCTGTTTTCAACTATCAGAATGCCGTGATTGTGGCCGGCAGATCCCATTCTTTGTTAGTCTATTGTTCTTTTCTTGTTTTTGCAAGGTAAGGTGTATGATATGAATCCAAATTTTGCAATGTTATACCCTGTAAATCTGTCTGCTACCCTAGGACAAACCCACAAGAGAGGGAGATTCTTTCTGGGTTCTGTTACTACTTTTTGGTAATGGGGAGGCCGAAGTTATGCTGCCCCTGGCGTCGTTGTTATGACCTTCAACTTTGTGAATCGACCCCTTAGGCAGGCGATCTATTGCTCTTTATGTGGGTTTGATTACTCATTAATATGTTCATTTTCCCAAAGTTCCACTGCAAGTGCAAGATCCAAAATTCCATCACTTTAGATGAATTCATGTGCATGAAATGATGTAGCATATAAGGATGTTCATGTGTTCTTTGTGGGGACCCACTTCAAATGGACGGGTTTGGAGAGTGAAAACGGAGATGAATGAACCCAAATGGGAGTGGATTTGGAGAATGTAAATGGGAATAGAATACGATGAGAGTGAGAAGGATAGAATCGGAAATGGGAATAGGATTATGAAACAGCTTGCTTAGTATATGTAGTTGTTTTGTTGTTTTCCAATTTTTCTGGTACAATGTGGAGGCCAAAACCTATGCATGCCATAGAGATTGAACTCCCTTAGCCATGCTCATTTTCCCTAAGTTCCACTGCAAGTGCAAGATCCAAAAGAGATTGAAATGGGAATGGAATACGATGGGAGAGCAAGGAAATCTTCGATCACTACCCGTGAAGATATGGGGATGAGGATGGAAACGGGGTGTGTGAATAGGATTCTGAAACAGCTTGCCAAGTATATATAGTTTTGTTGTTTTCCATTTTTTCTGGTACAATGGGGAGGCCAAAGACTATGCATGCCCTAGAGATTGAACTCATGACCAACTACTTGTGAGCCAACCACTAGCAAGGTGAGCTGTGGCTCGTTGTGCTATTCACAATTTTAACTATATATGTATGAGTTTTGAACCATATGACCTTTACATTTGTATAATTTTTTTTAAAAAAGTGCAGAACCGTTGAAAAAGTTTGCAGTGGACCGAGAGTTAATATCTTTCACGATAAAACTACATTAAAAGCCAACTTTTTTAACCTCAAGTTAAATGACATCACCCTCACTTATCTTGGCTTCTTTGACAACCCTAATTGGGCATGACTAGATTTTTGTAAAATGTCAAAGTAATAAAAAACTCATTGTTTCAGTAAATTGTATGATGGACACTTTAAAAGAGATATATAGCCTTCTCTTCTTTAGTCAAATACTGATATAATACAAGATAGAACGTAATAAAAAAATAACCATTCATTTTTGCTGGGATTAGGAAAATAGATTACTGGCTTTTCTTGATAAACATGGTGAGATACATTCACTTGCAGCTGAATAACTTATGTTAGTTTATAGCCTTTTTTTCGAGCTCAAGGCAGAGCGAAAAGATTAGTTTATACTCTCATTGGACACCCTTGAATGGTCCTTATTACAAAGGAGACAAGCAACACCAAAGGGCAAGACCACATTCTAGTAAAATCTCAAAGTAATGAAAACCTCATTACATCTCATAAATTAGATGATGAACACTTTAAAAGAGGCATGCAATCTTCTCTTCTTTAGTTAAATACTGATATAACACAGTATAGAATGCAATCGAGAAATAACCATCCATTTGCTGGGATTAGTAAAATATATGGGAATCATGTTCCCATCTCAGAACTGTGGATGTCAAGCATAAGAGTTCCGGTTTGGACATCTGATATCCCAAACCTGTTAATCAAAACAAGATACAAATTCTGAATCTAAATCTGTCAGAAAATGCAATATCCGACCTGGTAGTTATGAATGATTTGAACTATCTGAACTGGACCTGATTATGCAGGATCCAATTATATCAGATCAGTTTTATTGAATTCCAACCCGAAACCAAACTCAGGGATGGACAGCGTAGGGAACGTTCCTCCATCCCTTGTGATATTTGGATATCGAGCTCAAAGTTAAAACTCCTTTATGCCCATTTGACATGATTGGTGGTCATTAAGGTAGATCTGGCTGGTTCCACAGGAACATGGGTCATGAACTGATATGGCCTCTCTTTGGTTCCGGTTCTATTCGTTCCAGGTCCGGTTCCCGGCCCTATTTTACAATCGTTCCAGTTTCAGGTCTGGTTTAGTTCTGGTTTCATTTTCAAAGAATGTTAATACAGGTGAGATTTTGTAACTGGAACCAAAATATGGTTTGAAGAAGCGAGTTTCAGCTCCTGTTTCGGTTCAGGTTCAGTTTTCTTGAATGTGGAGCTGTAGAATTTTGTAACTGGAACCGAAATATGGTTTGAAGACGCGAGTTCCAGCTCCTGTTTCGGTTGAGGTTCGGTTTTCTTGAATGTGGAGCTGTAGGAGGTCCAAAATTTTGTTTCAGTTCCCTTGATTATGGTTCTGGAGGCAATTCAGGTTCGGTTTGAACCCTGGGGGGGTCCTATCATGCCACTCCTCTACTTTTGCGGACACAAGAAGTTCACACATCGTGTCGGATTGGAGTGTTCAAGGGTCCACTGGAACCGAATTGGTTCGGTTGTAGATGCAAAACGGTTTGGTTTGGTTCTCATAAGAAAAGTAATTGGTGGTTTGATTCACGGTTCTAGTGCTGAAACTGAACTATGAGAACTGAACCCAACCAAGTACATGATGGATGACTTTAGTCCCATATTGAGAAGAGAATAGAATGAAGAATGGATTGAGCACTATAAAAAACCAATGGCGGGCACCTAATAAGACATACCTTTCTCACCTTTTGTTTAAGATCAAGTGTAGTATTTATTCTTATTAGTTTAATATCTGCTATTTGGTCATTAACCACATGATATTAAATTAATGCCTGCGGTAGCTTGCTACATGACTCCTCAACAATCGCTCTTATATTGCACTACAACAAGAATCGTAGTTCAAAACCGAACTGGAACAGTCGGTTCGGTTCTTAAAATTTCAGGAACCATGGAGGTTGAGGCTAGAACCAAACCAAACCGTGAACATTACTCATTGGACCTAGAAAAAGGTGGATATTGCTGTCTCGCCTTAGTAGGACAGCAAGATCCTGGATAGTGGGTACAGGTGAGAATTTTTTGTTTTAACCGTGCTCAAGTAGTTTGATTTTGATTCATGTGAAAAACAGGTCAACCCGACTAAGATTCGATATTTTTCATGTCACTTTTTTGTGGAAATGAATGAAGACACGCCCAAGTATAGGGTTTTCGTACCATTAACAATTTCATGCTTTGATTCATGATTGTGTCATGTTCATAAAAAAAGCAGGTCAACCCGACTACAACCTGATCCTATATTATATATTCTACATAAAATATAAAATTTTAATGATATTTTATATTAGTAAACTTAAAGTTATTATGCATATATAATTATATTATATAAAAAACACATACATATATATTATGTAAAATATTTATTATAACTACAACTAAGCCTTTTCCCATACTAGATGGGGTCGGCTACATGAATTCTTTGTTTTTTTTTGTGGAATCCATGATAATTCCGACAAAATTTTATGTTGCCTGTCAGAAGCCTAATGCAACCCTCCTCCCTTGGGACCAGCCATGCAAAGGTGATCCCTTACATTAGCGAATTATATTATGTAAAATATTTATAAATAAATAAATATAATAGGTGGGATGGGGCAGGCATACCTTGAACTCAACCCCACTCCATCCTGCATACAGGTATTTTATCTTGCATCCCACCCTACAGCGACATAGGTTTTTTGAAAATCTGTCCTGCGTGGGGTGGGACAGAAAGGTTGCCATCCCTAACTTCAATGTTAAAAGAAGACCATTTGGGATAAGTCATACAAAGAGAATTTGTTGAATTGTACAAGTCAAGCCAATGAAGAATTATAAACCGAACCATGTTTCTCAGGATTCAAACTCTTGACTGTCATTTAGTCGAGTCTTTCATTAGTCGGGTAAAAAACCGAATAGATTTAAAACCGGTTGGTTTAACTGAACAGGAGCCTTTTCCGGTTCAATTGCGGTTTTGATAATTTTGGGACTGCATTGGAGCCGGTTTGATATCATGGACGACATCCAAATCCCTGCAAATCAGCAGAGAAGATTCAAGAGCATTATAAGGTGCCTTTTTTCATTGCATTCTAGTTCTAAGAGCAAAACTTAGTTGATGGACGACATCCAAATCTCTGCAAATCAGCAGAGAAGATTCAAGAGCATTATAAGTTGCCTTTTTTCATTGCATTCTAGTTCTAAGAGCAAAACTTAGTTGATATATCATGGGCATGGATGCTTATCACCTGTTGCTTAGTAGGCTTTGGCAATTTAATGTTCTAGATGGCTAGTTTTTGACTTGGCCCAACAGTTTGAACCGGTTCCAGACCACCAATAGAACCAGCTTGAACCAAAAGAAGAGTGGATCCAAAACGGAATTGAAATGGACCTCATTGACTTGATCATGTTCCACCTTTTCGAGAACCAAAACTAAACCCAAACCACAACCAATAGTTTCGAACCATATTTTGGTTCCACTTCCAAAATCCTGCCTTTATTGCATGAACTTTTCAAAATGAAAATGGAAGTAAGTTGAACTTAAACCTGAAACCGAACCTGTTGCAAAACAAGACCCCAAACCGGAAAAGCCGGAACTAGATAGGGCCCAATTCGTTTCCAGTTTAAGATTTGGATGGAACTCGCCAGCTCTATGGTAGAGGGCTGCCTAATCCAGCTTGCTTATTCCAAGAAGAACGAGATTACTGAACCACCAAAATAAATATTGCTTTTATTATGTTTTACATTTGTATTGTATACTAACTTATAAAATGATAAGATCATATTTTATTTTTTCTTCATACACTTTGAAGACCCTAACTTTTCACATGATTGAAACTCTACTTACCTCATTTACCATTTTATCACACAAACTCCTCCTTTAATATTCTTATTTTAGATTCCATCAATATTTTCATTTTTTTGTGACTTGACACCCAAGACATGTGGATACTTTCGGTTTGCCTGGAACCTAAAACCGGAACTGAACCATCTTGAGGGTGGTTCCGGTTTTGGTTTCGAAACCACCTTTTTTTTAAAACAAGGAAAATACACCTTAAAGTTGAACTCCCCACCAACTGCAACGATAGGGAGCAATGAGTATCCTATTGATATAATTGTGATAAAAGGATTTTGAAAAGAATATTTAAAACATAGCTAGAGGTGTTCTGAAACCGCAGGTTTCTAGTTTTGGTTCCATACTGGTTTCTGGAAACCATGAACTATAACCAAACCGAAGGGTTTTTCGTTCTCATTACGGTTTCGAGGTCAGTTCGACGGATTCAAGTTATTATCGTCTCCGTGAGCAGTGTGGTTTTAGTTTAAACCATCAAACTAGTTCTAAACAGATCATGTCTACCTTCCACTGTTTCCTCAAAATAGTTTAAACCATTAAACTAGTTCTGAACCATGTCTACCTTCCATGGTTTCTTCAAAATAAGCTCCATGAGCAAATGGTGGAACTAGAATGCATTTTTCTATTTTTGAGATTAAAAAATAAAATATAATATGAGTGGGACCAGAGGGAAACGAATTTCATAGTGGACACAAATTTGGGAATCATGGACCCATTTGGAGGTAGTGCCACACATCTCGATCTCTTTAATTCATTGGTCCATTACTGATGACTGAATTATTGATTTAAATACCCTTTCTTCCACGTCATGCAAACCACCGACCAAACGTCCAAAAGCAAATGCGTTTGACACACATCGATCGCGACAAATGCAGAAGATTATTCCTTTAATCTTATGGTAATCCTCTGAATGCCTCTACTTTTTTTCATTCAGGTAGCTTGCTTTATTTTGAGAAAAGCCACCGAAAGCAGTATCCAATAATTTGGAATCAAACCCCTCAAATGGTAAAGTACAAGTTAACATCACAATAGGGTGGGGAATCAAACCCCTCAAATACAAACTCTATCTCAATCATTTGGAAGGAGATTAAAAACAAAAAATAAAAAGTATCCAATAAGTACTCTATAAAAGGTATATTATTTTTTTATTTTTAAAATTTCAATTTCAACCACATGTAACGTGTTAATTCTTGATCGAATAATTGAGATTGATTTGAATAAAATTTACAAATAAGTGGTTTGTATGTTTTAACATATATATATATATATATATATATATATATATATATATATATAGAGAGAGAGAGAGAGAGAGAGAGAGAGAGAGAGAGAGAGAGATTAGTCAATATACACATCAATTCATGATCTAATCTTTTTAAATATCTCAATTGTTGGATCTTAAAGGTCAACTATTGATATCTTTAAATAAAAGAAAATAGTACTAGATGTTTGAATTTTAATTGTTGGTCTTGCCAATCGAACGGTTAAGACTCTTGAGTATATTTAAGCATAGATTGATGTGTGCATGGACTATGTTTTTTTGTCTCTCTCTCTCTCTCTCTATGTTTATGGATATAGGAAAACCAGACCATATCCACTTCTAACATAACCACTCATACCTATCCATTGCTTTTTAATAGAACAATTATAATTTAAAATTTTAAAAAGAATTTTGAAAATATAAGAGCTTAGCCCTCAAAAAATAATGATCGACCATGAGTTAGCAACATGAGTAGTGGCCAAGATCCAATCACTCCCCCCTCTCTCTCTCTCTCTCTCTCTCTCTCTCTATATATATATATATATATATATATATATATATATATATATATATATATATATATATATATATATGAGAGAATATGAGTTGCTTACTATACTTCCATTAATGGTAGACCCTTCATATATAGGTTATGTTTATTTGAACATATAGATATGAGTCAAGCTGAGAGAGTTGTTTCATTCGAGTTGATCCGAAAATTAGCTGAAACATGATTCACATATTATTTTATATAGAAAATTCTATTTTCTCGATTCCAGATAATACATATACACTGCACAGTAAATTAGCAAATCCAATGCATGTAATTACAATGCGCACTGATTTCAATTAGGAACCAGTCATATTAAAGTCACTTTTGGTTGGTTTAGATCACAAAATTGAATACACACATACACGCAGAGAGAGAGAGAGAGAGAGAGAGAGAGAGAGAGAGAGAGAGATTTATTTGCATAATGCAAACATTTTGAAGAGATATATACACGGTAAACATTTTGAGGAATTGTGCTATGCACGAATAGTGCATGATTGGTGCATTATATGAAAGTGGAACGCAAGAATCATATGAATGGATTGACGTGAGACGAATAGTCTCGGATGCCTGCACCTTCCCATCCCATCCATTCTTCCCACATGTCCCAACTTGAATCATACATCCCCCTCATATGATCATCATCACACACAAACTCTCCGCTTCTATCATCTCTTTCCTCTTCCTTAAAACTGCTCATTACGATCTGCAACAATAAATAAAGAAATAAATACATAAATAAAAACGGACTAAAAGACATGAGAATTTAGAGGTGGCTGTTTGGGTTGAACCGGACCTAAACCAGTGACAACGGTTCAATCCCATTCATTCTATCGAGGAACCCGCCTCAGAAAAGGTGGAGAAGGGATGTGTATGCCAGGACCTGGAGGATAGAAAAGACCAGCTCTGGGTAAACTAGAACTGGCGATTTTAATTCGTTCTGGTTATTTCATAACCTAGTATCGTAATCGAACTAGAAACCGGTTTTGTGGTGATTTTGGTTTGAATCCTAAATCACCCGAGAGCTGTAAAACATTAAATTAGTAAAAGTTTAGGGAACTTTTTTAAATTTCAAAACCGGGGTTTGAAACCGTTGGATTTAGTTTTGGGCCAATTCTGGTTTCATGAAAAGTGGAACTGATGGACCGGATGGTCCCCAGTTCTAGACCCAGTTTCACTGGTTCTGGTTTCAGTCGGTTCGTGGCCTGATTTGGTTTCTCTTGGAACCTCTGGCTCAGTTCGGCTACATCTACTGAAAAGGGTCAGTTCGATTCCGATTCCACATTTTGATAGAGCTGGAACTGCAGGTTTGGAGTTGGGGGTTCCAGTTCACTCGGAACCGGACAGGTTTAGATGAGATGATGTAGACAGTTTTCTGTATATTATTGTAATCAAATATTAATATTTGTCAAAAATGAAAGTATTGGCTTACATCATAGGCTTCATTGATCCTGTGAAATTGGATTCCACAATCGTTTCCTCTGCAAACATCAGGATGATACTGCAAACAGGAAAACAAAGAAAATCATCAGACTTACCAAAACTAAAATCTAGCCCTTTCTCGCATTAAGTGTAGTAGTGTACATGGATTCTTTATCGCCATCGATCTTCTTCTTGTGTCAAATCAACAAACGCCGGAAACTGTTTCCACACTTTAATTCCTTCAGCATGAAGAACCACAAAATTTTGAAGGAAACCAAGAACTTTGTTGATTCTCCTCTCAAACATATCATTAACAACTAATAATGATCAGAAAACCAAATCAATATCCCACAAAAACGTTGAAGCAAACCAAGATTTTATTGATTTTGTTTGCTTCTCCTCCCAAATAACAAAAACAAAAGAAAAACAGAAAAGCCAGAAACCAATAATCAACAACGCCTAATCATCAAACACACCTGCAGAGCAAGCTGTCTGAACGCCCTCTTCACCTCTTTCTCGGACGCACCCGGCACGACTCTGAGCGTTGGGTATTGCTCGCTCAACCTCGCCACGCAATTTGAAACGACGCGAACTCTAGGTTTCTCCTTCAACGAGCCCACCTGAACCCACTTCCCACCGGACAGCTTTCCCATGGATACCGCCATCATCGATGGTTCAATTCCACGGATCGAACCGAGCAACCAAACAGTATACTAATCTACAATGGCAGAAACAACTAAAGGTGATCAATATGGTGCGATTTGATACGCACCGACAAACCTCTATTGGGAATCGACAAGATTGCAAAAGAGAGAGAGGGAGAGGGGGGGGGGGAGCCTTTTCATGGTTTTATGGTGTGAGAAGGAACCCTTTTTTAGCACCCACAATAACTATGATGATGGATTATGTTTTTTATTTATCACTGGCCTTTTGTTTTCTTTGTTTAATGTCAACTATTAGAGATAAGTGAATGTTCTTTTATGATAAATCTAAATAAGGGATTGTTTGTTCTGCGTTGCGTTTTGCTTTTTAGCTGTTGACGGCAAAGCCTTGTTGAGTGAAAGTGAAAGGCATTCCGGAAGAACCTCAGAGTAGTGCACATTTTGGCTAAATGATATGTATGCTTAAAAATGAAATTTAGTGATCTCCATATATGTATGTACATTTTATTGAATGGTTGCTAAATATTTTAAGCACAGTGCTCAGAGCTTTAGCTCAATGGCAGGGCGCTCTAGCACCGTTGCTGCTGGTGGAGAGTTCGACTCCTTGAGGATGCATATGTGTGAATGTGTGGGTGTGGGTGTGGTAGGGTTCGGCCTCCTCTTGTAAAACAAAAAAGAATGTTCTAAGCACATAGGAATACGCATGCACAGACCTAGAAAATTTCATGGTGAGGCGAAGTTCAGGTAATCAGTGTACATAATGTTTTCACCACACTCCTATAGATTATTTTAGATCTTCTTCAAATTTCAGGTGAAGTGGTGTATTCACTTTGCATGTGTGTGTTCTCTAAACTAAGTAGTTGGATTTGAGTCCACATTTGAAATTTTAAATATTAATGCAAAAGTTTAATAGAGTTTGAATTAGTTTTAGTCAATGAAAAAGTAAATTAAATTTCAGTTTAACTGATAGTTTTTAATGGATGGATACCTTTATCTAGGGGTGGCAATTCCACAATGAGACCCGAACTTGACACAGAGAAATCATGCTTGGTTCGGGATCAGGTATCCGGTTAGCCCAGACCCAATCCCAAACCCGACCTAAACTGCACATATTATGACATTTTATATACTTATATTTATTTAACATGTGTTTTACATTATTATGCATATTCAACATATATCATGTATATGAGATACATATACATTTATATTTATATTTATATGCATATATAACAAAAAAGTAATGCACCAACCCCATTTATACTTATACAATATACTTTATATATATGTGTGTGTGTGTGTGTGTGCATATACATATAACAAAACTGTTTTTCCATATATAGAGTTGTGCCCAGGTCAACCTGAACCCGAAGCCTGGCCATGTCCAGGTCTTCAAAGCAGATAGTAATTCATGTTGGGTCTGGGTCAGCCTGTTTTTGACCCGGATCCAAAGTTATCCAACCCACCAACCCAGTTTGCCACCCTTACCTTCATCGGCCTTTCTTAGGCATTTTAGTATGTTTTTAATGAAATATGTATACTTTAAAATATTCAACACATAAGTTGGACTTGATTATACCTGAAGTCAACTATGGTGGGTTATTATTTGATTGTTGGGCAACCTATCCTGGGTCCACATCAATATCTTGTTAAAACTCGAACTAGTAAACGAACCAAACGAGTCTGTTCGCGCTGGACTCCTCAACTCACTGAGACGAGCTGAACTTTAATTGAACATGAACCACAAATTAGACGAGCTGAACAACAGCTGCTCATTAAGATTAAAAGTACAGCTTTTTACACGTGTTATTTGAGTAGATTTTTTTATTACGAATAATATGTTTTATTTTTTATTTAACTTTTTTATCATTTATCAGATTACACACACCAAATTGTTTCGTGTCATAACGAGCCAGATCTAATTTGGTTCGTCATTAATCCAATGCACACAAGCTCGTCAACAATTGAATACGAACTTATCCAAAAGTGGTATGGGATATCACTGTAAATTATCTACAAATGCAAGAGTAAATGGGCAAGACGTGAAACAACAACGAACATGAAATTGAACACGAGAAAACTCCACATATGTTTGGATTTACCAGTTTTCTTACACGAACATGAAACAACACATAACAACAACAACGGCCATCTCCGATACAACTTGAAAATTGCCACAAATATGTCTTAAAAGTCCATGTTTATGTCTATCCAAAAGTGATCACATTACCTGTTTTGATAGGAAGGAAGATGACACAACACATACATGACCCAGAACACGAAATTGTCAAGGCGTTATTACGATGCGTGCATTTTCCTGCTCTTATGGGTTTGATCCTTTATTGGCTTTGATCTTTTGTCTTGTCATAAATAATGGTGTCATGAGGTGATCACGTAAGAACAACCTAGAAATTATATGTGTTTCCCGAAGTTTTGTGGGCTAACTGAAATTCCAAGACTTTGATGATTAGTTTAACTTCGTTCCGTCTGACATACAGACAAGCCGACGATTACCTATGGGTGATAAAACAAAATGGTCTATAACCCGATGATTACCTACAATCAGTTATGATGGAGCTCGATTCAACGTATGAGGATCATCTAATGACTTCAAATAATCTATTGGCCAACAAATAGCAAGTCGCTATTCTAGGAAGGTGACCTCTGGTCTAAAAAGTTATCTTCTTGGTAGTCATGAAAGATCCATAATTCGGGAAATGGTCACCCAATTAGGACATACCTTATATTGTATCAAAGGTCCTACTAAGGGGAAACTATAGTTAGTAGGAATTGAGGGAAAAGAACACATTAGTATCGTATTACCTTTGAATTTGGGAGGGACAATTTATTCAATAAATTCAAAGAATCAATCAAAGAATTACAAAGAATGGGACTGTAATAAGACAAAAGGAATGGCTTTATTAGAAGCATAGAGAGCTCCATACCAAGTTAATTCATCGCAAACAACAGTCACCCGACATTCCTCTTAGAGATTTCATGGTCTTTAGCCAATTCCAAAAGTTCTTCTAGTACTTGATTGTTTGAGATGGACTCCAAATATGTTCTTTAAGGACTCATAGTATCCGTAGCTCCTATTCATATGTGACAGTGGCTTCATGATAGCATGAGGTTGGGCGTCCATTGAGAATTATAGTTGCCTCTGTCATTAAGACAACTTCCGGGATAAAGGAAGGAAGTTACACCAAAGGATGTCGATTTGCTTACGAGCTTCTCGGTACTAGTTTGTCCTTCATGTTGGTTAGGGATGTGGGGATGCACTTTTAGTTTGGCTTCTTGTGCGAGGCGTTCCAATCTCAATCAAATGCCTGATATGCACTGATACTTTGAAGAGAGTCTTGATAATTGACAGTTAATGATTTCCTGTAGGTCTAAGCAAATTTGTTGAGTCTAAAGTGGTACATTCGGGCTGTTGGCCAACTTATGAAGAGAAAAGAAAAAGGTGCCTCAAAGATTCATCCCCTTTTTGAGTATGTTCTTAACGAACTATACGTCAGCAGTGATCCCTAAGGGAATATGCTGAGATGCAATTTTTTTCATACGATACCTATTGCTTGGCTTATTTCAGTCACATGAGTAGTAGTCGATAATGGTAGCGAGCCATCAAATGGCTCTAATCAAGACTGCAAGGTGGAGGTGAGGATGAGCACGAGAGTCTTCTCTAGTTTTTGAGATGTACACGCTTTCCCCAGGAGGATTCTATCTCACGTTATCGTTGTTGGAATAAAGGTCCTAAAAAGGAGATTTTCTCTCGAGCTCGAGGATCTTTCAAAATTCTCTTCCGTGAAAACTACCTGTCCAAGGTTAATTTTTAAGACAAAGCATGAAACGAAGAAAGGAGAATGACTAATGTAGAAAGAGAAAGTTTACCCCTTGAGTCGTATCTGGGATAGTGAAATTTTGTTCTCAACATCCTCATTAGTGGGTTCTAGGATAGGGACCTACCGAAAAGAAAAGGCGGTAATAACCTATGTATGAGGAATAGCAAAGAAGGCCTTACGTAGCAAGAAGACGAGAAGTGCCAAAATAAGGACGTTGATTGTTTTTTTGCTTTCCTATAAGTAGTAGTAACTTAGTGTTCTCTACGCATACTTGAGCACACCAAGTGCTCTTAATTTCTTGCTCGCACTTGTGATTCCAATGGCAATCGAGACAGGCATAATTGGATTCCTGGGGATCCACTTTCTGTTTCAAACTTGATTTCGGTTAGAATGTGTGAGGTTGGATCATCCCCTTTCTGATAGTCACTTGCCAAGTTGGGGGCTTGATTTCGAAGATTGGTCGAGTGCCGACTTTGTTTGCTACGACCTTGGCGATTGGTCTCGTAGTAAGGGTTTCTAATTGGAGTCGCTACATCAACATGCCAATCGAGTTGACTGGCATTTGTTTTTGTCCATGTTAGTATGCACGGTAGGTGTTCGAGGAGCCATCTTGTTAGTCTTGTCCACCATCAGCCTATGCTATATTGCATGTCAATGACAGTTGGAGTATGAGACTTCTAGAGATGTTGGCATATAGAAAAATGGAATAAGTAAGAAAGATGATGATGTGCAAATGTTTTAAAAGCATATATTACGCTAACCTTTAGGCTTATTTGTCACTTCTGGTATCAAACGATTGGGTGCAAAGGGTACTGGCGAATTTCTATAAAATACAATAAAGACCCCTTAAATCGCCTTGCACTAACACAAAGTCATAGACAAATCAGCATCATAAATTCTTAGTTGAGCGGTTAATAATTACAATTGGTTTTCTCAAAACAAATAGAAAGAAAGAAAAAACTAACCAGAAATGGAATGATCCTCATGCCTCTATTTATGGGTGTCTTTTTAGTCATACACAGAACTCAATAAAGGTTTCATGTAATATTTTATAGAAACCGATCTCACATATTTCGAGATAGTTCATGAGCAAATATATTCCTTTATAAAAGACATACAAGCAACTTAAAATTGCTCAATATGATCCACTCATAGATTCAATATGATCCAAGGAGACTCTGGCTGAATATGGTAGTTTGGCAAACCGACTTTATTTTGAAAATTATCTTATTGTAGGCAGCTTGAGCGCCGGTGAAGATCCAAAACACAAACCAAGGAGGCGGAGAGGGGCATGTCCATTCTGAATTAACCGTTTCTCGGCCCCTGATGCGGGCAGAATTGCAAACCTAGATCTAGACTACAAAGAAACTGAGGTGGGGGGTCTTCCTCGACGTTAGCTTGGACAACGGACCACCGTCCGAGTAGCTCTTTCTCGCTGGAGTTTGGTGAAGCCAAGGATACTGCCTATGTCAGTCTCTTGCCCAGGTGGATCTAGTGGCATCAGTGCAGAGGATGCTGATGTAGGGTGTGGCCCTGTGGGGTCCCTCATATTCCAAAAAAACTCTTGTTCATCTACGATGTAGGCCATTAGTAATGGTTTGCTCAAGTTGATCACCATGCTAATACACGGGAAGTTTCCTCTAGTTAACTTTGCTGCGACTAAATCCACCTCAATTTCCCGACCCATCCTGCTCCTGAACTGAGTTAATGATATTAATAGAATTCCAACATGAAAAGACCCTGATTTGGCTAACATGGACTTCAATCTCATTTCGAGCATTCGAAATACAATTCTGCACCCCATTAACTTGACAAGAGCTTATCGGAAAGGTATGCATAAGCGAGACTTTTCCTCCCAACACATGCTCAACTAATTTATCTATCTATATCTATATATATATATATATATATATATATATATATATATATATATATATATATATATATATAGAGAGAGAGAGAGAGAGAGAGAGAGAGAGAGAGAGAGAGAGAGAGAGAGAGAGAGAGCACATGCTCAACTAATTTATCTATATATATATATATAGTTTGAGAGAGAGAGGACCTTAAAGAAGATGATCCATGAACCTGTTTGGATGAAGAACCTAACTAGACGAGATAGACGAGCCGTTTCAATGGATGAGAGATGCACGAAATAAAAAGGCAAGACAACACAAGGATCCAGTCTAGCATCCAAAACATCCTGCGCTCGGATAAATCTCCCACAGATCGTGAAGGACAACAAATATTCCTGGTTACTGCGAAATAACTGCTGTGCCAATTCAACATTCTGCTACCTCGCCACCTTCATTTCCATTGCCATCCTCCTTGGGCACTAATGCAGTCGATTCTCCAACAGATTGATCAGCATGCTTTACCTCTTTGATCTCCACAGACTGGATCCTAAGGCCATTGCAGTTACTCTTCTCGATTGGACCCACTTTTGCGGCATGTTTCTTTCCTCTTAGATGTTTATTCCGCACAGTTACACTGTTGCACTGAACACCACAATGCTCACACCAGAATGAGTACCTGACTGTGGCCTTCTTTTTCTTTTTCCTTTTCCTTTTCCTTTTGTTTGAATCTCGTGAAAAGGCATTGGGCTTCACCGACTTCTTGTTACCTCGTTGTTTCTCTGTAACGCCTTTTCCAGCACAACCAGCGGTGCAACTCGGACCACTGCCAACTTGGTTGATATTTGTTTCCGGTGTTTCAGCATCAGTTTGGTCCAAAGCCATCTCTTCAACCTTCTTTTCCGATTCTGCAACCTTTGCCCGGTGCTTTTTGCCAAGACGGTGAGCAGACAAGCTGTCTCCGCCTGTGCAGCTTATGTTACATAGGCCGCAGGTCCACACATCTTGCGTTGTCTTCTTCTTTTTCTGAGGAGTAGCTAACCAAGGGACTTCCTTACCTGATGCTTCAGCAGGTGCTGCTGCAGTAGTAGGTGGTAGAGGAGCTTTCCGCTTTAAATTTGAAGCACTTGTCTAAAAGTAAACATAAAAAAAAATGTCCTGTCAGTTACATGCGAAAGAATTGAAGATTTCAAATTTAGAGTTCCTACAATTTGGTTATTTTTTACTCAATTCAGTATATGATCATGCCGAATCTACGGAATCACGTTGAGACAATCAAATACTGTACAGAGTCTACAGACGGTGATATGTCAGGAAACTAAAGTTTCTTGCTGATCAAATCACGATGAAAACGGGATGGAACAATCCAGGTTCTTGTGAACAAGAAAGACAATGCTCTATGATGCCGAGTCATGTTGAAGTGTATGTGTGCAGAGAAAAAGTTTGCTGCAACATTAGTAAAAGACAAATCAAATATGTTAGAAGTGGACGTTTGGTCAAAAGATAAAATCAATAAATTAGTGAGGAGATCATTAAAGTAAATTCTGATATACAAGTGGTTTGGAGATTTGAAAAGGTGACTATGGAAAACGAGAAAGACACAATGCTCTGTGATGCCGAGTCTTGTGCAGTCTTTCTGTGAACATGTTGAAGTGTATGTGTGCAGAGAAAAAGTTTGATGCAACATTAGTAAAAGACAAATGAAATATGTTAGAAGTGGATGTTTGGTCAAAAGATAAAATCAATAAATTAGTGACGAGATCATTAAAGTAAATTCTGATATACAAGTGGTTTGGAGATTTGAAAAGGTGACTGTGTAAAACGAGAAAGACACAATGCTCTATGATGCCGAGTCTTGCGCAGTCTTTCTGTGAACATGTTGAAGTGTATGTATGCAGAGAATTTTTTTGATGCAACATTAGTAAAAGACAAATCAAATATGTTAGAAGTGGATGTTTGGTCAAAAGATAAAATCAATAAATTAGTGAGGAGATCATTAAAGTAAATTCTGATATACAAGTGGTTTGGAGATTTGAAAAGGTGACTGTGTAAAACGAGACACATTATATGAACAAGAAGAAGGCCTCAAAAGTAGTGGAAAACAGCATTAAGTAAAATGAGAGAACCCGCGCAGCCAACCCTACTTAGTGGGGTAGAAGGTTTCATTTTGGTTTTGATTCAAATGAAGAGACAACCATTTTCTTATGATTGTAGTATGTAATTTCACAATGATGCTGCAGCTTTCTTTTGATTCACATCAACACTTTTATAGTGCATACCATCTACTATAACCCCAAATCCGTCATGAAAGCGAACACCTGAATAGAAAACACAAAAGGCATTTTTTAATAAACAAACTCACGTGAACCAGGACCGACGACTTCCCAGTCTCCCATAGCGCCGGAATTCCTCGCTCACCGGAATCCCCTGATTCTGGTCGAAACCGGTTGATCGCCGACTCAAACTCCAGAGATGGCCGACCGGCGGACTTAATTTCCGTTATCGAGGAGTCGAGCAACCGGCGCTCCTGACGGACCGGTAATGCGGAGTCGATCAACCATCTTTCCCGACGAAGTGCGATCTCCCTTTCGATCGCCAGCTCCCGGCGAACCTCTTCTTCGATATGGCGCCTCCTAGCATTATCTTCCTCGATCAACTCCGCGCGGATCCTCTGTTTCTCGAGCTCCCACCGCACCGCCTCCCTTGAAACAAGAGTCCTCTCGTAAATATCCCTTCCTACCAGATCTAGATCGAAATAACCCACTGAACGTAGACGAAAGGCAAGATTTCAGAGGGGAAAAAGCGATCGGATACAAATAAGAAGATAAGGCCGGACTTCCGTCTACGATTTTCAAAAACAAAACATACCTCGAAACCTCTCATGGGAGAGTAACCCATTGCTGAAACTTCTTGAGGGCTCGAACTGCCCGATCCGGTTGAAATCCATCGAATCGCCCTTCAAGAACACGATGAACTAGGGTTTCGCAGAGAGAGGAGGCTTTAAGAGCACGCCAAAAAAGGGTACTTCGCTAATTGCCGCTTTCCAAATCTCCGTCCCTGTTGCGCAATAAAGGAAACGTTTCTAAACGGACCAATCGTTTATATATTATTCCAAACCACGTACTCAATTTATAAAACTTCCTCTTCGGATCCTCAATGGTTTTCAGGTGAGGGTCGTGTACGTTGGGGTACGAGCACGAGTAGGAGTACAAGTATGCGGAGGGTTTATTTGGAACTGTGCCATAAATATCTTATTGACAACTATATCATAGCGTATATCATACCATATCTTGCAAAATAGGTTACACTTTCTTTTTACTTAACTAAGTATTTTAATTTAAAATTAAAATTTTCAAACTTATATAACATTTTAAAAACTCAAATAAATAGTTAATAATGAATGGCTCAATATCACATATTGAAGGGGTGGCATGTTTTGGCTTGTAGTTAGGATCTTAATATATGCGCTTCTAAAATAGTTGTAAAATGGTAAATATAAAAGAATGAGTACATTAACAAATTAGAAATTTATGAGTTATATTTGGGCTATAGGTAGGCCCTCTATTGCTTCTCGATACTTAATTGTAGGCTTTCATTTAGATGTTATGCATTTATCCGTTTATACGCTTCGCTTCTGCTCCATTTTGGTTCACATACTGCTGGGGTCTGACCATGCGGCATACGTCAACTCTCGTGTTGCGTGTCGGCCGAATGACACTCAAGTACCTACATCGTATTGATTGATGTACTCACATATGTTATTATGTTTTGTGGTATGACTATCATATATTCTCATATATGTTATTATGTTTTGTGGCATGGCTATCGTATATTCAAGCACAACTTTTTTTATTATTCATAAACTCTTTTTTATTGTGATTCTAATTTTGTTCTTATTAAAATATAAAATTACCTCAATACTCAATACTCTTGAAGTCAGAATCTCTCATCTCTTTCTCTCGTTCATTCTTTATCGTCGACAGTCCCATATCATTTTTTGGATAACTCACGAACCTGATCCAATGCACAATGTTATTCAATCGAAAGAAGAAAAGAAAGAATGAAGCTGATTTGAGGAGGGTTTCAGATGGGGTATTTGGTTGATTTGATGTATTTTTTGTCATTTATTTGATGTATTGATTTCATTATCGTTGGGGAGATGCGAGTAGAGTGTGTCTCTCTCGTTGGAATGATGCATCTTTGTCACGTTTCGAGTATCTAACTTGATGTTGTTTTTTATTTTTTCGTATATTCTTTAATCCTTTCTTTTTTGTTCTTGATTTTATTGTTGTTCTTTTTCTTTTTCTTGATTTTCTTTTTCTTGATTTTTTTTCTTTTTCTTTGATGAGATTGATAAAAATATGCATTGTTTAGCAACGAAGAAGGCAACAATGCTAAATGAAACGTTAGTTACTAGGGTAAAGAGATTTGGGGAGATAGACACTTGCTAGAATTGGATGGGTCCTTACTAGAATTGGGTGTGGAAGGAGAGAGAGAAAGTGATAAAGGTAATTTTGAAGTTTTTTAGAAAAAGGTATACAAATAGTAATCCTCTCCATTAATGATCAACAAGCTTTCTATACAAAGTTATGCAAGCATTGATAACAAGATTGATATGCACAAATATGTGTACAACCCTTTTACTATACACACCTTTTTTTTATGCTTTTTCAAAAATACACTGGTCATTTTCATTAATTATGAAAATACTCCTTAACCAAAAAACTTGACGTTCTCTCTCCTCATGCATTAATATGCTTCTAACCCTCATTTTTTGTTGTTCTTCCTTCCATTTTTCATTCCCCGACTCATTTTAACCACTTATTACTAGAATCCCCGATTCAAAAGGGGATTCATCGATTTATGTTCTTGATTTGGTTTTGATTTTCTAATTTTTTTAGTTGTTTTAATTGATTTTTGATTGACTTCTACACCAAAATTGAAAATAAAAAACTAGGACATCCTTATGGAAGAGACACACCTGACATGTGTCTCCCTTAATAGGGGAGACGCGAGTCAGGTGCATCTCCCCAAAGGGAGAGATGCGGTTGAAGAGTGTCTTTCCTTTTGAGAGAGACGCGATTGAGACCCCAGCCACGTTTCTTCCATTGAGGCAAACACAAATCGAACGTGTCTCTTCTATTGGGATGTCCTAGTTTTTTATTTTCAATTTTTCTTGTATGTCTTGATTCTCGTTTTTTTCTTTTGTTCTCGATTCATATGGTTGTTGTTTTCGTATTATTGAGTTGTGTGTCTTTTTCTTATTGATTTTGTTTTTAGTTTCATTTTTTATGATTTTTAAATTTTTTCTTCTTTGTTGTATTTGTTAACAAAATTTGTAAGAATATGCATTGAGTTGTAAAGAAGACAATAATGTTAAGTGAAGCCTCTATTATCGTAGCAAAAAGATCCCATCCAATATACTTTTGCTAAAGTTGGGTGGAAGATGAGAGATTGGGTGAGAGAGGAGAGTTGATGGAATTGGGTGGGAGAGGAGAGAAATGTTGGGATGGAATGAGAGAGAAAACAATATTTATATGTTGGGTAATTTTAGTATTTAGTGGAAAAGAGGAATAGTATAAAATGATAAATATTAAGATATAAACTTAATATTAGGAGAAACAAAGCATATAAACTTCTTAACTAATATTATAATTGCCAAAAATTGTGAGAAGTAACATGTGACCTACGTTTAGAAATGTTGGGTTGAAGCTTTTGTTACTAAAAAGATAAATAATTTTAAAAATAGAAAGCTAGGAAATAGTAATTTTACATTTTTGTGAAGGGGTTGATTAAGAATAATCTTTATATGAAAGGTGTTGAGTTTGATTCCAGGTAGGGATCTACCCGAAAATGCATTTTGTGAAACCGGTTTCCACATTTTACCTGGATGTGTTCAAGACTGAATACACCCGTTCTTAATTCTCAAAGAAACTTCTCTTTTTTCGGATACAATGGGGAGGCCGAAGCCAATGCATGCCCTGGTTATTGAACTCATGACTTTTAACTAGTGAATCCACCCCCTATCCACGTGAGCTATTGCTGTTTTCCGGGTATGGAAAGGCAGGAAATGAAGTACACGAAAGGTATTCAATTGCGATTGTGATCGAAACTAAGACTCTGTTTAACAGTGTCAGTGCCTTGCATTTAGAGCCACCGTATTGGATTCAATTCAAAATGGGATTCACTTCACTCAGATTCTGATATTCTGATTTGGGTTCGGATCCAAGTGCAAATTTAAATCCAGGTACACTTGTAATCCAACCTAATTTATGTTCACAATTATCTGATTGATTATTTTGATGCCGATTCAGCATTTTATTGTTGCATCAAACTTCAAACCCGAGTTCGACCAACCAAGAGGGACATAGTTTTTAAAACCTAGAATTATTCGACGATGTTATGTTAACTTCTCTTTTTTTGGAGAATATGTCGACCTTAGCTGTTACTAGTAAAGAAACCATCTTTAAGGAAGGGAAATAAAAAGATATTTAAGTAAATAAATATCATGCCCTAATGATAACTGTCAAGGTTTCTCTTCGTTCATCTCTTATTTTGATAAGAAATTACTAATATTTATAAGAGTGCGATCTCTTTGCACCTGTCCAGGGGTCGACTAACAAGTTCGATTACCCAAGGCATGCATCTGGCTTTCGGCCTCCCCATTGTAGAAAAAGAAAAAAAGAGTTTGATCTCTTTAAACGTTTGTTTGTAGCATTGTAGCTAGTACAGAGAGCAACAACCATGTAGATGGCTCACCGGTAGGGTTCTCTCACACCCAATCATAGGTGACAAGTTCAATTCTGGGGATTGGGATGTATAAGCGTGTGGCTGTTAGGCTTCGGCCTTTCATTGCAACAAAAAGAAAGAAAGAAAGAAAGAGCCACAACCCCCTCAACTAGAGCATCAACTCGAATGAACCTTAAGTCATCAGTTCAATACCCAGGGCACGAATATCTAGCAAGAACCAGCTCACCAATCAAAAAGATAGTGGCCACGTAGCCGCACTAAGTGTGTTCTATCCTTTAAGTGAAAAACCTTCTAAAGAATATATTTGATTAAGAATGAATTCCATTTTCAACCCATGCTCAAATTCGACTGATATTTTAGTTCTAGATGACGAACCTCAAAGTTGTGTTCGAGGGAAAAACTGTAGGTTGCAAGTTTTGATCCGCGTCATACAATACCTAGAAATGGGGAACTGCGAAGTGATTCAATGTTGTATTGCGAGTCTGTCATATAACCCCAAGATGGTTTTAGGTGGTGCACAATATACATGCCCAACATCTCAATTACTTGAACAACTTTTGGTTTGTTCAAGTAGTTCAGCATGTCCTCCCCTTAGGATTCGAGCTCAAGTCATGTGCGTGGAGTAGTAAACCAGTGCTGAGAGCCTGAGAGAGTTTTACCTTCATGGTGGACCGACACGGCTCGCACCGGATTAGCTGCTTTTGGATTCGCGTAGTGACATGGTGTACTTCCAACAGAAAAAAAACATTTCAATTTCTTGACAAGGCTTCCTCGGTACAGTCCAAGTACTAATCTCAAGAAACTGTACAAATTATTCTTCTGATGTTCAATCTGTCGTTAGTGTAATACCCAGTATTTACATTTAAAGTAAGACCAAGTCTGAGTGCTAAAGCAGGAGAGTGGTCTTCTCATTAAACCAGAGCAATCGAAATCAAAGATCATCATTTACGACAGCCGGGGAAACCGAATCCGAGGCGACCTCAGAATTCGTTCCAGTGTGGATCGGCTTCTTGAATTGCACAATGATCATCGTCATGTTGTCACAACCTTCGCCTCCTGCTGTCGACGGTGCTAAACACCGATCGAGGACTCTTTCACAAACTGCAGAAAGTGTTGGCTCCTGCAGATCATACACAACGAAGTTAGCGACATAGATCTCAAATATGATCGTCCTAGAGGAAAACAGACAGAGTGCGTGCTCACCACATTAATATGTTCTTGGACAAAATCGACCAGCTGCTGGCTTGACATGCAATCCCTATCATAAAAAAAAGAGAGAACTAATTCACTTACTGCGCCACAATATATTTAAACGAATCAGCCACAACTAAAAAGCTCTCAATCTAGTGGAACGTTAAGGGCCCTATTAACACTGAAATGTTTCGAGTTTTTCTTTGAGCACAAAATCATCCATCCCCATAGACATGGTCTTCCTATTATCCATCTCATTTGTAGACAACCAAGTACAGAGTTCGGGATAACAGGAATTATCTGCTGTCATGGTATAATAAATTCTCTTTGAGTGGAACTAATTTCCAAATTTGCAGCTGGTACTGATTTTAAACATGCCTTCTAAATATGTGCCCCAGGGCTTATTCTGAGACTCCTGTTAGTGAAGCAAAGAAGGAAGCGAGAAAGGCCGTCACTAAAGCAAAAGCTAAAATTTGGGGGGATTTATAAAAAACTAACATAAAAGAAGGTGAAAGAGATATTTTTAGGATAGCTAGGGCTAGAGATAAGAAAACTAAGGAACTTAATTCTGTTATATGCATCAAAGATGTTCATGAAAAATTCTAGTAATAAATAATGATATAAGAAATAGATGAAAAAACTATTTTTATACGTTTCTTAATGAAAATAAAGATGTTAGTATTAGCTTAGGAGAGTTAGCCAAATCAGAAAAGTATATAAACTATAATTTTTACCGACGTATTCAAAAGAATGAAGTCAAAGAGGCTCTTCAACATATAAAGGGTGGTAAATCGGTAGGGCCAGATAATATTCCTATAGAAGTTTAGGAAATCCTAGGAGAAACAGGAATCACTTCGCTCACAAGACTATTTAATGAAATATGGATAAACCAAAAGATCCCGAGGAATGGAGAGCGAGTACACTTATATCCATATATAAGAACAAGTGAGACATTCAAAATTGTGCGAATTATCGAGATATCAAGTTAATGAACCATACTATAAAATTGTGGGAAAGAATTATCGAATGTAGGTTAAGACAAGTATCGAGTACAATAGAGAACCAATTTGGATTTATACCAGGCAGATCTACTATTGAAGCGATTCACCTTTTGAGACGTCTTATGGAACATTTTAGAGGAAAAAAGAAAGACCTTCACATGATATTTATTGATCTAGAAAAAACTTACGATAGGGTACTGAGGGAGGTTCTTTGGAGAACATTAGAAAAAAAGAGGTATCCCATTGACATATATAAACCTATAAGAGACATGTACGATGGTGCAAAAACATGTGTGAGGACACGTGAAGGAATGACAAACTTCTTTAAAGTTAATATTGGGTTACAGCAAGGATCAACTTTAAGTCCATACTTATTTATAATGGTGATTCATGAGTTAACAAAACATATTCAAGATTAATAGGGTATGGCCTTGATATTGTAATTTCTAACAAAATGAGTGAAAAGTGTACTTGTAAGTTTTCTATTCAAGCGGTTGAATACAATGACTCGAAAACTTGTGGTTGGGGGTTCAAGCCCTAAGAAAAACACTTGCTGTTTTGTCTTATTTTTTCCATATATCACAAATAAAATACAAACAATGTGCATACACAAAAGCGGGATGATCTTTTGTTTTTCTATTTTCTCCTCCTCCCCCCCTCCAAAAAGAATATAGGAGAAAGAAAAATGTAGCTCACAAAAGTGACCTCTCTGTTTTTGCTCTTAACTACTTTTCGGCAAATAAATTGGAGAGCAAAAAAGTAAATAGATTTTTCTCTTTCTTTTTTGTAAAGATAAACCTTTAAGAATCAATAAAGCTTTTCCTTCGAGAAACATAACAAAGCAAGATACATGCCTATCTTATTTTGTTGTAAAGAGAACAAAAAACATGATAATTTCTTTGTTTTCTTCTCCAAAGGATTTAATTTGTTGGACAAGACAGAATTCTTCCTTCTTCAAAACCAATACAGAGTACACTCGGATATTGCTCCAATAATGACTCAGATCGCTCCAATAGTGTGTGGCTGTGAATGACTATAGGTATGCATGATGAGCGGGTGACATTGGACATGAATTTATTTGTCGCTTTCAAGTTGAGAAATTATGTTTGATATTTAGGTTATCGTTTGTATATGAATATTTCAATAAACATATTTGCCATAGTCACAGCTCCCTACGATAAAAATCCTGGCTCCGCCCCTGGGAAAAATCTTATCTGTTGTTGTTGTATATATGATAAAAGGGTGTCCTTCATGGATAGCAAAGTTTCCATCTCAATCAACTTCAGTAAATCAAGGAGAAGGTTGTGAGTAAAAATTTAAAAAACACCCAAAACAAAAGCAGCAAGAAGTAACGGTTACCAATGCACAAGATGCAGAGAAGGCATTTGAATAACATTAGAAAACTAATCAGATATAGTACTCACCAGACACCATCACATGCCAATACTAGAAAATCATCGTCATCACTAAGATCAACCTGTTGAACAACCAAAAAGTGTTAGGTTTTATCATGCATGATATGAGTATTATAAGTTAAACAATAAAGGCTGATCAAGATGCAGGACGAGAAGTAAATATACACATCCCGTATTTATATCAGGATTTGCAGTTATAATTTGTTTGTCAGCTGGAAGGAACTTATTCTGTTTGAATTCCACATCGCCTGCAATGAACAAAGCTCCATCAAAACCATGATTCTGGAAGAAAACAGTCTATGTGACAATAGAAAGCTAATAGGCAATACCGATTGCTCTAGATAAGTTCAAACTGCCATTGACACGCCCTGCATGTATGAAACCTCCAGCCTTCAAAATGCGCTCTCTTTCAATCTCTAGGTCTGGCTTGTGATCTTTTGACAAGTTGTATGCCTGAAGTTTCAATAGGCCCTTTGAGATGGTGCATTCCGATGTCCAGGGATTAGATATTGCTTAAGGAATCACATCACTAAATATTTCTTTGGAAAGCATACAGCAACTATATAGGGTAACAAAGAGTCCAGATGTCGTTCAACATACCTGACCTTTCCTTGAAATTACACAGCGTGAATCACCAGCATTTGCAACAATAAGCTGTCCATTTCTTATTACTGCAACACAGGCAGTGGTACCAGATGTCGGCCCAGCAAAATCAGCGTGACGTCCCTGAAGTCCAAGTATTTTGTCACTAAGGAAGAAGTAAAGGACTAAAACTACATTATAAAGTAATAGATACATAACTAAAATGGAACCAGAAAGCATAATATACATTTGGTATGGCCAATATATCATACTAACTAGAGCATCAAATTCTGTTTCTTTCCTAGAAAATGATTCCTTATCATTATCCTAATCAGCAGTATATATCTGAAAGGTTTTTCTACTCTAATGATTCGGGCAGCATTCTGCAGACGAGGAAAGGATAAAGTATCCAGAAGTAAAAAGAGCAAGGGAGAATTATATGTTACCACCAGTCTAAATATCAACACGAAGCAGCTAATGGTTGCATCAACTGTAGACTTAGTTGAACAAGGAAAGGATCTAATAGTCCCAGAAGTAAAAGGAACAAAGCAATTAACATAGGCTCCCTACAATTAGTTTATATTTCCTTTTAGCAAAGATCACAATGAATTATTCGCAATGATGCTGTCTTAACAACTTGTGAATTTGATCAAAACCACCAACATAAGCCTTCTCTGTAGTCAGCAAAAACTAGTTGTTGTATACTGGAGTCCTTGGAAAATACAGAAGAGAGGATAGGAAGAGATTTTAGTTCTTTAAATGCAAATAAAAGATATAAGATTCGCAGAATAAGATGAGGAACCTTTTTCAAAGTACATCAGCAAAAAAGTGTGAAAATTTTCATTGAGATATTATTGTTGATATTGTCATGATGGCTTTAAGTAAATAATAAAATGACTCGCCTAAATTCTCTTTCTTTCAAGGGAAAAATCATATGGTAATATTTTCTAATTACCAAGGGAAAAACCTGCTTCTTGTTAAATTTCTTTGGAGCCAATGTTGTAAAACTCATACCGTATCATATTATACACCGTAGATCAGCACGATACAGTACAAGTAATCATATCATGTTCTACGATTTATCGGGCATATCATACAAGTCGATGTTAGGTTTCATAATATAAAATCTGAGAAACTTGGGTTTTTTCATGGTGTTACGCTTGCTCCCAAACCCTTGTTCACCTTTTATCTTTGCTCCCAAATGGTTTTCCTATCTTCCATTTACTTGATTTTGTGGAGAAATCACACGTTTTTGTTCTCAAACTCATGAAAATCCATAGGATTTTTGTCAAATCTATGGCATACTCCCTTCTGGAGTTAGATAAGGTGATTCAAAGAATTCCACAAAGGGAGATGATTTGTTTAGGAGGAGGCTTAAATGAACATATCGGTAAAGAGGCATTAGGATAAGTTTTAGGGATATAAATGAGGAAGGTAGAGAGATTTTAAATTTTATTATACCGTTTGATCTCTTTATAGTCAATACAATCCTAAAAAAACGAGATGAATATTTAATTACTTATAAGAGTGGTTTATCACAAATATAAATTGATTATTTTGTTCGTAGGAAAAAGATAGATCGTGTTGTAAAGATTGCAAGATAATTCTTAGACAAAGCTTAACCCAGTGTTGTCTGACGCGTATCGTATCGTGTATCGCTGGGCTCCACGATACGGGCGTATCGTATCGTATCGTATCGTATCGTATCGTACTTTAATATTAAAATAATATAAAAATAATTAAAAATTAATAAAAAATCGAAAAAAATCGAAAAAAATCAAGAAAAAATCAGGAAAAATCTGATAATTGCTTTAAATTCATATAATGTAAGTTTAGTACAGATTGAGCATTCAACATTGAACAATTGCATCCAAATTTATATATTTTGAATCCAAAAAATAAAATACAGACATAGTTTACACTTTACAGTACACTACAGTTACATATAATGTTACATTTTACAAATTGTAATCAGGATCATCAACTAAATAATCTTCATCTTCTCCTTGTTGCAGATCCTCATCATCATCAGCCACGCCCACACCTTCTTCTTCAAAATCAAATTCTTCATCTCCATAATGTTGTTGCGCTCCTTCCAAATTAATCCAGGCAACGTCTTCTTCTGTTAGGAGGGCATTTTCTTCAGTGTCTTCCATAACCCAATCTTCTAATATATCAAAATTATCCAAACTTATTGGATCGAACTGACTTTCTTCTCTATTTACTTTTTTTAATTGCCTACGACACAAACAAAGATAAACAATTAGTAAGTAATATTAACAATTGAAAACTGAAGTTAAATAATATCGAATTGAAAATTTGAAAGTAATACAACATTACCTTTCACGAAGGCGCATGTTACAACGAATATAAACCAAATCATTAAGCCTTTTGTGTTCCAACCTGTTGCGCTTTTTTGTATGGATGTGTTCAAAAACACTCCAATTTCTTTCACAACCTGTTGCACTACAGGTTTGGCTTAAGACTCTAACTGCAAAATCTCTAAGGTTTGGACAATCACTTCCAAACCTGTTCCACCAAACATCTGTAAAGAAAATATAAACATTAGAGACATAATAATCCACAGTAATGTAAGATGGAACTTAAATATGAAAATAAACAATGTACCTGGACGCATCGTAGAGCGGTTGCGAATTGCAACAGGCAAACCCATCAAGTGAAGAGCATTATCATATATCTCCATCTCTCGATGTATCGCATCTACTATGCTCTCATCAGGGACTAATCTGTCGATGCATTCAATGATTCCTCGATTAACCTCACCGTCCCTTTTGAAGGTTGCTGAGTACCTCAATGATGGGTTTAGATAGTAGGCTGCTGCATGAATAGGCTGATGCAATTGTTTATTCCATCTACTATCAATTATTTTCCACACGGGCACATAATCTCTTTTTTTTCCATTAAAGTTATTTCTGATTCCTTCTTTTGCCCTGTCCATGGATTCATAAAGGTAGCCCATAGATGGTTTCTCCTCGCTGTCAGCCAATCTCAAAACTTTCACTAAAGGACAAGTAATTTTCAATAATCTGATACATGCATTCCAAAATGAACTTCTAAAAACCGTTTCTGCAATCTCATTTAACTTTCTGTTCCTTCTGTTTTGTGGCAACTCTGCAAATTGTTGCCACTCATCTGAGGAGAACATTCTCTTTAAAGCTTGCTTCTGTCTCACAATACTCTGTACAGATAAGAAGTTTGTTGCGAACCGAGTTGCAGCTGTGCGAAGAAGCGCTGCACCTTCTGTGTATCTCCTCATCATACATAAAACAAATGCATGGTTGTAAATAAATTTTGTAATCTTGGCAACACTCAGTTGCTGCCTTTATTTCATCCATCTCACCGATGTCCTCGAGGATGAGATCTAAACAATGGGCTGCACATGGTGTCCAGTAGAAAGTCCCATAAATATCAGCTAACTCCTTTCCGGCTGCTTTGTAGTTAGCTGCATTATCTGTAATCAATTGGACTACATTTTCTAGCCCAACCTCTTGTATAACCTTATCAAATTCCTCTCGTAGGATCTCTGCAGTGTGCCTCTCCTCTGACATATCTAGAGATCTCAAAAACATGAGTCCTTTAGGACAATATACAAGAAAGTTTAGCAATGTCCTTCCTCGCCTATCGGTCCATCCATCTGCCATGATAGTGCATCCTGTTTCCTTCCACGATTGTCTCAAAGTCGAACAGTATTGCTGCACTTCAATCACGGTCTGATCTAATATCTTCCCTCTCAACTTCTGATAAGAGGGCATCCTGTATCCTGGACCAATGTTAGCAATTGCATCTGCCATTGCTTGAAAATGAAAACTGTTTGCTGCATTAAATGGAATGCATGTATCATAAAACCATCTGCCCACTGCAAGGTCTGCTTGATCGTGCAGTTGTTCTGAAGCCATAGCAGTACGAATTCCTAGCTGAGCACCAGGTGTAGTGGAAGGAGGAAAGAACGAATGTATGCTAGAAGTAGAAGCTCTTCCTCTACTCCTTCCTGAACTTCCTCTTCTGCCACCTCCAAAGTCTTCAGATGCAACCCTCTTTCCTCTGCTAGGTGCTCGCGAACTGCTACTACCAATATCTGTTCTAGCATCTGAAGGCAAACTATCAGTGAATCCAACTCCAGTGGCAGTAGCATCATCAGCTTCTTCACACATCTGGAAATCATCCTTTTGTTGTCTCCTTTCCTGTATGCTCTCAATCATCTGCAAGCATTGCCATTTAATACCTTCTGGCACACTTCTAACTCTGCCTGTGCATGGAGCAACTTCTTTCCTGGTTCCTGCTAGGTGGTGTTTCAACCTTGAAATTCCACCACTAACCACCTTTTCACAAAATAAACATCTGATTTTTAACCTTGAACCCTCAACTGGTATACCCCACTGCCATGCCGGATCATCAGACTTTGAATGAGAGTCTCTACCACCCCTTCCTGCCATCTCAATGGAGTACTTTAATTCAAACAAAAACCTGAAAATAAAAGCACTTCGTAAATCCCCCAATCTTCAAATAACACTCAAATCGAGTGTCTCCCACTTCATGAATGCAATAAAAATTGTATACACACACTTAATAACTTCATATTTTGTCATTCAAAAAAAAAACCCGAAATAACACAAAAAACAATAAATATAAAGGAAAAAAAGGAAAAAAACATTAAAAATATACCTAAATCCGAGTTTGGAGGCTTGGACGGACACCGTAGGGCACGATTTTAGAGCTTTGAACACCAAGGAGGCGAAAACCGACTCTTAGGGAGCTTGAAGAACCCAAAAGGAGAGAGGAAACCCGCGAAAAATCGCGGGTTTCCCTCGGCCCGGGACCCTTTATAAGGGTCCCAGGGCGTATCGCCCGTATCGTGCGATACGGGCCGTATCGCACGATACGGTGCGATACGCCCGCACCTGCGATACGGGGGCCCGTATCGTATCGTGGTGGCCCACGATACGATACAGACAACACTGGCTTAACCACCAAACATCGACTTTTAGTTATGAATTTAAAGATAAAAAAGTGAACAAAGAAGAAAAGAGTGCATCGAGTTATTCAGAATAAATGGTGGAATCTCAAAAGCGAAAAGAAGGTATATTTAAACATAAAGTCCTTGAAGGAGATGCTTGAAATTTTGTTGGTACACCTTGTGATATGTGGAATAATATGGCTATATATATTAGGAAAGTGATGAAAGATGTATTAGGTTAATCTAAGGGAGGTGTACCGGCACAAAAAGAAGCTTGGTGGTGGAGTGAAGTGGTGGAAGATAAAATCAAGGCAAAGAGGGCATGTTACAAATTACATTATGCTAAGAAGACTAGTTAGACTTCAGAAGCATATAAGAAAGCAAAAAAAGAAGCGAAAAAGGCCGTTAGTGAAGTAAAAGCTAAAATTTGAGATAATTTATATAAAAAGCTCAACTCAAAAGAAGGTGAATTTTTTTTTAGGATATCTAGGGCTAGAGATGAGAAAACTAAGGAACTTAATTTTGTTAGATGCATCAAAGACGAGGATGAGAAAATTCTAGTGATAAATGATGATATAAAATAGATAAAAAAACTATTTTTTAGCTTAGGAGAGTTAGCCAAATCAAAAAAGTATATAAATCATAATTTCTACCGACATATTCAAAATAATGAAGTCAAAGAGTCTCTTAAACATATAAAGGATGATAAATCTATAGGATCAGACAATATTCCTAGAGAAGTTTGGATAATCCTAGGAGAGACAAGAATCACTTAGCTCACAAGACTATTTAATGAAATATAAAAAAACCAAAAGATTTCCAAGAAATGAAGAATGAGTACACTTATACCTATATACAACAAGAAGGAAGATATTCAAAATTGTGTAAATTATCATGGTATCAAGTTAATGAGCCATACTATGAAATGATGGGAAAGAATTATCAAACATAAGTTAAGACAAGTATCGAGTACAACAAAGAACTAATTTGGATTCATGCTACGCAGATCTACTATTGAAGTGATTCACCTTTTGAGACGTCTTATGAAACATTTTAGAGCAAAAAAGAAAGACCTTCACATGCTATTTACTGATCTAGAAAAAACTTACGATAGGGTACCAAGGGATGTTCTTTGGAGAACCTTGGAAAAAAGAGGTATTCCATTGACATACATAAACCTTACAAGAAACATGTATGATGATACAAAAATATGTGTAAGAACTCATGAAAGAATGACAAACTTCTTTGACGTTAAGATTGGGTTACATCAAGGATCAACTTTAAGTCCATACTTATTTATAATGGTCATTGATGAGTTAATAAAACACATTCAAGATGAAGTACCTTGGTGTATGTTATTTGCAGATGACATTGTGTTAGTGGAGGAGTCTAAAGAAAAAGTTAATAGAAAATTAAAACTATGAAGAGAAACATTAAAAAGTAAAGACTCCCGACTTAGTAGAATAAAGGCATAATATATGAAATGTAAGTTTGATCATTGAGTTACTTCAGATATAGAAATTTAAATTAACACACATTGCATCCCAAAAGGAAAGTTTTAGGGTCAATTTTTCATAGTGATGGAGATGTTATGCATAAAATTAATGTAGGTTGGTTAAAATAGAGAGGAGCATCATGTATTCTTTGTGACAAGAAGATACCTAAAGTTAAAATGTAAATATTATAGAGCAACAATTAGACCTGCCATGCTTTATGGTTCTCGTGTTGGGCAGTTTAAAAAAGATGCTTGTGGCAGAAATGAAGATGTTGAGATGGATGCATGGTCATACAAGGAAATACCGTATACATAATGAGGTTATTAGAAAAAATTTGGGAGTAACACCAATAAAGAATAAAATTAGAGAATATCGTTTAAAATGGTTTGTACATATAGAAAGAAGATTAAAAATCGTTTAAAATGGTTTGTATGATAGTGCAGTAGACATGTTGAGAAAATCGTTTAAAATGGTTTGTACATATAAGAAAGAAAAGACTCGAAATGGAGTTGGTATTATTGTAAATAAAGATTTAGATAATAGTGTAGTAGACATTTAACGACATAACGACCGAATTATGACAGTGAAATTATTATTAAGAGTAAAGGCTTCAAAAGTAGTTTGTACTTATACACCCCAAGTAAGACTAGAAAATAGCATAAAGAAGGTATTTTCGAAAGAGTTAGATTAGGTAATTCAAAATATTCTACAATGAGAAATGATTTGCTTAAGAAGAGATCTAAATGAACATGTCAGTAAAGAAGTATTAGGATATCAAGGCATTCATGACAATTATGGGTTTAGAGATGTAAATAAGGAAATTTTAAATTTTGTTAGGACATATGATCTCTTTTTAGCTAATAAATATAATTTTAAGAAAATGATATAAAAATTTAATTATCTATAAGAGTAGTTTATCATAAACACATTGATTATTTCACCAATATAAAAAAAGATAGATCGTGTTATAAGGATTGCAAGGTAAAAAAACTTACGTACCCAACATAGACTTTTAGTTATAGATTTGCAATAAAGAGTACATACAACTACTTAGGCTAAATGGTGGAACCTTAAAAATGAGGAAGAAGATATTTTAAAAAATGCTTGAAATTATGTAGGTATATTTTTTGTTATATAGAATAATATGACTGAACATATTAAAAAAGTGGCAAAAGATGTGTTAGATGAATCTAAAGGAAGCACACCTGCACAAAAGTAAGCTTCGTGGTGGAAGATAAGATCATGGTAAAGAGTATGTTACAAATTGCATTATACCAATAAGACTAATGAAAGTTGGGAGGTTTATAAAACAGTAAAGAAAGAAGCGAAAAAGGCCATTAGCGAAGCAAAAGCTAAAATTTGAGATGATTTATATAAAAAGCTCAACTAAAAAGAAGCTAAAAGAGATATTTTCAAGACAACTAAAGTTAAAGATAAGAAAACTAAGAATGTTACTTTTGTTAGATGCATCAAGAATAAGGATAAAAAGATTCTAGTGAGAAGTGATGACATAAGAATAGATAAAAACTTATTTCATAAGCGTTTTAACGAAAATATAGGTGTTAATATTAACTGAGGATACTTGACTAAATCAAAAGAGTATATAAAGTTATAAACCATAATTTCTATCGACATATTCAAAAGAATGAAATTAAAGAAGCTCTTAAACTTATGAAGGTTGGTAAATATGTAACACCAAACAATATTTCTATTTTAGTATGAAAAATCCTAAGAGAGACGAGTATTACACAGCTTCCAAGATTATTTAATAAATTATAAAAATTAAAAAATGCTCGAGGAACGAAAGACATCCGTATACAAGAATAAGAGAGACATTCAGAATTGTACAAATTATCGAGGTATTAAGTTGGTTTATATTGAGTTAACTGCTAGCATGGCACATGATAGGGTTATGTGGAAACAAAGAATCCATATAGCCGACCCCATGTAGTATGGGAAAAGGCTTAGTTGTTGTTGTTGTTAATCGAGGTATTAAGTTGATGAGTCTTGAGATATTCTTTAGATAACTTTAGAGAGAAAAAGGTATCCCTTTGACATACATCAATCTTAGACATGTATTAGGACCCAAATTACAGATTTTTTTGAGGTTAATATTGGATTACATCAATGATCAACTTTAAGTCCATATTTATTTGTATTGATTATTGACAAGCTTACGACATATTAAGATTACATTGTATTAGTGGATGAGTCTAAGAAAAAAATAAGAAATTGGAATTATGGAGAGAACCATTAAAAAGTAAAGGCTTTCGACTTAGTAGAACAAAAACATAATATATGGAATGCAAGTTTGATCATTTGGTTATTTCAAATGACATAGAAATTAAGATTGACACACATTCCATCCCTCGTAAAGAAAGTTTTAAATACCTAGGTTCAGTTTTTCATAGGAATGGAAAAATTGAAGGAGATGTTATGCATAAAACTAATACAAGTTGGTTAAAATGAAGAGGTGCATCAAGTATTCTATATGACAACAAGATAATATTAAAGTTGAAAGTGAAATATTATAGAGCAGTAACTAGACTCATTATGTTGTATGATTTTGTGTGTTGGGTAGTTAATCATGTACAAAAGATATCCATGACATAAATGAAGATGATGAGAGTGATCACATAAAGAAAAACCGTATACATAATAAGGTTATTAGAAAAAATTGGAAGTGACACCATAGAGGATAAAATGAAGAAAAATCGTTTAAGATGTTTTGAAGATGTAGAAAGACGACCAAAAGAAGCTCCGGTAAGAAGGTATGAAAAACTAGATTGTAAAAATGTTAAAAGAGGAAGATGAAGACCAAAAAAGTGTTGGAAGAAACCAATAAAGCATGATTTAGCTTACGTTGAGTTAACAGTTAGCATGGCACATAATCGAGCTCTATGAAAACAAAGAATCCATGTAGGCTGACCCCATCTAGTATGGAATGAAGCTTAGTTTTGTTATTGTTGTTGTAACTGAACCAAGTAAGCCGATGACGAATCTCATTCTTTGGAACTCGGTGTGGAACTAGAAGATGTATTAGTAACTATACAGGAAGGGATATGAACACACAGAGAAATGAAGAAATAAACAAAATATCCATACCACTGCTCGGTCAAAAAGAAGTAGAAACTGATAATAGAGTACAGGATATGTTCGGATAAGCATTACAGACTGAAATTACATTTTTAATCGCCTGCAGATTGCTTATAACACTGTTAACAGAACTTGTTTAACTGATTGAAGGGAAAATAAACTTGCACAACATAAGCGGCTTTAGATGGATAAAGATTAATATTCAAGAAATAGCTAAAGAACATGAACTTTTGAACCAGATAACCTTATCAAATGGAATCCTTTTAATACATAATCGAACTCTATAAGAAAATGCAATAACATTTCAAGCTAGAAAAGAAGAAAACAGGCTACCTCCTCAAAATGCCAGTCATCCTCTTGTTCACTGTATCCAGAACTCCTTGGAGACCATATTAACCCTTCTATCATGCCAGAGAGCTTGTTAAAATTATCGCCGAGAGTAGACAACTCTCTCCATCCTCTCTGTCCTTTCATCATCTCATCCATTCTGTTGATATTAAATCCATCATTTAAAAAAAAACTGATGTAAGTTTCTCATAGAATTCTGGTATGTACTTCCTCAAAAGATTTGTTTCTTCAACCACATTTAGAGACAATAAGTTGGTTGATTTTGGCCAGAATCAAATAGTTGAGGACATAAAAACTTGGATTATTCAAGTGAAGATATTACGCTGGAACATGAAACTATGAACAGCATAACAAGCAGAGTAGTTACTGAGCTTTTACCAGCTGATACAGAAAATTACGATCATACAGACCCAAAACAACTTAACGGGTCATTTAAATGGCATGCAAAGTGGCATGTCAAAATTTATCCAAACTTTGCTTTTACATTGAAGTTGTTTACTCATCAATTTTTAAAGAAAGTTTCTTTTATAACTATTTTGTGAAGCCACTAATTGTTATTCAGAAGAAAAGGGAGCATGAAATTTTAAACAAATATTTCTTATAAGGTTGTTAACTTATCTGTTGTACACTTCCCCATTCTCCTCATTCAAACAACAACAACAACTAAGCCTTTTCCCATACTAGACGGGGTCGGCTACATGGATTCTTTGTTTCCAGAGATCCCTATCGTGTGCCATGTTAGCAGTTAACTCCCAATAAGCTAGATCATTCTTTATTGTTTCTTTCCAACACTTTTGTGATCGTCCTCTACCTCTTTTAATACTTTCCAAATTTAGTTTTTCTAACCTTCTTATAGGTTCTTCTTTTGATCTTCTTTCTATATGTCCAAACCATCTTAAACCATGTCCTCTCATTTTATCCTCTATTGGTGCCACTCCTAATTTGTTTCTAATAACCTCATTATGTATACGGTCTTTTCTTGTATGACCACTCATCCATCTCAACATCTTCATTTCTGTCACAGACATCTTTTGTACATGTTGATGATTAACCGCCCAACACTCAGAACCATAAAACATGGTAGGCCTAATTGTTGCTCTATACGGTCTTTTCTTGTATGACCACCCATCCTCCTCATTATTGCAAGTTTTTTTCTCCCAAGGGGAAAAAATTATTTGAAGGAGGTATAGACTCATAAAGGCCAGTTTCAATTATGACTGCCCAAATAACGAGCTTGTTCTCAAGGTAAAGAAAAAACAGTAATATGAAAAGATGGAGTACAGATGGTACAGGAACCAACACGAGCTTAGTCTTGTCATGATAGTAATTGCAGAGGACAGAGTTCAACACAAAGAAGAATCAAAGGAGCAGCCACTCATGGGCCAGAAAGATATCTTGCCATCGCAGTAATGCTTCCAACTTAATATCAGTAGAATTCTATGTCAAATGGTTAGTTCTGCAGTTATTTTCAACACCACAACGAAAACTAAGCTTTACAAACACACCAAATGGGGATGGCACAGTGACCTGAGGAATGCTTGTTGAAGGGTTGCACTGAGGCTGCCAGCTGATGGTTCATTCTTCAGAACCTGTGTGTGAAGATACTTGGCACAAAACTTTGCAACCACCTTTCCTGCATTAGATTGTCCCAGAAAATAAAGTAAATAAAAAAGACGCAGAAGAAAATGGCAGTCTTAGAAATGGATACCATCGCCACTATTATGAAAATGTGAAATAAAATCACATTACTTATCAATAATGAAGATGATAACCAGAAAATATAAAGATAATAAGGAAGAGATCAGTACGGACAAGTGACTGTTGAAGAAAAAGAATTAGATCTAGATCCATGTAGATCTATTCTGGTCTACATCCAAGAGGAGCTACCAGGAAGAATATCTTTAGTATAGGGGCATTTCAGTCTTTAAACTTCTTTATTATAAATTGTAAACCACTAGGGTTACCGTGAATTTTTTGTGTGAAAAGAAATGAGAGAGAAGAGGGTAGCAGCCAAGAAGCAGACAAGCCTTACTTCCTCTTCCATCTCCTAATGTCTTCATGATATTCTGAAGCAATATTTTAAGAAAAATCAACGTGGTATTAGAGCTTAATAGGTGGGGCTGCTGTGAAGATCAAGCAGTCATAGAGGGCAGATCGTGAGATCAAGCAATGGTGGATTGCATATCATGCATGTGTGGTGTAGATCCGAATGATCTGCTGTGAAGTGCATACCAGAAACGTGGGCTGCACAGAGGTGGTGTCACTGGAAAAAAATGAAAAAATGGGGGCGACCATGTCTGACAAAGGAAAAGTTGTTGACTATACAGATCCGTTGAAAAAATGGGGGCGACCACGAGCAACATCTTCCTCCACTGCGGATCCTCAAGAAACTATAGCATACCTTTCTCGTTTATGGCAATGAATAATGTGTCTTCTTCTCGATCAAGATTATGGGTAATTGATTCATGTGCTACAAACCATATGGTAGGATATACGAAATATTTTCATGATGTAGAAGAAAAATGGAATTAAGTTTGCTAATGGCTCACATACTCCTGCAGTAGGAAAAAGGAGTATCATTACCTCTTTGGGGATATTTAATAATGTCTTGCATGTCCCTAGCCTTTTGATTAATTTGTTGTCCATATATGCCCTAACTAGAGATTTAAATTGCTCAACGTCTACTCATTGGTCAGGGTACGAAGAAAGGACCCTATTTCTATGAGGAGACGAGGAGGACTAAGATCTACCTTCATGGCTGCCAACCGATAGGAAGAAATAGTATCGTAGCATCACAGATTGGGGTATTTACCATAAAATAAAGACATTGTTACCAAGATTACCTTAAAATCATTTGAAGTTGTTGATTTTGATGTCTGAGACCCATGTTCTACTACTTATTTACATGATTATAAATATTTTGTATCATTTATTAATGATTGCACCTAACTTAGTGTGATTTATCTTATGAGATCCAAGGAAGAAGTGAATGCTATTACGTCAGTATTTTATATGTTAATTCATACACAATTTCAATTGCCTATTAAGATTATCCGTACTCATAATGGAAGAGAATTTATGTAACATTATTTGCATGAGTATTTTCTGAAACATGGAATACTACATTAGACCTCTTACCCCAGTACTAAACAAAATAGGATTGGTAAAAGAAAAAATCACCATATACTTAAGTTGGAAAACCAATGTTGTTGGGATATAATGTCCCTAAATACTATTGGGGAGAAATTGTCATAATTGCATTGAAGAATAATAAAGGAACTAGACTCAGCTCCTATTGGATCCATATCTCATCCAATAGGAGCCACATGGTGTAATACTTACTAAGTAGGGGTATATTAGGAATTCAAGTTAGAAAGCATTATAAAATAAAACCCTACTCTATTAGAAAACTCGAGTGAAAGAGAGGTGAGAGAGAGGGCGACTGAGAAGGAATAGGCGTCGACTCTCACCCCTTGTAACTCCATTTTTTTCAGTATTTGATTGATATTTTTTTATAACAATGGAGCGAGTGCTTATGCAAGATAATGCACGAAAAGACATGCATTTGCCACTTTTCCATATATATATATGCAATGGAGTGCTTATGCAAGATCATTCAAAGTGATGAAAGAATTGATGGAGATGTTACGCATAGAATTAATGCTGATTGGTTAAAATGGAGAGGAGCTTCAAGTATTCTTTGTGATAAGAAGATATCATTAATATTATAGAGCAGCAATTAGACCTGCCATGTTTTATGGTTATGAGTGTTGGGCAGTTAATCATCAACATGTACAAAAGTTGTTTGTGAGAAATGAAGATGTTGAGATGGATGAGTGATCATACAAGAAAAGATCGCATACAAAATGAGGTTATTAGAGACAGATTAGGAGTGGCACCAATAGAGGATAAAATGAGAGAATATCTTTTTAAGATGGTTTGGACATATAGAAAGAAGATCAAAAACATAACCAATAAGAAGGTATGAAAAACTAAATTTGGAAAGTATTAAAAGAGGTAGAGGATGATCACAAAAGTGTTGGAAAGAAACAATAAAGAATGATCTAGCTTATTGTGAGTTAACTGCTAACATGGCATGTGATAAGGCTATGTGGAAACAAAGAATCCATGTAGTCGACCCCGTCTAGTATGGGAAAAGGCTTAGTTGTTGTTGTATATATATCAACTAAGTAAGAACCCGAAGTGCTGGTAACAGGAAAGGAACCCTTTGCTTGCCCATCTCCTGTAAGTTTATTCGTATCATTGTATTTTTCAGTTCCTCCGTCTGCGAACTTGGGGAACTTATCCTCTGGTATCCAATCTATTAGGTACGCATGCTACGCAGCCTCAGTGCCTTTGATAGGAGATGTCACTTTTCAACTTGTAAATGAATATCAAAGCATAGGAAAAACAAGTCCGTGCAGCTCAATGCAAGGAAGGAGTTGACACTGAAGTATATCAAGACAACTTCTTATTTTGCTTTAAACTGCCACTCACAACTTAAAAGACTCAACAACAAAATACCAGGAAACATATTATACAAGTGATTTTCTTCCCGACATAAATGGAGCTAGTTTCTTAGCACTTCATACCTAGCTGAATCATCCACGATGGAGACGAAATGGGAGATAACTTTGGTCCTGTGGACAGCCAATAATATCCATCAGAAAGAGACAGAGGCCCATACCTTCATACGTGTATTTTAATTAATGGAGTACTAAAATGAGTTATTTGAGAGCAACCTTCATCCCAACCACAAACAGGAACCGCCATGTAGTTTGTGAGAGAGCTAATATAAGGTCTTTACTTACTCACTCAACATATACACACTGAAGAGAATAGAAGTGGAAAACAGAGCGACTGACTATTATTTTGTACAACCAAGAGAAGATGCTAAACTTAAATTGTAATGAAAAGGCCATAAGTCACCAAAATGATATCAAATGTTGTACTTCTCAGTGTTATCCGTATCGCACCGTGTACGTATCGTATCATGGATACACCCAAGAGTACCGCAATTCAGAAGTTATTGCTTCGTATCGTGCGATACAGGCCATATCACACGATACGCTCAGGGACCCTTATAAAGGGTCCTTGGCCGAACGAAAAACTCACATTTTTGCGAGTTTCCTTAGTTTGTTCAGAGCTCCCCAAGCTTGCCTAACATGGTTAATGTTTCTACATGATATCAGAGCCTAATCTGTGGGATTAGAGCTTCACGGTGAGCAAGCAACAATGACTATATCATAAAGGTTATGGTTTACCCAAGAAGCAATCAAGAAAACAAGTTTAAGCGGCCCTACAGCAGTCCAAGCAAAGATCCAAAAAAAAAATCTAAGAAAAGACTTGATATTGTGACCTTGAGTAAGGAGGCGCTATCATGGTTAAAAAAGAGAAAATGCAGAGAAGTGCAAAAATGTTCAGCATTAATAAAAACGAAACATTTCATATTATAAGTATTAAATTGGATGGAAGTAACTATCAATAGTGGGCAAGGTCTGATGAACTTGTTATATTGACGAGAGGAAGATGGGAATAGAGAGATTTTCACGCCAAACCCTACTAATCCTACATACTTTCGATGGTGTAGAGAAAACACCCGTTTATGTTTTTAAAATCAACCCATGAAATATGGTTGGCCGTAAAAGAGACTATGCGCAACAAAAAAATTTAGCCAAGAAGAATGAAATCATTGAGAAAATTAGAAAATGCAAACAAGGGAGCCGATCAGTTAGTGAATATTGTGTTGAGCTTCGTGGATTATGGAAAGAATTATTATTCTATTAGAAGAAAAAATGTTAAAATTGTATGAAAAAGAGGCATTAAGAATTTGAAGAAAGAATTTTTTTTGACTTATTATGGGGTATTTACACTGATTATGAAACTGTGAAAAATAATATGCTAAGTAGGGAAGAACTTTTCTCACTCAATACAACTTATACTCTGTTATTAAGGGAGCAAGATAGAAAGCATTTGGAAAAGAAAGTAAAAATTAGCAATTCAGAAACTGCAACTTTCGTAGGAAGGAATCCAAACTCCACTCCTAGATTTAGAGGTTGAGGAGGACATGGCAGAGGAGGATACATGAATTTGCAAAATCTCAGAAAACATCCACATCATCCGTAACTAATTCCCAAGCTACTATGGCATACCCATTCTCGTTTATGACATTGGGTAAACATTCTATTTCTAATTCCAGATTTTAGGTTATCGACTCAGGTACCACATACTATATGGTGGGAACCAAATCATATTTTCAGGACTACCACCCAACAAACAAACAACAACTAAGCCTTTTCCCATACTAGACGGGATGGCTACATGGGCAATCATTCTATTTCTTATATCATCATTTGCCACTAGAATTTTTTCATCATCGTCTTTGATGCCTCTAACAAAATTAAGATCTTTAGTTTTCTTATCTCTAGCCCTAGCTATCCTAAAAATATCTCTTTCACCCTCTTTTGAGTTGAGTTTTTTATATAAATCCTCCCAAATTTTAGCTTTTGCTTCATTGACAGCCTTTTCGCTTCCTTCTTTGCTTTCTTATAAGCCTCTAAAGTTTCACTAGTTTTCTTCGCATAATGTAATTTATAACATGCCCGCTTTGCCTTGATTTTATTTTGCACTACTTCACTCCACCACCAAGCTTCTTTTTGTGCCGGTACACCTCCCTTAGATTCACCTAACACATCTTTCGTCACTTTCCTAATATGCATAGCCATATTGTTCCACATATCACAAGGTGTACCAACATAATTCTAAGCATTTCCTTTAAGGACTTTCTGTTTAAATATACCTTCTTTCTCGCTTTTGAGGTTCCACCATTTAGACTAAATAGCTCAATGCACTATTTTCTTCTTTGTCTATTTTTTTCTTTGTAAATCTATAACTAAAAGTCGATATTAGGTGGTTAAACTTTCTCCTAGAATTACTTGCAATCTTTACAACATGCTCTATCTTTTTTTCTACAAATAAAGTAATCAATTTGTGTTTGTGATAAGCTACTGATATAAGTAATTAAATGTTTATCTCATTTTTTGAAGATTGTATTGACTATAAATAGATCAAATGCCATAGCAAAATTTAAAATCTCCCTACCTTCCTCATTTATATCCCCAAAACCAAAGTTTCCATTAATACCTTGATATCCTAATGCCTCTTTACCAACATGTCCACTTAAGTCTCCTCCTAAACAAATCATCTCCTTTTGTGGAATACCTTATCTACCTCTTCTCAAAAAGTTATCTGTATACTATCTTTTAGGCCTGCTTGGGGTACGTAAGCACAAACTATATTTAAAATCTCTGCTCCTAACACTAATTTATGATAATACCAACTCCGTTTCGAGCACAAACTATCATTTAAATCTTTATTTATGATAATACCAACTCCGTTTCGAGCCTTTTCCTTACCTGAGTACCATAATTTAAAACCTTTATTCTCTATCTCCTTTGCTTTTTCTGCAACCCACTTTGTCTCTTATAAACATAGAATATGAATCTTTCTCCGAATCATAGTATCTACCACCTCCATTAGCTTACCGGATAATGTTTCGATATTCCAAGAACCAATACGAATCTTATTATCTAGATCTAGCTTCCTTACCCCCTGCATCCGTCCATATTGAAAATGTGGAGACCCTCTCTATAAATTATTCACTACATTCGGGCGACAATATAACGGGACTAACTTCTTTACCCACACCCGTCCATAATGTGGGAACTCTCTTAACAATTGATTCACTACATCTGGGTGAAAATATAGTGGCCATTGCTTACTTATCACTGCATTCGGGCTCCGTAGCGTGTCGGTAGGCGGGAACACCCCAAACCAATGCTCATAATTTGTGTAATCCATGGTATAAAAATCCAACAAAGTTTTACGCTGGTTGTCGAAAGCCTAACAAAACCCTCCTCCTTTATCCGGGCTTGGGACCAACAATGCAAGGGTGATCCCTTACATGGACGGAGTTTAGGACTACCACCAAATTCAAAAAAATATTAGAATTAGAATGGTTGATTGATCTAACACTCCTATTATTGGGAAAGGGAGTATAGTTACATCTCTGGAAATTCTAAACAATGACATGCATGTTCCTACCCTTCCGGTCAATTTACTTTCTATACATGCATTTACTAGACTTTCATTGTTTAGTGACTTTTGATTCTACTGACTGTGTCTTTTAGGAACTGAAGACAGGGAGGATCTGTAGTGAAGGTAACATGAAGAGAGAATTGTACTTTTATGAGGAGAGTAACATCACTGTAAACAGATCGACCCTTATTGCTGAAAGACAGAAAGCATATCTTACTCTATTGCACTAACGATTGAGATATTTACCACTCTCTAGAATCATATTTTTGTCACCAGAATTTAAGAATTGTAATGACTTTATTTTGAGATGTGAAACTTGTTAGAAGGCAAAACATCATCGTGCTTCCTTTTGCATAAATGAAACTCGATCTTTAAAATCCTTTGAGATTATGTATTCGAATATTTGGAGACCATGCTTTATTACTGCATTACATGACTATAGTTACTTTGTTTTATTTATAGATGATTACAACAGATTTTCTAGTGTTTACCTCATAAGATCTAGATATAAAATCATAAATATTTTGCCAGCATATTGTGAATTTATTCATATACAGTTTCGGTTGCCCATAAAAATTATATGCAACGATAATGGAGAGAGTATATGAGTAATTATTTGAACTCATTTTTTCTCAAGTAAAAGTATTTTACATCAAACTTTATGCTCATATTCTCCATAGCAGAATCAAGTTTTTGAAAAGAAGAATAAACACATTTTGGAAGTAGCAAGGACATTGTTGATGGGATATAATGTGCTCAAATTCTATTAGGAGAAGTTGTATTAATAACTGTCTATCTTATAAACCATATGCCTGGTGTTGTCATTAATGAAAACTCCCCATTTCACTAACTATGTCCAAATCAAAAACAGTTTTATGTTTCCTTAAAAAAATTTGGATGCACTTGTTTTGTACATATACATAAAAGTGCTAGAGATAAACTTGATGGTAGAGTTATTAAATGTGTCTTCCTGAGATACTCTTTCACCCAAAAAGGATATAAATGCTATTACACAGAAAATAGAAGATACTATGTTACTATTGATGTGACATTTCATGATAAAGTTCTATTTTATGATAACAAGGACAACCACTCAACCAACAACAACCTTCCATGGTGTTGTCAATCATGCCTTTAGCTAAAGTTCTAATAAATAAGATGGAAATACGAGAAAGCATGCCTTCAAGAGGTAAATGGAAAACCTATTCTAGAGGAGAAAGAAAGGTCGTCATGCAAAACCCAAATGCTACCTTAGATCAAGATCCTCACCTTGAAACAATTGATCCACCTCCTTCGGTAACATCTAATACTTCTAATCAGTGGTGTTTGATGCGTGTTGTATCGTGTATCATTTTGATCCACGATACGATATGTATCACCCCGTATAGTAATTTAATACTAAAAAATTAGTAAAAATCTAAAAAATTCAAAAAAAATAGAAAAAAATATGATAATTACAAAGAATTCATATAATATAAAAATGTAGTACATATTCATCATTCACCATTGATTAATTGAAAAATGAATTACATATTTTGAAGCAGAATCCTTAGAAAAAAATATAACTTTTATAATTGAAAAAAATACATTTATACATTATAATAAGGATCATCAACTAAATAATCTTCATCTTCTCCTTGGTGAAGATCCTGACCACCTTCTACTTCAAAATAAAAATTTTAATCTCCTTGATGATGTTGTTGCACTCCTTCAAAATTAATCCATGTAATGTCTTCTTCGGTTAGGAGTGCATTTGCTTCATTATCTTCCATAATTCACTCCTCTAATATATCAAAATTATCCAAACTTATATTGGTTTTCTTTCCTATTTAACTTTTTTAATTGCCTGCAAGAAAGGAAGATAAGTAATTAGTAAATAACATTAATAATTGAAGTTAAATAAAATATTGAATTGAATATTTAAGTAATACCTTATACAAGATTACCTCCATCGGAGCCGCATGTTACAACAGATCAAAACTAAGTCATTGATCCGCTTATGTGCCAACCTGTTGTGCTTTTTCCTATGGATGTGTTGAAATACACTCCAATTTCCTTCACAACCCATTGTACTATAGGTTTGACTCAAAACTCTTACTACAAAATCTCTAAGGTTTAAACAATCACTTCCAAACCCATCTGCTAACTCCTCATTTGCTTTATAGTTAGCTGCATTATCTATAATGAATTGGACTACATTATCTAGCCCAACCTTGAATATCACCTTATTAAACTCTTGTCTTAGGACCTTTACAATATGTCTCTCCTCTTACATGTCTAAAGATCTCAAAAACATAAGCCCTTTAGGATAATAGAAAAGAAAGTTTAACAAAGTCCTTCCTCGCCTATCAGTCCATCCGTCAGACATGATAATGCATCTTGTCTCCTTCCATGACTCTTTTAAAGTTTAACAATATTCTTTCACTACAAAGACAATCTTATATAATAGTTTCCCTTTCAACTTTTGATAAGAAGGCATCTTATACCCTATAGCAATTATATGTGTCATTGCTTGAAAATGAAAACTGTTTTCAGCATTAAATGGAATGCATGCATTATAAAACCATCTACCCACTGCAAGGTTTGCTTGCCCATACAATTGCTCTGAAGCCATAACAGTACGAATTCTAAGTTGTAGTGGTAGGAAGGAAAATGATTGTATGTTTGAGGAAACTTTTCCTTTATTCCTTCATCTTCTAGTACTTTCACTTATATTTTAAACAACCCTCTTTCCCCTGGTTGGTGGTCGAGAACTACTACTACCAACCTCTGTCCTACCATCAGAAGGAATACTATAACCCAATCCAACATCATCATCTTCCTTAAACATTTCTAAATCATCTTCTCAAGTATGCTCTCAATCATATGTAGACATTGCCATTTAATGACTTCTAACAATTTTCTAATTCTGCCCGTGCAAGGAGCAACTTCTTTCCTAGTCCCTGTTAGGTGATATTTCAATTGTGAAATTCTACCACTAACCACATTCTCACAAAACAAACATTTTATCTTCAATCTGTTTCCCTCAACTAGTGTACCCCACTACCATACCGAATCATCAAACCGAAATTAGGAGTCCCTAAAACCCCTTCTTGCCATCTCAATTAAACACTTTAATCCAATAAAAAACCTAAAAAATAAAAGCACTTCATAAATCCCCAATCTTCACACACTCAAATAGAGTGTCTCTCACTTCACGAATACAATAAAAATTATATTCACGCACTTAATAACTTCATATTTTGTCCTTCAAAAAAAAGAAAAATGCAAATAAAGTATACCTACAACGCGGATTAGGAGTCTTCCACGATCACCGTAGAGCACTTTCTTTTGGAGCCTTAACACCAAGGAGGGGGGAGTCATCGGAGATACACTTGGGAGCCTTAATAGAAGCCAGAAACCCACAAAAATGCGAGTTCTTGTGTGCTCGTATCGTGCAATACGGCTTATATTACACGATATTTAATAGAAAGCAATACAAAGAGGTGTATTGTATTGCATTAAGAAAAGGAAAATGTGGGACTGCTACATATATATTGCATCAGATGGTATCATACACTAATTTTCCAAAAGAATATCAGTTATTTGTGATGAATACAGAAAATACTCAAGTTCACAAGAGTTTTGAGGAGGCAAAATGGAAGTGGGAGTTATAAAATGTCGGATTTTATAACATGGATTACAAAATTTTTGAATTCTTCTAAGTATAGCAGTGAATCAGAAGTGGGAGTTATGACAGCTTGATGTCAACAACGCATTCCTCCAAGGTTATAGTCAATCAGAAATATTTATATGGATCTACTAACGGGATACAATCAAGAAGTCTCCTCGAATAAGGTATGAAGATTTAAGAAATCTCTATTAAAATAGTCCCCCTGGGCATGGTTTTAAAAATTCAGTGAAGGGGTTCTCAACTTGGGATTCAAAAGAAGTGTAAGTGATCATACTTTATTCATAAAACAGGACGAGATTGGTTGTATATGTGGATGATATAATTATTATAGGGGATGACATTGAAGGAATCATCTCACTAAAGAAAAAACTACATTGTTTATTTAACTTGTAAGATTTGAGAAAATTGCATTACTTCCTAGGGATTAAGATCATTAGAAAAGATGACAACCTATTGTTATGCCAAAGAAAATATATCTTGGACTTATTAAGAGAGACCAAGATAGAAGATTGCCGTGTGTATCATTTCAATTGAAAGAAAAAAATATTTGGTTAGTACAACTGAAGAACCATACGAAGATGTGGCCATGTATCAAAGGATAGTGGAAAAACTTATATATCTCATTATTATCAGAAAATATCATCTTCACAGTGAGTTATGTAAGCAGATGGATAAATTCCCTTAAAATGCATCATATGAATTCTGTATTTCATATCATAAGATACCTAAAATCCTCTATTACTCATGGTTTGTTGTATTCACAGAACCATTCCTTAGGAATCAAAATTTATATTGATCCTGATTGGGTTGGTGCAGTTGAAGAAAGAAGATTTACATCAAGCTATTTACTATGTGTGGGAGGAAATGTAGTGTCCTATAAGAGCAAGAAGCAATCAGTTGTTGCTAGATCTAGTGTTGTATTTCATGAAAGAACTAAGTATATTGAGTTTGACCGTGATTTTATTCGAGAAAAATTATCTCCAAGAATTTTTAACCTTACACATGTGCATACGAAAAAGAGAATGAACACAACACAAACTTGAATAAATAATCTTTATTCATTAGCCACAAAAGGCTTGAATTTACAAAGATTTACAAGATGTATTTATAGAGAAAAAAGGAGTGAGAGAGTGAGAGTAAGGGAGAGGGTCAAGAGGAAAGAAAGGGGGGTTGGCTGCAGCCAGCCCCCAACGGCTAGTGGCCCCCTTGGCCCGCCCTGATGGACCAGTGAGCTAGGGCCTGCCAGGTCGGGCTAGAGGGGCCCAGTTTTCTAACACCCCCCCTCAAACTGAGGGCTCTATGACTTCAAGTTTGCCAATTAAAGATTGAAACCGAGGGACAGCTAAGGACTTAGTGAGCAATATCAGGCAGTGTTATGGTGAGATATGTGAGTGCTCCAACCATCTGTCTATAAGGTGTGGGATCACTCAGAAGTTCACCATCAATTAGGCGCATCTTCTGGTTGATTACTTTTGGTGTCTTAACAACTTTGTCATCTGTAATACTTAGATCTAAGAATAACATCATTAGTAAACTTAGTTTGTGATAAAAAGAAACCTCTATCATCACGGGTTACTTCAATGCCAAGAAAATAGGAAAGTTGACAAAGATCCTTCATTTTAAACACATTACCAAGTTCTTGTTTGATTTATTGGATACTTGTGCCATCACTACCTGTAATAATCATATCATCGACGTAGAGCAAAAGGATAACAATACATGTAGAGGATTTTCTTATAAACAGGGTTGTGTCAGTATAATAGATAGTAAAACCATGCAATGTCATGAATTTAGTCATTCTATCAAACCAAGCCTTGGGAGCTTGTTTGAGAGCATATAAAGCTCTTTTGAGCATTAAAACTTAGTTTCTAGGAATTATTGAGACTAGGAGGAGGCTCCATATATACTTCTTCCTTCAACCAACCATTCAAAAAAACATTTTTTACATCTAACTGATAGATATTCCAATGATGAATGACACATACAGCTATAAGTGTTCTAACAGTTGTCATTCTAGCTACAGAAGCAAAGGTCTCTTCATAATCAATTCTATATTCTTGAATAACCCTTGGCAACCAATCTAGTTTTATAACGATCCAATGAGCCATCATCATTAGTCTTGATTTTATAAATCCAACTTATAGTCTTTTTGTTTCATGGTCTAGAGATTATATCCCAAGTTTGGGCTCTAAATAAAGCATCCAACTTTTCATTCATTACATGAGTCCATTCTTGTGATAATTGAGCTTCTTTAAATGTTCTAGGTTCCTTTATAGCTAAAATATTTGTTACTAAAACTCTGTCTTGATGAAAAACTATCATATGAGACAAATCTTTCAGGAGGTCTAGAATCACGATTTGACCTTCTAGGAATAGCCATAGATCTCCTATTGTAATGTTGATCAAAAGGAGTAATAGAATGTCCGGTAATCATAGGTTCATCAAGATCATTTTCTTCATGAATTACCTCTTCACCTAAAATATCATTCAAGGAGTAGGAGGAGTCATTAATAGAGCTATCATCATCCATGCTTCTAAAAACATATTCATTTTCAAAAAATCTAACATCTTGATATACATAAAGCTTATCATTTTTACAATCATAACACCTATATCCCTTTTTGGTTATTCCATATACTAGAAAGACACATTCTATGGCCCAAGATGATAATTTATCATCTTTGTCAGTATAAACAAAGCATTTACATCCGAAAACATGCAATGTAGAATAGTTAGGAGAAACTTTAAAAAGTTTTTCTATATGAGACATATTTTGTAAAACCGAAGAGGGCATCCTATTAATTAAATAGACTGCAGTAATAATAGCTTCTACCCAAAAATTTTTAGGAACACCACTTACAAAAGCAAAGTTCTTGTGGTTTCCAAAATATGTCTATGGTTACGTTTGGAAACACCATTTTATTGAGGAGTCTTAGAACAAGAAGTTTGATGTATAATCCCAACGTATTGAGATGATTTTTAAAATCCTTTGACACAAACTCTCCTCCTGAATTAGATCTAAAAATTTTGATTTCGGAATCAAATTGATTCTTTACAAGATTATGAAAATAACAAAATTTTGAAAGACATCGGATTTTGCTTTTAAAAGATATACTCATGTATACCTAGTAAAGTCATCTATAAAAATAACATAATAGTAAATGCCTCCTTTAGACAAAACAGGTGTTGGACCCCATACATCCGAATGAATTATTTCGAAGGATCTTGTTGTAACATGTGTTTTGTTTGGAAATGGGAGATGTCACATTTTACCAAGAACACAATCTTTGCAAGAAAAAGATTTCTTAAATTTCATTCCAAGAGGATATTGATACAATTTTTGAGCATTAAGATGTCCAAGTCTTTTGTACCATAAAAGGGCATCATTTGTCATTAACATATCCTATACTATGCAAATAGTCCATAATGTAAAGTTCGCCCTCTCTATGGCCACGCCCAATCACCTTCTTCGAGAGGCGGTCCTGTACTATATATCCAGTAGATGAAAATGTTATAACACAATTTTTATCCTAAATTTGGGATACGAAAAGTAAGTTTAAATTTAGTTTTAGAACAACACTAATTTTAGAAACTTCGAAATTCTTATTTTGCAAGTCACCAACCTTATCAACATTTAATTGTGTACCATCTGCCGTATAAACACATGATAAGGGTTTTTGAACACATGATTTTAAGATACAAGTTATATGAAATGAAGCACTCGAATCAAGAATCCAAGAGATCATACCTTGAGTTTCTTTTATTAAAGAGGAGCAAGCCACACTTTTTCCTTCATTTGGGATTTAAGTTGCTTCAATTTTTGTTCAAGAGCAAGAATGGAATATGAAGCATGCTCTTCTACTACGGTCACCTTCTTTTTCAATTTTGGGCAATTTCGCCTTATATGCCCAGCTTCTCTACAGTGATGGCAAATGATGTATTTTCTTTCTTCTTCACTTTTGAAATGAGGAGGTCGGTAAGCCTTCTTATTTGCTCCGAGTTTTGATGTGGCCAAGGCGGTGTCTTTTTGAAGTCTTGCTTCATTCATTCTTGTTTCCGCCATTTGAAGATCGATAAGAATCTCTTCTTTTGTAGGAAAAGGCTTTCTATGAATGAGCGATGATCTTACCCCTTCAAATTCTTTCCGGAGACTTCTTAGAAATTGATATACAAAGTCCTCGTTATCTTCACATTGTCTCTCACTAAGACATTATGTACATTTCTTTTTGTAACTACACAATTGATTCCAAACATTGGAAAATTCTCCAAAAAATTCGTTTACCCATTTATCTTCTTGTTTAAGTGAGACCAATTTGTCTCTTAATGTCATCCTATGAGCCATATCGCTTTGAACATGGGATTTTTTAAAATATTCTCATGCTTCTTTAGCGTTAGTGAAATCGGCCAAAGTGTCCCTAGTGTGCTCGTTTACATTATTCATGAGCATCCATAGGATTGTTCCATGGCCTCATTCATATTCATCTTTTCGTTTAAGTGTGACATTGATAGAGGATTCTACCTTCGGACCACTTACATAACCCCATAATTTTTTGAAATACAAATAGTTTTCTATAGATTGGGCTCATGTTTTATAGTTCGAAGGTGTTAGATGAAAATTGAAACCCCTTTTATCATCCATATTTCAAGGAGAAAGAAACTAAAGAGTTAAACAAATCGGTACGCTTTCCGAGGCAATGAACAATACTCCCATGATCGAAAAATGACTCTGATACCATGTAATAAAGGTGATGCTTCAATATAGTTGTGCAAGATTGATGAGTGAACAACACCACAAAGTAATAATCACGAAGCCTTAGAAAAGGTAATAGCCGAGAGCAACAAGTGCATACGAAAAAGAGAACGAACACAACACAAACTTGAATAAATAATCTTTATTCGTTAGTCACAAAAGGCTTGAATTTACAATGGTTTATAAGAGGTATTTATAGAGAAAAAAGGAGTATTTATAGAGGAAAAAAGAGTGAGAGAGAGTGAGAGTAAGGGAGAGGGTCAAGAGGAAAGAAAGGGGGGCTGGCCAGAGGGGCCAGTTTTCTAACATATATGATCCAATAGGAGCTGCATGATGTAATACTTACTAAGTAGGGGTATATTAGGAATTCAAGTTCAAAAGCATTATAAAATAAACCCTACTCTATTCGAAAACTTGAGTGAAAGAGAGGAGAGAGGGCAATTGCCAAGGAATGGGTGCCAACTCTCACCCCTTGTAATTGTTTCTACACAATATACCATACAAATCGTATGTCAAATATGGTACTTGGCGGGAGTATTCCATTTCATTCCCTGTGTCCTAGTCAAAAATAATTTCATATACCCTGTACTTGTTTTGTTCACATATATGGGAACTTCAAAGATAAATTGGATACCAAAGTAGTTGAATGTATTTTTCTGGGATACTCTCTTATCCAAAAGGATTATAAATTTATAATCCAGTAAAAAAGAGGACTTATGTCACAATGGATGTGACATTTCATAAAGAGATTCCATTTTATATTTTCAAGAATAATGTTATACCAAATATACCATCCATAGTGGTTATGCCCATTCTACCTCAAGACGGCTATGTCTTATGAAAATGAAGATAAGGGATAGGAGCTCATACACAAAGAACCAGCTGTAGACAAAGTAACGAAGACATTCAAGAGAAAATAGACAAATTGTAATGACTGTTCCTAATGCTAGTCCTAACCCTAGCCATTCTCCTGATTTATTTCTATCAACACCTAAGGTAAATCCTTTAATCTCTTCTTCTGATTCTTGTGACGATCTACCTATTGCTTTAAAAAAAAGAAAATATGGGACAACTAAATATCCTATCAGTCAATATATGTCCTATTCTAATCTTTCAATAGAATACCAGGCATTTGTGATGAATGCAGAAACTTATTCTATTCCAAAGCAGTTTGAAGAAGCCAAGTGTGTTCTAAAATGGAGAGACGCAATGAAAACTGAAATTGCAACAGTGGAAAAAACCACATATGGGAATTGGCAGATCTTCCACCAGGCTGCAAACCAGTGGGTTGTCAGTGGGTCTACACAATTAAATTCAATGTAGACGGGTCTATAGAGAGATACCAAGCAAGGTTAGTGTCCAAGTGATACAGTAAATCGTATGGAAATAGACTACATAGAGACATTTGCACCTATAACCAAGATAAATATTATTCGAGTACTTTTTAGTGTAACAATCAATAAAAGGTGGGATCTATGACAACTAGATGTAAAGAATGCTTTCCTTCAAAGAGATTTATTGGGAGACATATACATGGACCTACCACCTAGTTATCATGAAAAAGTGGGATCACACAAGGTTTGCAAATTAAAAAAATCGTTGTATGAGGTAAAACAATGACCAAGAGTTTGGTTTGAAAATTTTAGTGAAGGTGTAATTACTTTGGGATTCAAGAGAAACATCAATGATCATACTCTCTTCATAAAATGTAGTGATAAGACCATCTTATTAGCAATGTATGATGTAGATGGTATAAGTTCTCTTAAGAAGAGGCTACACGACTTATTTGATTTAAAGGATTTGGGCAATTTATATTACTTCCTTGGCATAAAAAATGATTAGATGTAATAAGAGAATATTTGTATACCAAAGGAAATACATCTTAGATTTGTTGGAAGAAACAAAGATGTTAGAATGTCGGGCATGTGATGGACCCATTGAATCAAATAAAAAGGCCAGCAATAGAGATGAAGAATTATATGAAGATAGATAAAAAATATTGGTAGATAAGTTAATCTACCTCACCATAACAAGGCCTGATATTAGTTTTGCCGTGGGTTATGTTAGCAGGTAGATGCATGCTCCAACAAGACATCATATTAATACAATGTTCCACATAATCATCCAACAAGACATCACATTACTGCAGTGTTCCACATAATCCGATATCTTAAATCCATAGTAACTCATGGAATCCTGTATACATCTAACCAATCACTGGATATTGAAGTGTATTCACATGCTGATTGGGCAGGGTCAATAGAAGACAAAAAATCTATATTAGACTACTTTGTATGTGTAGGAGAAAATATTGTCTGATGGAAAACTAAAAAACAGTCTGTGGTGGCAAGGTCAAGTGCAGAGGCTAAATACCGAGTAATTGCACACGATATGTGAGGAAATTGGCATCGAAACAAATACTCCTATATGTTTTTCACACATAGTAAAGCAATCATACAAATCACCTCGAATACAATATATCATGAGAGAACTAAACACATTGAAGTATACTATCACTTCATTAGAGAAAAGATCACTCAAAGTGTTTTCAAACTCATACATGTACGCTTAGATGACCAAGTATCAGATATATTGACAAAATCAGTGACCACGGTAGGTTTAAAGAGAGCTCTTAGCAAGTTTAGGAGTAACAAGTATCCTACACCCAACTTTAAGGGGGCATATTAAAGAAACTGAATTGGATCTAGATCCATGTAGATCTATTTTGGTCTCGATCCAAGAGGAGCTGTCAGGAAGAATATCTTTAGTATAGGGGTATTTTAGTATTTAAACTTATTTATTATAAATTGTAAACCCACTAAGGTTACAATGAATTTTTTGTGTGAAAAGAAAGGAGAGAGAGAAGAGGGCGGCAGCCAAGAAGCAGCCAAGCCCCTCTTCCTCCTCCATCTCTTAATGACTTCATGATATTCTGCTGCAATATTTTAAGGAAAATCAATAGTGACTGGCAATAAGAATCTATATCTAATGCCCACTGATATCTGCTACCGTGCACAGAAAAGCAGTGGCCTTCACAAATCAACGGAAATATAAACAGTCTTGACAACAATTTTGTCATGTAAAATCCCAATACAGCAGGACAACTGTCACTTTAGTTCATGAATAAATAGTACAGTACAAAGTACAAACTAAGAGGCATTAAACGTCATGAAACAAAAGAAAACAGATAGAAGCAGCCTATCAGATATTGTACTAAAGCATTGATTGATCTTCTATACCTCAACTAGCTGTTTTTATTCTACATTGCAAACTATAATTTTCGAGCTGCTTTTTCTTCCACATCTCAAACTATAATCTCCTTCCCCCTGTTTCAAGCAATCTCATTTCACATTTGTGACAGTTTCATTTAGCATTTTTGGGAACCAAATCTCGCTTTTACTATGGAATAGTTGACCACTTAGCGAGACAATCATCATATTCAAGACAATAATAGGAGATAATGGCAAGTAAAACTATGACTACGTACCTCCATGACCATCATAAACCCCAAAAAATGATGTTAAACTGTCAAGGTCTGGTATAGCAGCATGCTACAGGCCATAACAAAAAGGGAATAAGAAGCTAGCAAAAGAATTTCAATATAAAATGTGCAAACTGTTTGACAGCTCAGAAGATGACAACCTGAATGCGTGACTTTACAATTTCAAGTAAGGAAGACCAAGTTAAAGTTAGAGCTTGCAACCCTCAATACTTCCAACATACTACAGCAATTTCAAAGTAAGGAAGACCAAGTTAAAGTTAGAGCTTGCAACCCTCAATACTTCCAACATACTACAGCAATTTCAAAGTAAGGAAGACCAAGTTAAAGTTAGAGCTTGCAACCCTCAATACTTCCAACATACTACAGCAATTTCTGAGCTGAACCCATAAGCATACAACAACAACAACAACAGCAGCTAAGCCTTTTCCCATACTAGACAGGGAAGCTGCATCTATGTGTTTTACAAACTAAAGAAGTATAGCTAGTTATTAGGTCATACTCTTCCAAGACCATGCTACTCATAGGTGTCTATTTTATCCTATTACACAAAATTCTAATAAAAAATGAATATATGATTATGTTAGAAAAATATGTTTATATACAGCATATTTATATAAAAAATAACAATCAAAGCCAACTTTGACCTAAAATTTAAAATGCAAGCAAACAAAAATCAGAGACATAGGATGCTGTTCAACTGAGCAAAATAGCTCTATGATTCCTGAGTATTAAGAGGTTATGATCTTAATTTTTTAGACTTTATCTTTTAGGATCTCTTTATACTAAATTAAAAAGAAAAATGATATGAGGAATGTGTGTTCTCTGTGTGTGTGTGAGAGACTATCCAGTTACTCACCTCTACCACTGAGAAGGGGCAATTTCAAATGGGGTTAGCCGGTTAGGGTAGCGTCTGTTACCCAGAACATAACCCCACTCGTAAAATTGCGACAGCATGGTCAATCTCCCTATTACAAGGGACATAACCCAGTATGGCATTTGGGTGGGTTACTGACATATTTGAGGCACAAGATTTTGCTGATTGTTTGCTATCCTGAACCCCTCGATTTATAATAGTTACCATGTTTTGCTGCTTGAATCCGATTAGCTTCCCCACTTAACCCGCACCCACATTACAGTTAAGTGACAGTGAGATCTGACAAACCTAGGATCCATTTATGTGACTACTTCCAAATAATAAATCAAGAACAACAACAACTACAAACAACAACAACTAAGCCTTTTCCCATACTAGACGGGGTCGGCTATCCAAATAATAAATCAAGAAAACTAACTAAAATTATGTTTTTCTTAGGTGCATTGATGAAAGCATCTAAGGACCACATTGAAAGTACATAAAAGGTGGTTCCAGATGTGAAATGTGAAGAAACTTAGGAGAAGAATTTTAGAAAGTCACACTCCTATGGTTCTTCTAAAATGATCTGCTTCTCCTTCCAAAGAAATTTCAACGAATCAAGCTTCCTACTAATAAGGAAATTGTGGTAAGTACAATACACACAGTAGGCCATATTACTGAAAGTTCTCCATTTATTTTCAAAGATTACAAGACACTCTGAAGGAACCCTTAAGAGAAATAGCCCTATTTAGAGCACAAATTCTACCTAGAATTGTAACTCCTAGTTCTCAGTTGCAAACAGAAGCATTGAAGACAAAGATATACACAAACAAACATATTACAAGAAGGCTGAAGCAGCAAGATACAAGAGCAAGCACATTTAATCAACACATCAGCAAAGCCATACTTTCCTGTAATACAAATCAACCTTTCCAAACCATGTCATTGACATGTCAATTATGTGTCCTTATGGAAGAATAACGCAGTTGCAACCTTTCTTTGCAAGAACTGATGATTATTCACCTCGTCCATCCCACCAATTGTTTCTCAGTTCATGTATACAGTAGTTAATAATGAGTACCACTTAACATCTTTAGTTCTTATTGGGACTGAAATTGTAATATTACCAAAACAATCATATCCAATCATCAAAGAATTTGAAAAATGGCAGGAAATTTGCAGCAAGGAAAGACCTTTCTCTGCTTCCATGAAAATGAGAAGGTAAAAGGCACACAAACAAATCATAGCATACTATCATTGGCTTGTAGTCTTACATAAACAAATCATGGCATACAACAAAACAGTATTATGATGCAAACTGTAGGTAAAAGGAACACAATCGAAAAGTAAATTGCACAAATAGTATGTTCAAACTTTAAACAACTACTTACAGCATCTTCCATAGTCGTACGCCATCCTTGCATGGAGGATAACCCAAACCTAACTCTATCATTTTCACCATCTTCTGAAAACTTTTCTGTTTTTGGAATACTCAGATATATTCCCATTCCAGCAAGTAGATGGCCAAAAACGTGATCAGATGACTTAATAATAAACTTCAAGAAGAAACATAAATCTAATCCCTGAATTCATAAACCAAATCTGCAATAAAAAATAAAAAACAAGATAATTAGCAAACTAGCAGAAAAACAAGATTTTAAGACTCAATAAGATGACACTGACAGAAAATTGATATAATTATTGAAGAAACTTCATGATACAATAAGAGTTCAGTGTTAGAATGGTCAGGCACAATGTGGTCAATACAATAGAATTTTCTGTACTTAAACCAACTTCCTAGTAGAAAGCTGTCAGTTCTAACCTGTAGATTCATGTCATGTAAACCTAATGCAGTTTGGTGTACATGTGTACGTACATAAATACATATACAATACAATACATACATACATACATATATATATAAGAGGGTGGTATATGAAAACCCATCCAAACTATTCTCAACTATTAGATCAAGAGAGATGGATGGGATACATTCAAAAAAGTAAAATGTACTTTCCAAAAGCAAAAGGTAATCAATTGCATCCATTTAAGAAGAAAACTTTTTGCTTTTTTAATCTACACAATCCTTCTCTCTTGATCTAATGGTCAAGAGTAGTTTTGATGGGCTTGCACACAAAGTGGTTGTCATATACCAATTTCATACATATATATGTCCTAGTTACAGTTAATTCCGAAACCCGATTTGAAAAGCAAAATGTACCTTTTGCTTTTCTAATCTACACCATCCAACTCTCTCGATCTGACCATCAAGAGTAGTTTGGATGGGCTTGCATACACCAATTTTCATATATATATACATATATTATGTATGTGTGTGTATGTACGCATATATCTGTGTATGTATATGTCCTGGTTACTGTTAACTTCTTTAATTCTGGAACCCAAAATATACACATTTTAGGCAGGCACCGACACCAACACAAACTCATTCCTCCTGCAGACTATATATATATATGTATGAATGTATATGTATGTATGTATGTATGTATGTATATGTATGTATGTATGTATATGTATGTATGTATGTATATGTCCTGGTTACTGTTAACTTATTTAATTCCGGAACCCAAAACATATGCATTTCAGGCAGGGACCAACACCAATCACAACCTCTTTCCTCCCGCAGACTAGCCTTGCCACTTGCATTCATATTCCATCAGTAGCAGCAGCGAAGATTACCACCATGAAATAGGAGATCCACTCTACTGCTTCCTTTTCCATTGCTTCAGTCTCAAGTATTGTTAACCGTTACATGCATCCCACGAATATATCTAATAACCCTACTCCGTGAGGTATCAGCTTGATGCACGAGCATCCCCAACCAGGCATGAAAAGAAAGAAACCTAAGGCCATTCACAGTTCAGGCCTGCTAATTTATTGGGGAGAAAAGTTACCGTCAACCAGATCCCACTAGCATGGGTCATGATTAACAGTCTTAATGTCCCCTCACCTTTTTAGCTTTTCCATCTTCCCCTTCCCAATTACTACAATTCTGTAAACAAGCAAAACCAGGAATCAGTTTCCCAAACGCATCAATCGCAAGCAGCCACCATTTTCAGCTATCAATATCCCTCCACTCACTTCGCAGTTCCTCTTGTTCCATTAATTTGGAACCCAATATTAAAAGAAGAAGCCATAGCCGAAATTAGCATACAGAGAAAGGATGAACCCAAACTCACAAATTTCAAATGATCAATAAAGCATGCTCAGAATTCCTATTAGCCCGTCCAATCACGATCAAAACCCACTTCACAGTTGCTCCAAGAATTCCTATAAACGTCAATTCATCATAAACAATGAACAACTATGATTCCCGCATTAAAGAAACCAAGAATTTTACTTTACATGGAGACGAACTAAAATCCATATTAGTAACGACACCCACAAATCAGCATCGCATGAAACCAGCCACCAGACAAGAAAAACGAAACAACAACAACTAAGCCTTTTCCCATACTAGATGGGGTTGGCTAACAAGAAAAACGAAAGGATGGGGGAATTAAGAGTCGAGTATCTCACTTACACAGTGATGGTTATCTTCATACGAGAGAATAAGAGGCAGAAGAAGATGAATTGAGAGATGGGATTCCTTTCAACTGCAAGAAATTCTCAAAAGGGTCGTTTGGCGTCTCTGTCGGGGAGGTAGATGCAGTTTCAGCGACCAAGAAGAGTTGGAGGAGGAGCGACCCATCACCCATCAATTATCTCAAAGACTTCACCCGCCAGCCGTTCTAACAAACCCATCAAACCCATCTAATACGCAAAAGCACATAATGCGGAGCATGTTTGGATTTTGTTGCGCTCTGTAAACTTCCATCACTACCGACTCGAATTTGTCTATCCCATCAAATCTGCCGAATCGAATACCCTTCCCCACACGAGAGCGAATCCGTTAACCGGGTCATCGAACCATCCTATTTTGGTGACCACGTAATCTGAATTCATTTAATCGGGTTGGCTCCCTTTCCACCGAACCATCGTATTTTCCTGACCACATAATATGAATTCATTTACCCACAGATTCAACTCAAACCAGGATGATTCAGATGACTACGACGGCCCTGCAGTTGTGGACTTACCGGAGTCCGTATTGATCGAATTTTAGTGAGTTGGGTAGGATCTTGCTTTAAGTGACTTTTATTTCCAAAATCAAAAGTTCACACTTATTTTCTCGCAACACATTAACAAGATGACAATCTTTTCTTGTTTTATATGAACGTAAGTCCGTCACCATGGCTTGGCTAGGAGCACTTGCTCCGCTTAAGCAAACGTCTCGAGTTCAAGCCCTATAGAAGGAAAATTTATGCGCTTGGATGTTAGTAGTACTGGGTTGTAACTTTCATCCCAACATTTCTCTCTCCTCTCTCACCCGATCGCCCTCTTCCACCCAATTCCAACAAAAGTCCACCTAGTAAGATCTCTTTGCTCCAACAACAGAGGTTTCACTTAGAGTTATTGTTTTCTTTGCAACTCAATGCATATTCTTATAAATCTTGTTGAAAAACAAGATAGAATAAAAAAGAATCAAAAGAATCAAAAACAAGAAAAACAAGAAAAAACGAAACTAAAAACGAAATCAATAATAAAAAGCGTAATTCAATAATACTAAAACAACAATAATAAAATCAAGAAGAAAAGAAGAAGAAAAAGAAAATCAACAAATATATGAAGAAAATTAAAAAATCAAGAATTAGTGCATCCCGATGAAAGTTGGGAGAGATGCACCCCATCCACGTCTCTCTCAATGGGAGAGATGCTGAGAGATACGCCGGAGCCGTGTCTTTTCCATTAGGATACCCTAATTCTTGATTTTCAATTTTGATTAAGATATTAGTTAAAAATAATCAAAACAACAAAAAAATAGAAACATCAAAACAAAATCAACAACATAAATCGATGAATCCCCTTTGAATCGATCATTTTTATCATTTTTCTTTATTTTTTCTTTCTTTTGATTCTTGTTCTTATTTTTTTACGGATTTTGATCCGTTCTTTTGTTTAAAACAGTTGTAGATCGAGTAACAGGTGATTGAAATGAGTTGGGAAGTAAAGAATGGACTGAACAACGGTCGAAAAAAGGGTCAGAAGGAGGCTCATGCAGGAGAAAAGAGAACGTCTTGCTTTTTGGTTGAGATGTATATTCATAATTACTGAAAATGACAAAGAGTATTTAAAAAACAGTAAAAAAGGAGTGTGTATAGTAAAAAGGGTGTGCGTATATCAATATAGCTTTTGCCCTAATTGCATACCCTTTAGGTGAATCGTTATGGTGCTTGACAACTTGATTAAGGTTAAGGTTTAGCTCTAGGTTAGCTTACAGTTGCATTCATGGACTATAATGAAAGCCCAGGTTACAACTAACTTCACCCCATAAATTATTCTAGATCCATCATTAGTGATAATCGTCACCTGCTTTTCAGTTGTCTTTAGCTTTCGAACCTCAACTTCACTTTATTTGTTTAAATAAATGAGATGATATTTGATGCAACAACAACAACTACTACAACTAAGCCTTTTTCCATACTAGACGGGGTCGACTACATGGATTCTTTGTTTCCACATATCCCTATCATGTGCCATGTTAGCAGTTAACTCACAATAAGCTAGATCATTCTTTATTGTTTCTTTCCAACACTTTTGTGGTTGTCCTCTAGCTCTTTTAATACTTTCCAAATTTAGTTTTTCATACCTTCTTACAAGTTTTTCTTTTGATCTTCTTTCTATATGTCCAAACTATCATAAACGAGATTCTCTCATTTTATCCTCTATTGGTGCCACTTCTAATTTGTCTCTAATAACCTCATTATGTATACGGTCTTTTCTTATATGACCACTCATCCATCTCAACATCTTCATTTCTATCACAGACATCTTTTGTACATGTTGATGATTAACTGCCCAACACTCAGAACCATAAAACATGATAGGCCTAATTGTTGCTCTATAATATTTACCTTTTAACTTTAATGGTATCTTCTTATCACAAAGAATACCTGATGCTCCTCTCCATTTTAACCAACCAGCATTAATTCTTTGCGTAACATCTCCATCAATTCTTCCATCATTCTGAAAAATTGACCCTAGGTATTTAAAACTTTCCTTTTGGGGATGCAATGTGTGCCAATTTTAATTTCTATGTCCTCTAAGGTAACCAAATGATCAAACTTACATTCCATATATTCTGTCTTTGTTCTACTAAATCAGAGGCCTTTGCTTTCTAATGTTTCTCTCCATAGTTCCAATTTTCTATTAACTTTTTTCTTGGACTCCTCCACTAATACAATGTCATCTGCAAATAACATACACTAAGGTACTTTATCTTGAATATGTTTTGTTAACTCATCAATCACCATTATAAATAAGTATGGACTTAAAGTTGATCCTTGATGTAACCCAATATTAACTTCAAAGAAGTTTGTCATTCCTTCATGAGTCCTCACACATGTTTTTGCACCATCATACATGTCTCTTATAAGGTTAATGTATGTCAATGGGATACCTCTTTTTTCCAAAGTTCTCCAAAGAACCTCCCTCAGTACCCTATCATAAGCTTTTTCTATATGAATATATATCATATGAAAGTCTTTCTTTTTTGCTCTAAAATGTTGCATAAGACGTCTCAAAAGGTGAATCACTTCAATAGTAGATATGTCTGGCATCAATCCAAATTGGTTCTCTGTTATACTTGATACTTGTCTTAACCTACATTCAATAATTCTTTCCCACAATTTCATAGTATGGTTTATTAACTTGATACCTCGATAATTCGCACAATTTTGAATGTCTCTCTTGTTCTTATATATGGGTATAAGAGTACTTGCTCTCAATTCCTCGAGCAACTTTTGTCTTTTCCATATTTCATTAAATAGTCTTGTGAGCCAAGTGATTCCTATTTCTCCTAGTATTTTTCAACTTCTATAGAAATATTATATGGTCTTAGCCTCTTTGACTTTATTCTTTTGAATATGTCCATAGAAATTGTGATTTATATACTTTTTTGATTTGACTAACTTTCCTAAGCTAATACTAACATCTTTATTTTCATTAAAAATCTTATAAAAATAGTTTTTCCATCTATTTCTTATATCATCATTTGCCACTAGAATTTTTTCATCCTCATCTTTGATGCATCTAACATAATTAAGATCTTTAGTTTTCTTATCTAGTCCTAGCTATCCTAAAAATATCTCTTTCACCCTCTTTTGAATTGAGTTTTTTTATATAAATCCTCCCAAATTTTAGCTTTTGCTTCATTCATAGCCTTTTTCGCTTCTTTCTTTGCTTTCTTATAAGCCTCTAAAGTTTCACTAGTTTTCTTAGCATAATGTAATTTGTAATGTAATTTGTAACATGCCCTCTTTGCCTTGATTTTATTTTGCACTACTTCACTCCACCACCAAGCTTTTTTTTGTGCCGGTATACCTCCCTTAGATACACCTAATACATCTTTCACTACTTTCCTAATATGTATAGCCATTTGTTAAACAAAATGGAAATGATATTCGATGGTTTCAATAAAAACAAAACGGAAACATCGTAATTACTACATTCGAGGCTATTTGTTAAATACCCTAAAAGGTTGCACCCAAAGCTTTAACTCACCATAGGGCTCTTTGACACCCATCACAGGTGGCCAGTTCAATTCTCAAGAAGTGCACATGCATGTGAGTGTTAGGCTTTGGCCTCTTTTTTGGAAAGAAAAAAAACTTAAATGGTGACTAATGCTTGGTTGGTTCAACACTTTCTCCCTTTAAACAAATGTCATAAACTCAAGCCTTTTCAATGGAGAAAACCAACACTAGAAGAGCTTTACCCCATAGTCTGCTAACCAAGCTCGAACCATATAATTAATCCTAAAAAAAAGGTTATATGACTAAATGAGATGTTTGGTATTGGTGGACTACTTGTATTTCAAGTGAGATACACTTGTATTTCACATCATTTGTATTTTATGTTCATAAAATAATTATAAAGTACTTGTCTCTCTCTATATTAATCCAAGAATATTTCAAATTTCAGATGAGGCAAATGACTTACCTCACCCTAAAGTGGGTCAAGCTACTGCTTACGCCGACCTCATACTTTGTGTAAGTTAGGAACCAACCAGCTTACTTAAATAAGTTAAGCTTCTTAATAATGAGATGAATTGTTTCCCACAAGCTTCCTTCCTCGAGGTTCAATTATTTTGTCAAACCACCCTCATATTTAGAGATATCAGTACGGCAGGCATACGTGGAAAATGGTGCGATGGATGGCCATGAGGTCGAAGAGATACATCATGAATGGGTGTTGCGTGGAAAGTGGTTCTTAATTAATTTGTAAAGGCAACTGGCTTTAATATTGGACAAGGTTTCAAAAAGCAGTTACACCACAGGATTCTCTCTCTTTCTCTCTCACACACATAGGATAGCTTGAGAGTATATAATCTTGGTCAAACTCCTTGGAGGACTATGACCAAATATTATGTCACCATTCAGATCATAAGGCTTCTGCTATGATTATTATCATCACGGCAATACTTCATTTTAGTGGCGGGTCATGGGAAACCCGAATCAACCCATGAAAAGTACTGGTGACATAATATTTGGTCATAGTCTGCCAAGGATTTTGTTACTAAAAGTTAGGGGTGTTCAAGGAACTGACAAATCATAAAAAATGATTGAATGGTGATGCTTTGAAAGTATATGCTCATGAAGAACATCATAGAACCCTATCATTGTTATATGTGTTACAGTTTGTCTAAAATAATAGTATTCTCCGCATTGGGGTTTGGTAGATATCTTACCTTTTCTCAAAAGGGATCTGCGATATCGATATCTTCAGACATGCATGATATCTTTTTTATATAAAGTTGCTTCAGTTGGCCGTTTTATATAACCATTGATCAAAACCGGATGCTAGAATGAATCATAGATGTAAAAATCCATTGAGGTGTTCACGTTTCCCGGAAAGGCCGTCTTCTAAAGAGGACCGGTATGAAATAAAAAACGAAGGGTGACAATTCGGGTCAACAGGTCTAGTTACTTCAGTTCCGAGTCAAAAAACAGGTTGATCTAGATCTGACTCGGTTTTGTTTTGATTCCTTTTGAAGTCTAGCACACAACACAAGTCTTGTCCTGCTTGACCCGGTTACAACCTCTTATATATATATATATATATATATATATATATATATATATATATATATATAGAGAGAGAGAGAGAGAGAGAGAGAGAGAGAGAGAGAGAGAGAGAGAGAGAGAGAGAGAGAGAGAGCATACGGCTATATATAGAGTAATTGGATGCTGCACACTTTGACAAACAATCACGCTTTCTAAGGGCACGAGTTTAAGGAGGCTGTTCTTTTTATTTGTTTAAATACCTTTATAAGTTTTTAAATAACACTCGTACTCCTAAAAGATGAATCAGAAGTTGAGTGCTTACGGTGAGAGAGGTATGCAAGAACTAGTTTTCTCCTATATATAACACGTATTATATATAAATATGTATATATATGTGTGTGTTGTGTGTGTGTGGAGGGGTGTTGTAGCCAGGTCAATCCAAGCATGATTTGGATACTGGCTTGATTTTCAAAATGGAACCGAAACAAAACTGAGTAAGAACTCAGTGAACCAACTTTGACTTGGTAATGCATGCATATATGTGTGTATATATATAATACATTATCAGTGCGTACTCCATCAACAGCTAGTTACTGCATACCCAATTTTCACTCCTTTCTCTTTTTAGAAAGCAATCAGTGGCAGTTTTAAACAATAAGTTCTGGTTTTTCTGGAACCAAAATTCGGAATTGAACCGAGATCAAACCAGTTTTGATTTTGGTTTGGAATTGCATTCCGTCCGGTTATAGCTTGAGGCCTAAACTATTCGAGTTAAAACCGATGGGCTGGCTTAGAATCGGCTATGTCCAAGATTTATGATGAGATGTGCATTATAGCCCATGGTTATAAACGTGGGCATCGTCGGTTGAGGCGAAGCTGAGATAACATACTCCCTATACCAAGAGTTGCTTCCTCTGATATTGTTGTCGTTTTCCCTTTACTGCCTACCCTGGCATGTTGGTGGTTGCACTCTGTAACTTCCTTTATCCAGCAACTTTTTTTGACTGGCCGTTCTTTATTGTCTCACTTTTGATCTCCCGCTCTTGGAACCCAAAGGTTGTGAGGAAGAGCCCTCTGCTGATCTCTGTGCTGCGACTCACTGTTTTGGGTCAATTTGCCTCTAGTTCCTTTGTTCTCATCTCATCTACTGTCGACTTCTTTCCATCCGGAGTGCTCACGTCCGAGGGGAAAGAAGCTTCAACAAAGAGTTGGTATGGTGTGCTGAGTGCAGAGGCGAGTGCATTCTCTAGTTGAATAATTGGAGTTTCCTCTTGTATCTACTGAATTTTCTCTTATGTTAGTCTTCGCCAGGGGATGCAAACTGAAATCCAGGAGGAATGTCGATTGCCTGATTCATCTACTCAGTCGGACCCAAATGGCCTTCCTCCCTTAACGTAGCTGGTCCATTGACAACAACCTTAGATTGTGAAATCATCATCTGTTCAACTATAGTCTGTATCGTCGACATAGCTGACACCATCTCTTCATTTTGGTCCTCATCCATTTCTTGCAAAGAATCAAAGCTGTTGCTCGGTTCGAGGGACTTTTGCCGCCACACCTTAGATTTCACTGTTTGTCATTCATCCACGCTTTGTCTATTATTTACGGCGTAAGTTGCATGAATACAGGTACGTATAGTACTGATACCAAATACAGGTATGAGCACTGAGTACATAATTTGAAAAATATACGGTAAGAGTAGGTCACTATATAAAAATAAAAAATTATATAATTAAAATTACATGAAATTTATTATAACAATATAATGTAAAACTTATTAAAATTTGAACCGTATGAGTTTTGACATAGCATAACTTCAACAAGAAACATAACATCTCAAATAAGAAAATAATATCGTCTCAATTTCATATGGTTTCAACACCAAAACACACCTCTCAGGGCGGCGGTCGCCCTTATCAGGATAGCCCCCAAGCATCTGGGGTCTCCCTTCATCTTCTCGTGGGGACATTTCCACCAACAATTGGACCGCAAGTCATGCACTCAGCTTTAGTGAAGTCATGGGTACAGATTCTTTGTTTTGCTTCCATCTTCTACTTCATGTCTAAGGTTTCTCAAAACTAATAATTGCTATATATGATTGATTTCCTCCATAGATTTCTACAAAGGCTGCCTTTTGCTTGAATAATAAACGACAAACGACTTTTTCTTAAATCGGTGAATGATAAAAACTGTTTTAGTAAAACATGAGTTTCACTCGTTCGAATTAAGTAGTAGATAATCTTAAACTATCCAATCCATTTGAACAAGTGTATATGTCTTATATATAAGATTTAAATATTATTATATGTCATATTATAAGTAGCACATTTGTATAGGCATTGTATTGAGAATGTCAAAGCCATGCCTGTTGAATGTGAGTTGCGTGAAGATGTTGTCATGTTCAAGATTTTGCATGCAAAGTACACATTGGTAGCATATAGTGTATGTTCTTGTAGATAGTAGCATGGCTCATTTCATTAACTCTATGGAAGTACTTTGGGTGTGTGCCTCACTGCTTCATAAAGTCGACTGAAGGTAGTGAACACCCATGTACACTGCATAGCAGGTATGACTATATCAGTAAGGATATGCATTGGCCGCTAAAGTGGCACCATGGATTTTGTAATGTCTGACTTAAATGAATACGATATATATACCTCGGGCATGATAGTTGAGGCAGTCACATGTTATGGTACACCAAATCTCGAAGGTCTCATGATCATCAATGAGACACACTTTCGATTCATGACATGATGCAACCCTAGTAAAACTACTCGGATATAGGGAAGCATTGCAGAGTGGTTGATAATAGCTAGCTTATTTATCAGCTTTACAATTGAAGGACAAAACGATTAAGGCCAGCCCCAAAGGCTACATATAAAGCCAATATTACTGAAAAGAGATTGTTCTTGCTACATCAAGATCAAGACAATTGTTAAGATCTACATACCACAACATCTCAACAATGAAGGACAATTAACGAGAGAAGGAATTGGTGAACCACGAAAGGAGATTACTTGCTTTTATTGCAACAAAGTTGAACACAAAAAGTACAAATGTCCAAAACTAGGAAACCTATAATAGACATTACAGAAGGAGAAAAGAAGATGGAGCAACCGGAGGTTCTCATGGAACTTTAAGAAGACGTAAAGTTACTTAAAGAGCAATTCAAGCATAAGGCTTCTATTCCCTTATCGGACCTTTCTACTTAATTCTCCTTGCAAGGTATAGTGTCTTGGTATCTTATTCCTATGCCTTCTTCCATGACATATAATGAGAATCTCTTGTCCAAGATTCTCATTATAAAGAGCAATTCAAGCATAAGGCTTCTTTTATGTGGTCGATGATGGAAACAAACTTAATGTTGAAAATTAGAAATTTTTTAAAATAAAAATTTTAATGTTCCAAAAGTGAGTTTGGTTCATAAATTGGAATTGAACTTTCTATTTGTTTCACAAATTTTTGACAATAAATATCAATGTCTTCATTTAGATATTGTGTTATCTAGGATTGTCTCTCTGGGAGGTAATTATTGGGTACAATCATAAAGAAGGAATCTTAATTATCACGGATGATTTACAATTTCTTTTGATGAATGCAGTAGTGTTTTTGTATCATAAAGTGATGCATTGTTTTACCAAAAGAGATATGGTAATTCAAATATAAAAAAACTTTGTAATTGTTGTTCTTTTGAATTTAATGAAATGAAAATGTTATAAAGATTGTATCTTGGGCAAAATAAAGTGTTATCCTTTAAAAGAACTCTCATTACTCAAAGACATTTTAAAATTATGTACTAATATGTTTGGGGACTAGCTCCCTGTATAAAGAGAGAGTAAGTCATTATGTTATATTTGTTGATGACTATATTAGATTCATATGGACTTAATTTTTGGGTTAAAAAGACATAAGTATTTCAAAACATTCATAATTTTTAATGATCTTGTGAAAAACCAATTTGAAAATAGCATGAAGATTTTTAGGTTGAACTAGGAAGGAAATTTATTTCAAAAGAATTTCAAAGCTATCTTCAAGAACATGGGACCGTTAGTAATAAAAGATTGTATTAAAACTCTCCAACAAAATGATATTATAGAATGCAAATATAGGCGAAGCTACATTGCCCCCTACCTATTTGATTGATAGAATACCACCATCAAAAGCTTAGTGGTACGTCTCTGATAACTTTTAGAACTCTTTCCTTTGAGTGTCATTATTTTGTTTGTACTAATACAATGATAAACTTTCTCCTCGAGGTATTGAATATGTTTTTATTAGATATGACATCCATAAGAAAAGATATGGATGTTATGATCCTAAACTGATAAACTTTATGTTTCTAAAAATGTTAAGTTTGTAGAAGATGAGCTTTATCACAAGTTCACGTTCAATTTCCTATTAAGCACAATTTCTCTTTTATCCTTGAAAGTTAAGTTAGAGTAAGGTTATACTTAGATTTCAAGTTACAATATAACTAAGGGTACATTCATAATTCTAAGTTAGAATTTAAGTAAGGTTATAGACATGATTTTCTCTTATCCATTAATTTATAGAGAAAAGGGCCGATTGTATGCAATTGCTAGGACCTCCCTACTAGCCTCTCCTCCTTACCTCTTGTAAGCCCTATTTAATGAGATAAGAAGAATGTTTCCTGTTCAGTATACCTTTTGTTTCTATGAGAAAAGACTTCGTTATCGAGTGTGAATAGTTGATGCTATCAACAGTTAGTGAAGAATTGACTAGTTCATCATCCATTGAACCCATAAAAGATAAATTCTTACATTTTTAGCTTTCATCGGTTGTCATATACCTTGTTCACAAGGAGGATAGTTTTTTTGTTTTTCCAAACTTTGGGGCACCAATGATATTTGACAACACATGACATAGAAGTTTTATTTCAAAATTTCATTATACTATTAAACCCTAATTTAGGTTCTGTTGAGAGGTAGTAGTAACAAGTTACTGAAAGGTTAGGTTCCAACTTGTGGGGGACTCAATTTGGAGCAGAATACAAGCAATGAAGCCATGCAACATTGACATTTTTTAGAGGTTTCCTCAGCTTCAGAAGTTGATATATTTGTTCATGATACAATTGTTTTGAGTACATTTACCATAATGTTTGTGCAAGATTATGCATTGAACGATCATAATTGTTATGTCATGTTTGTTCAAGGTAAAGTCCCAATTGAGACACAAGTCATAGCCAACTTTGGAGCCTGACTTGATAAAGCTATGCTATGACACACCCACAAGGCAGGGGTCGAGTTGGATTCTGCTACCGATGCCTTTGTCCTCATCCTCTCTGCCTAACAGACAACAACCAATCTTAGCAGTTTCATTCATGTACACGCACATTTATTTAATTTGATTGGGTCCCCTAGAATGAAAAGGATGAGCACGACTTCTTTCTTTCTTTTTGTGGTGAAGTGGGATTAGCCAAACTACTAGCCGTTTGAACTCCTGACATCTTGTTGGAGAGCCCAAAATGATTATGATTAATGCTTCTTTTTTTTGAATTTTAATTTTCCTTTGATTTGTGACACGTGCCTCTATGTACTCAGCTTCGAAATACCTTAAATTTCAAGCTTTTCCTTTTTCCATGCTAATAAATGCAAGAAAAAGTATGATCTCAATAACCTTGCTTGTGTTCCGAGAGCATTATCTTAATGGCAAGGCCCTCTAAAACCAAAATAGTGGAAGACCAAAATGATCTCTAAAACCTTTTGCTTGTGTTCTATGGAAATGGAAATGGGAAGCAGCAAACAACTCATACTACATGAGATTGTCCACATGAATCCTTTGTTTAAATAGAGCCTCATCATATGCGTTGTTAACAGTTAACTCAATATAAGCTAGATGAATCTTTATTATTTCCTTTAACACGTTTGTGGTCTTCTTCTTCCTCTTTTACCATTTTCACAATCTAGTTTCTCATATCTTCTTACCAGAGCTTCTTTTAGTCATCTTTCTATACGTCCAAATCATCTTAAACGACTTTTCCTTGTTTTGTCCTCTATTAGAGTCACTCCCAATTTGTTTCTAATAACCTCATTATGTATATAATCTTTCAGTATATGACCATTCATCCATCTCACCATCTTCATTTCTATCACAAACATTTTTATACATGATGATAAACTATCCAACACTCAAAACTATAAAGTATAGTGAGTCTAATTGTTCTATAATATATATCTTTTAACTTTAATGATATTTTCTTATCACATAGAATATCTGTTCACCTCTCCATTTTAACCAACCTACACTAATTCTGCGTAATATCACAATCAATTTTTTCATTCTCAAAAACATACTCTAAGCATTTAAAACTTCCTTACAAAAGATCCAATATGTGTCAATCTTAATTTTTATGTCATATCAAGGAAACAAGTGATCAAACTCGCATTCTATATATTTTATCTTTGTTCTACTAAGTGAGAAGCATTTGCTTTCTAATGTCTCTCACCTCTAAAAATTTTAAAAATAAAGAAATGGACGCATGCACACACATATATGTGTATGTGTGTGTGAGAGAGAGTTCTTTGGAATCCTTTTGCTTCTCATCCTTTTTCTATTTTCTTGTTGCGAGGGTTACAAAAATATGACATGGGGAAGGAAGGCCTTATACCCCGGTTAATGACAAGACATGGGTATACATCCTTTCAAGTAAAACATGCACAAAAGTGACAAAAAGAAAAAGGTAATTTACACTCTTGGAGCACCTACCGCAGTCCTCCTATAGTAGCTTGTGTTGGCCTTGAAATAAAGTCTCAAACCATTGTTTCAATTGGCACGATTTCTTGATCAATGATTGCTTTTCTGAGTTGGATCAAATGTGCTCGGTAGCTGGACTGTTCTATCTGTTTGCAATTCATCACAGCCTTTTAGATCCCCAATATAAAAAATCGAAAGCTTTTGAGGAAGTATAAGCTTAAAGATATACTTGGATTGCTGCAACTCTTGATAGAAGATCGCCACATTCATCAATCAGTGCTCTTGCTTGTGCAGTTGTGTCAGCAAGTTCAGAGACCATGTTGTTCATTCTATCCACCTACGCATTATCATGAGGCTAACCCAGGTCAGAAAAGGAGAAAAGGCTGCTGCTAGCCAATACAAAAGTAGAATGAAACAACAACCAAGCCTCATCCCACACTAGGTGGGGTTGGCTACATGGATTCTTTGCTGCCATAGAGCTTGCCTTATCCAAAAGAAAAGCAGTATAGATCAGTTTATTTAAGGCCAAGAGGAAAATTTATGTCATCGCAAAGTAACACTTAGATAATAGAATGTAATGATACATCATTTAAGATATAGCGTGACATGACATGAAATTTATTTTCAAATATGAAATCCAAGAACTCAATGCATGAAGCCATAGTGGCGAGGACCTTGTTAAGCAAAGAACTTGAAGACAATGCCCTTACATGACAACTACGAAGTCCTTGGCAGGTAGTTGGCCTTGACCATTAAGAGACTTTTGGAGCCAGAATGCTTCAATTTTGGAGCCAACCACATTTACCAACTCCATGTTTAGGTGCATGTTCATCAATGGTGCCCCAACAATCATATCTCAAATTCTCAACACTAATGTAGAGTAGTGTTGCAGATTCCTTCATTTGAAAGCAATATTCTTGTAGACATGGCAAGGGATGCATCATTTGTGAAGTGCATCACTTTCATGGCGTACTTATAACCCACAAGGACTAGCTGATGCATCACCTAGACGACTTCTAGAGCAGTTAACAGGAGAAGTTGCAAGCTAGTTGCAAGATAAGTACCCCTACTATTAGGGATGGTTGCCATTAAAGAGTTAGCTCCTAGATTATAGGGGCAGTTGAAAGGAAAAGTTGCTGCCAGTAATAGGGTAGTTGAAGGGAAATAGTGATATTATGACTATATTAGTGTTTTACTTCTAGATTCAGTTAGATATGGGAGCGCATAATGTGGCTCCTCTACTTTGGATTGTAACCATTTATATGCTTCTACAGGAATGAATCTCTCTATAACTGTATTCTTTTAGCAACTATTTGCAGATATTTGGTAGCTCTATCTTCCAAACAAGCTTCCACCATATGGTCTTCGATTCGACAAAGGAAAGACTGACTACATGGAGGAGAAAATTTCCTGCTAATCGACCCATAACACATTCTTGTAGTCGAGATTGGAAGTCATTGTATATCTTTGTTAATAAAATATTGAACACATAATATGCTGAAGCGCATGTTGATGACATTTTTCGTCAAAAGAATGGCAGATGTTACTCTACAGAATACAGAAAACATCACATAGTATTTCTCCTATGGTCTAACCTTTCAGCTGTATGACTTATGGAAATTGCTACTCTTTAATACCAAAGGAGAAAGAATTGGACCAACCATAGACACAAAAATGCAGAGGCAGAAACACGAATATGAGGCACATGCCAGTACTCAATAGTCAATACTTATTTTTAAGAATTATGATAGAAAGAAGTACGCTGCATGCCTTAACTGCATGAAATCTTTTACTTAGATATCAAATAATTGGTGTTTAGCTTCCATAAATTCAACTCAATACTTGCTATCAAGAACACAAGAAATAGGAATTTATTCGAACAATTTTGTGATTAAAAAATCCAATTTACTGGTGTCTGATTAGTGCAAAGGGGAATCAGATTACACTGCAAAGTACATGGAAGTTGCTCTTACCTTTGACAGTAAAGAAGATATGGATGAACCCATTGCTTTGATCACTTCCGCTGCTGAAAAAATAGCATCCTTCATCGCTTGGATGTCTGCCTAAAAGTTTTACGTAACGTAACCTTAGCACTTCTTTCCAAAATTTATCAAGACAAGTACTAGAGCTGTCCTTTAAGAATTTCATGCCATGTCCAGCCTACCAGCAAGGCATAATATAGGCAATAAAAGCACTTAAGCGGCTTCCTATATGATAGCAAAAACGATGCAACAAACAATGTAATTGATCATGCAATCAAAATTTAACCTGACCTATGCAAATAACACCATGATAAGCTCCTATTAAACTTAAGGCCAATTCACTCTATACAACTTAAATTCAACCTCTTAATATGTTCCGACTTCCCCATCTCATGAGTAAATCTTCAGAAAGGTGAAAACTATACTTAGACAAGATAACATAGTTTACCACAGCAAAAATTATAATTTTAATTTCACGAAAACTATACCAGCCTGAGGCCAATTAATAGTACACATAAATAAAGATATTTCATATACATGCTGGCCTCTCTTCCTCCTAAGATAGATCACAATGGTAACAGAGAATCCACAGAGACGCTGACCCTACTTCTGTGGGAAAAGGCTTGGTTTTGTTTCTTCTGTATATAAAATTAACAATAAGTATCTCTCTCGCAGCCCTCAATATCTTTCAAGGTGATAATATATGTCCGATTTGGAGTCCACATTATATCTCAGCATACCGCTATATAAAGAAATTACTTGAATGGTTAGGAAGCTATATATGCTTTGGCAGTTAACAGTTTTTTTTAATATACAAGTACACATGAAGGCATAGAACACGTCCATGTACATGCAGGCACATGCTCCTTAATACAGTACGTAATTGCCTTCTCATAAATCAGAAGCAAAACATACCCTGGCTCCATTTGTAATTGGAAGACAACCAGTGCCGGCCTCCAAAGCTTCAATAACACCAGATAAAGAAGAATAGTGTTCTTTCTCTACCATAGCCCACACATCAAGATAAGGCATCTGCGTCACTCAAGATCATATACGTGGTGAAACAAACAGTTTGCAACTTACTAACTGCAAATATGAGTGCAAAAATGCTCTCTAGCAGTCAATCAACATAAAGTTACAACAACAACAACAACTAGGCCTTTTCCCATACCAATAAACATAAAGTTAATAGAGAAAAAAATCCCATAAAATGAAGATAAGATAAAGTACAATGAGATGCAATTTGGGAGGAACTACCAACAAGCATCTTTTTGAACATGTCGATATGGTCTCTCTAACCTTTCCACAAGATAAAAAAAGTAAGGTAGACTGCTACATGACTACCATTGCCACGTGGCATGATGACTGGCAGCATTTGCGTATCTAGGTATCATAATCTTGTCATAGCCTAGATTGATCCATTATATTTTTCACCAAATCTAACAAGTATATGAACTTGTATTATTGAAGAAAACTTATTGTGAAGGGCATAGCCAGTATTTAGAACACTGTGAGTTGAAACACTAAGCAATGGATCAGCACTAAATGCCCAAACTGTAGTCTACGGCATTATAAACAAATACCGTTAGAAGGAAAACCAACATAACAACAACAACAACAACAACTAAGCCTTTTCCCATACTAGACGGGGTCGGCTACATGGATTCTTTGTTTCCACAGATCTCTATCGTGTGCCATGTTAGCAGTTAACTCCCAATAAGCTAGATCATTCTTTATTGTTTCTTTCCAACACTTTAGAAGGAAAACCAACATACTTGAAAGAATTCCACATACCATCCATCTTGATGTGAAGTAACTATAAGCATGCTTTGCCTTTAGCGGTTATTTGTTTGGTCTCATGCTCTGGTCACTTTAAACTAGGCCTCCATTGAAACAACATTCAGCCAATGCTTTTGAAAGAAATCAGGTCAAGTAAATAAAACCATATATGGCCAACATATGAATGCTAGGATCTAATTCAGAAAATAAACAAGAAAGCTAAATTACCTGTTCTGTAAGTATTAAATATAATTTAATATGTTGTCTTAATTGTTGAATCTTGATCTGTTTCAAGCTGATGCACTGACGTAGATCTGAAGTAGCAACATACACACTATAAAGGAGATCCTGCCACAAAGAGGAGATGCAATATTAAATAAATCTGCTTGGAAAATAAGGGGGAAAATGTAGAAAGATGGTAGGTAACAAAATCCTTCAGTGACTTCCCTGATGTTGGAAATAAAACCAGAAAGTAGTCTAAGATATGACTTTTCTTTGGAAAACCATGTAAATCAGAAGCAGAAACATCAGATGCTGAAAACATTTTCGTTAACTCACACCCATTTCCTGAGATCGTAGTGCCCAAATTTTGGTCTACGATAAACTGCTTTTGTTCCTAAAACATATGCCTGTATAACACATGCAAAGAGAGACAATCTAATGCATTTGATGAAGAGGTTTTACCAATTAACCAGATGTATATTTTAACAAGATGGCTAGAAAAGAGGAGGTTGCTTAGGTAGTCAAAGATGATCATAAAATTCAGCTGTATCTTTTTTTCTATAGATTTTAGCATACCTTTTGCATGTTATCTATAAACAACATTGTGCAGGTAGATCAAGGGCAAGAGAACAGGCCGACAGATATCGTTGAACTCTAGAGAGAAAGCATATAACAAAGGGCTTTCATATCAGAATAGAAACAGAATAATATGATTTGCATGTTCAATATGGTGGCAAACAATATGATATGAAAGTTCAAGTTAGAACACATTGCATCTCATGAAAGATAATGTTAAATATTTAAGATCGGTATTTTAACATGATGGGTGACAGATGAGGATGTCACACAGAACTGATACAGGAAACATTTAAATTGGAGAGGAACATCAAGTGTATTAAGTGACAGAAAGATGTCACCCAAATTGAATCCTAAATACTATAGAGTAGCTGTAACAATTGCCTATTCTGTGGAGTGTTGTGTGGTCAACTGTTGATACATAAGATTGTCAGTCTCAGAAAAAGTGTCTAGTTGTGCAAGAGGAAACTGGATCCACAACAAGACAACTGAAGGAAAAATTTATGTAACACCATTAGAAGATAGAAGATAAAATAAGAGATATACCGTAAGGTGGCCTGGCATTTTAGAGAGATGGCCTGCTTTGCTTCAGTGAGAAAGGGTAAGAAAATAGATAGTGAACAGTTGAAGGGATGTGAGAGAGGCAAGGGAACTATAATACTTAATATTGAGTTTCTGGAGTTAAATGCAAACATCGCTGCAAGATAGAGCATAAATGGCTAGTAAGAATCCATTTAATGAGGAAAACTGGAAAAGGATTGGTTTTGGTTAGGGTAGAGAAAGTGGAAAGGTCAAAGAACATATCCATCACTTAGGTATTCACAAAGATAGGCTCGATGTTAGGAGATCAGCATACGTGCCTGCCTAAGTTATGAAGTACGACATCAGAATCCATATAGACGGGACAATACCAAAAACACGACTCAACAATGGTGGTGGAGAAACATCAAAAAGAACAGAATCGTACCTCTGCTCCAACATTTTGGATACTACATGCAGCATCAGCTCTGCCATTGGTAAAGCGCCACTGCAGGTATCTGTTGTGAAGAAGTCGCAGCTGATGAGCATCTTCTGTCTGCTTCAGACCCTTCTTTCCTTTCTTAACCTCAGTCATAAAACTGAGAATCGATGAGCAACCGCTGGTACGACTAGGAATAGCGTTTGCTGAAGGCAACACTGATCCCTTTATCCTGGATGGGCTTATACCTCTTGATAGTGAGGATGCTACCGTAGTCCTATCGGGGGACGAAGGTAAAGATCGAGATCTACTAGATCGTGCATTGAGCACAGCTCTTTCTGGTGGATTCGACGACTCATGCTTGGGACGTCTAGCTATCTGAGAAGGAACCATGAGACCAAAAGATGGCCTTCGCTCCGGCGTGGGGGATCTCTGCACCCGTTCTCGCTGAATAACATTCCTTGTCTCCTGCCAAAACCTTGCAGACATTATAAGTCCCCTAGCTGTTGAGACTCCACCATCATAACTTCTTGAATCACTAAACTGTTCATCTGAATTAAGATCGCTTCCAGAGGAAACAGAGTCCACAACAGATGAAGTATCAGAGGAATTTAGCAAGGAACACGAGGGACTAGCAGGATCCGATAAAGAATCTGAATGTCTACCCTCATCTAATTGCGAACTCTCCCTATTGAGACTCCTAGAAACATCATATTCTGCCGTTGTTCCATCGCATGACATTCTCCTTGCGACACGTTCACATGCTAATGTAAGATTTCGTTCGTTTACAGACTGCTGAAAGCCTCTACAGATTGCATTTGATCGAGTACCCCATCCTTGAATTACCAAAGAAGCAGCTTTGCTATCAGAGAGATCCACACTTCTAGTCAAAGCATTGTTCCCCTTCACCAAATTGCTACTCGGCCAACGATGGTGATCAAAAGTTCTAGCAAGAGAATTATCCAAGGGCTTCGAATTTTCAGACTGATAGGCATTTTTACCTCTCAATGGCGTCCCCTTCCTCTCAGGCGTTGTCTTGCGAATAACAGAATGCGAATCATTATGCCTGCTCACAGACGACGACATTGCATGATCCGTAAAGTGGCTAACAGGCCTCTCTCTCTTAGTAACAGGAAGAGTGAAAGTATCAGCCTGGAAGGAAACACATAAACTGCGAGTGGACGGCCACAAACTCTCCGGTGACCGGCCAATGGAACGCTTCAAATCAGAGACACCATTTTTCAATTTCGATTCCTGAACGGGTGTGGTTGGCCTAGATGGGGAAGAAGAAGGACTCGAGGGTCGTCGATTTCCAACGGATTGGGCTCGTTTCTGATCGACAAAAGAGGATGACCGGCTTTTTTTCGGAGACGGGCATCGACTTGACAGCGATGGAACAGTGGATGTAGCGGGAGAACGCGAAGAAGAAAACGGGGTCGAGGATTTGTAGCGAGAACTGACCTCTCTAGTTCTCGGCTTCCGCAAGGCGACGGCATTGCTATTCTTATCTGAAGGCAACACTGGCGGTCTTTGATCAGAATCCAACGATGGAAACTGCTTCTGCTGCGTTGAGTCTGCAGCACAACACCCCCAAAAGCCATTAAAGCAAGACTACCAACGTCCGGGGAAAGGCAAAAGTCGAACAAAATCCGAATCAAAGAAGACATACTCATGGCAGGCCTTCATATTTGATTCACAGAATAAGAGTTACAGCGGAAAAATAAGATCTCCATCACCAAGAAAACCTGAAGAATGGAAGTTCTTCAGCATGCCTGCAAATTAAAATGGTCAATCAAAAAGAGCTTCTCTAATGCATGTTGAATGACATTCAAGATACTGCCGAAAGTTATCACCAATGCAGCAAAATGGGTATCTGCAGTCTCAGCTCAGGATAAAAAAAACCGCCCAGAAGAAAACATCTCAAAAGGCAAAACCCTCCATGGTTAAAGGAGTTTGGATATTATATAGATAGAGAGAGAGAGAGTAGAATTTTGATGGGCATCACTCGCCGTCGCTGGACATAGCCATTAATCAGCTCCTGGCCGACTGGATTTCTTCGAAAGAGAGTTTCATTCTTTGTGTCAGAAAACCGTACCGTCGCATAAATGGGAGAGGGGATAGGCGGGAGGAAGAGGAACCCGTAGAAAGGACAAAAATAACTAACGGTTTTCTTCCCTCCGGGCCCGCCTAGATTGGTGGAAGCATCAAGAGACTCGGTCTAATATTCAATACAAAAATAACTAAAGAAACCCCTTCCCTTGACGTGGTTATTGAAAATCAGGCAATTACTCACGGTTTTCTACTTTCATATGGGCCTCAAACTGTAGTTTCAGTACCGAAAGCCGTTTCAGTATCGAAAGCCTGGTACCGTCAATCAAATACACTCTTTAAGGGTTGTATCAGGCCTGAGCCAATGTCACAATTCTAGCAGATGGTGGTGGGTATTTTGGCTCACACGCAGTAAATGACGGGGTTGCATGACCTTGTTTTCGCTTTCATTACGATGCCAGCCCCAAGGAGTGAGCTATTAGAATTGAACTTGTAGTACTAGTTCGACCATGAAACACCCACTAAGAGGCAGAATGAGTGTTCACTTGGAGTTAACACCGAAACACGAACGTTACACCTTCATTTAATTGTTTTTTGTGAAAGCTCGTTAAATTATATTTTGTAATTTTTTATTGGTGTTACTCAAGGTTTTACTAAGGATACACCCTTTTTTCTAAAAAGTTTCTAAATGGCAATTACCCTATATCACTCAACCCTCTTTTCTTACAGACTCCATCAAGTTTCTCCACTCTTCTGCCACTCTCTTCTTTCTACCGTACCATGTCTTTCTTGTTCGTCATCCTCCACCACTGATCATCTATCACCCTCTATCGTTTGCCACCATTGATCAACATCACATTACCTCAATGGCAAGAACTCTACGTGACCTCTTCCCCCTTACTCGATCAGAGATGGGCATGGTGAGTATCTCTGTTTGATAAGAGACATTGTCTCAATGCATCTTATACCAGAATGAGGCACGCAAGGATTGCATCTCTTTTTCATAGGAGACACACCTAAGGTACATCTCTTACCAAAAAAATACTTAGCACAACTGTGTCTCTTATTGGAAGGAGGCATGCCAAGCCAACATCTCACCCTTATTAAAGACATCCATTCAATGCGTCATTGTGATGTTATTTGTTGCATATGTTAAATGATTCAAGTGACGATTCAAAGGTAATTACATTCATTGATTCAGAGAGAGGTGAAATCGACTATTCATCAAAACTAATATGGTATTTTGAACTAACAACATTTGGTTGACTATGTAAGAGAAGTTGGGAAGCATTATAACGTTGTTCTTATAATCCTTCATCCAAAGTATATGATGGAAGAGGTAAGGTATGATTTGAATGTGAAAGGAAGTGATGTATATAAAGTAAGAAATGTATGGATATAGAGCGTAATCGATTGACCTTACTGGTAAAAAAGATAAAATTCTTATTTTTAATTAAAGGAGGCGGTAAAAGTGATGGTTCATGAAGGTTATCTATCATTAATGTAACACATAACTATCCCTAAGGATGGTATCTTTAAGGATATACTTATGCATGTTTGTTGAGTAATTTTGAATATAAAGTGATCAAGGATACGACAAAAAGTCATTGTAAACCAAAACATATATCATCCTATATAAAGCATCAAATTTGTTCATGGTGAGATAAGTAATCGATTGATTGAAATCATAAAAAAAATATTAGAAACAAAATATTTTAGCTCACATTTAGCTTTGCTATCCATACCTGATCCTAACATATTTTATAAGAAATGTGACAAAAAAAACTAGAAAGTAACTTAGAAACGTCGAAAAGTTCATTTTCATCACTATGTGCATCACTACCACTCTTTGTAGGAGGACTAATTACATCTTCATGATAATTTGAAGACCAACTTCAACATCATGTTGTGTGTGTAGTCAAGTATCTATTTGAGCCTCTTCCTCTTACCCTCATATTTGTTTTCATAGAGTTCTTCTATATAATGTCACATTATCTCAATAATGTGATAATATTACAACCTTATACTCATCCACTATACACCATTTTTATCTTTTATTCATATAACACAATATATAAAAACATAAAAAAATCCATTTAACATTGATAGACATGTAGTGTATGCATTTCTTCTTCTATGGGAGAACTCACTTTGAGCATCTTCTATAGAAGGAGAGAAGCTCATGATAAAAATAAATGAAGTGAGTATCTCGTTTGAAAGAGAGACACATAGAGCTCTCATCTCTATGTGAAGAGAGACGCGTGTTCTCCAAAAATACCTAAAAAATAAGAAAAAGATAGAAAGGACTTGAAAATGCTCTAAAGAGAAGAGCAAAAGGATTAGAGGAGACAAATGTGTTAGCGAGAGAGCGAGAGGGAATACCCGACCGATGAGGTGAGATGGGGAGGCAAGAAAGCGCATAAGGAACCGTAAGCAGGTAAAGACGGATAAAAGGAGAAATGTGATGTGTGCTTATTGATTAGGAGTGTGTGTTTAGTAGGAATGTTTTTTTATCTAATAATTTGTCAAAGTAATTTGTGTTAGGATACTAAACCGGATTTTTTTGTTTAAACTCAAGAAAAGATACTTAAAGCAAACAAAGGGTCGATAAAAGAGTATCAATTCATATTTGAAGAGAGGTCCTTCCCATAGCGAGCCAACCCATTTTCATAGAGAATGAGGAAAGTGATAAATAAGGGTTGTTCCACTCATTTACTAAATACTTGCGAAGATTTGTAATAGAAAATCGCTAGCATCGATGAACTTGTGTACAAAACAAGATAAGAAAACATAAAAAAAAAGAAAAAGAAAAGCAACTAGATGACACAAAGGTAAAAAAAATGCAAATAAAAAGGGTTTCTGAATGACCGTCAAAGTATGTAACTTAATGGAACTCTATTTTTCCATGAAAGCATCATGCTCTAATTACTCTGGATAGTCTTTTCTCTTGAGTACAATGGAGAGGATGAAGCCACATGCATGCACTGGGCATCGAACTCACGTTCCATTTGTTTGTTCCTAGCCACGTGAACTATTGCCCACTATGAATACTCTTTCTCATTGTTCAACTATAAAACACACCCCTTGCCTCAATTTGCCGATAGTGTGGGATGGTTAAGAAAATGGGTAGACATTACTTTGATATCCTTCTCACTAGTATTAATTGTTGAATTGATCCTATTGATAAGAAAGACTTATGAGGAGATATGAGAAATTAGACGTTGTATGCTATAAAAAGACGTTGAAATAAAGTATGCAACATCATGCATTTTAGAACTCAATGGTCACCATGTAGTTGCCGTACTTAGTGTGAAGAAGGCTTTCTTTTAGGTTTTGTTGGATAGGAAATGCTCATCAAATGAGGGAAAATGGTGGATAAATTTAGTTCTTGTATACCCAAACACAAGATAGAGCTCAATAGTGATTGCGTTAGTTGAAGACATCGGACTTAACTTGACTTGACCACCGACAAAATTCAGGTGCGATTTCGAAAGTTTATCAATTGAACTGACAACCAAGATCCCAGGTAGATAAGTCTCTTCTTGTAAGCTTGTCTTTCTCTCATGTCCTACTCAATACTTATTTACTTCGAATATCTATTGTTTAGATTAACTTATCAAAATGAAAATCTACATTGTTTGACATCTTTCTTGATTTATTTGATATTGAAAAGCTTAGTCTTTAAAAGAAGGTGAAAGATATATTTTTAAGATGATGTCGATGTGACTAAGGTCTCAAGTTATAATAACTCTCTACTATTTAAGGGGCCATTAGGCATCTTAATAAAATGAACTGGTGGATGTTCCTAGAAAGATCAAGAGAGAGAGAAAGTGATTCACATTAGAGAAGAAAGATCATTGTGAAGGGACAAGCCCAATAGATTTCAGCATGAACGAGAGCAAGAGCATGTGTGTGCATTTGTCATTGTTGTATACGAATTAAGGATCGCAAGTCTGCATGTAATCGTGATCAAAAAAGGAAAAAGAAATTACAAGTTGGTTATTTGATCCGCGGTCAAATAATGCTATCATTGGAAGATTTCTTACACAGCTTTCACATTGCTTTCATGTTATTTTGAAATATGGTATCAAAGCGCATTGATAGGGGAATCCAATGCAAAACAATCATGGACAACAAGGTTTTTCTAATGTAGTCCATTGACAATCGAGAAATAGAGTTTCCATCCGATTTTCTATGTTTACGTTACTGCAACATTTAATCTAATCATGTGGATCAAAATTGGTTGTATATTGAAGACACAAGCCAAGAAAGAAGTCATGGAAGCTATTGAGAACGAACCAAACTGAAATAAAATGAAGAGTAAATTCTTGTCAGCATGGTTTCATGTTTTAATCAATTTTCTAACAGAAAACAATCTAACTATCATTGTTGAGACTTGCTTTTATCATGGATTTCAATCAGTTTAATATGATTCGGGTACTTAGAATGGACAACTTTTAATTGAAAATGTTGTAGACAGCGATCGACTTGCTAAGTTTATGGCCAATTTAAAGCATCCCTATAATTGCTCTAACCAAGATGGAAGGCATAAAGGCTTCGCTAGTGGTCACAAGTGTGATTCTAGCCGGAAAGTTTATTGAAGGTAGATCAAGCGTTTTGAGGCAATCATCTATCGAAAAAACAAAATTTAAACCCATTTGTTTGTTGTTCATGAATCACCAAGATAGTTCCAACTTAATGCTGATTGTGGTGGTTCATGTAGATCAATCGTAAAAGATTGGTAGTCGACAAACCGCTTGATGAATTTGAAAAAGCAAATTGGCATTCATTGCTTCTTGAAATTTACCAAATGAAAAAAGAACAGATTCTTTGGTTATTGTTGAAACTCTTAAGTTATTGACTTGGGTAGAGAATATAATTGGCAAGTAACATGGTTTATTTGTTGGTTTTGCTAAACAACATTAAGGCAAGTTAACTGGATCTTTCATTGAGGCAACGATATGAAAATTGTTAGCTTTATTGCTAACCAAGTTTTCCTTGTTTGTCTAAAATCCGGTACTTCCTAGTTAGAGTTGAAGGACCTTCCTTTCAAAGTGAAGCTACCTTTGTTGTCATCAATCCAACCTGCCTGAGAAAAAATTAAGCAGTATACCATTTTAGTTGATGCCTTAGTTCGTGACCCACTTTGTTATTGATTGGTAGTTAATTATCTCTTTGAACAAGATGTTGCAACCTTAGGTTGAGTGAGTAAGATCACGTGGCACCCACGGAGGAGTAGATTCATCGCCTACATGTAGAGGTTGCTCATTCCAGCCAGACATTCTTTGCTATGTCACCCCCTATTATTACTCACGATTGAGACATTACATGAATTACTTGGTGCAGTGACCCATGGAGAGATTGCTTCAACTTCTTGACATCCCAAGGTGTTAGAGCCTAAGAGGTTCTCGAACATGAGGATAGTAAGCTCTCATCGAGAACTTCATATATGACATCAATACATACTTGATGGTGACAAAGATTTTGGAAGCCGACCAGTCGCTGCAAGCCATTCTATCTTGAGGGGGATTCTAAAGTTTGGTGGTGGGTGAAGTTGGTCACCACATATATTGTAGGACAATTGTTTATCACCTCCTAGTTGTCGTGGAAGGAGGAGCTTAGAAAGCAATTCTGGCCATCTGTGACAAGTTGGTAGGCTTGTGAGTACCTCTTCCAACTCAAGCATATAGAGAGCTTGATTGAGTATGTGTACAAATTCAATGTAGTTTTGCCGAAGATCCAAGACATGAACGACATAGAGGATATCTTCCTTTTCGTGCTCGTGCTTGCCTGAGTATGTGCACAAGTTCAATGTAGTTTTTCTGGGAATCCAAGACATGAGTGAGGTAGAGGAGCTCTTCCTTTTTGTGCACATGCTACAATGTAGACCCAAATTAAGATGTGAGGATAGTTGCCAAGGATGTCCATGCAACCATGACATTGACCAAGAGTTTGGTGGATCTTCGAGGCTCTGAGGCAACAAGAGCGAAGACTCTAGCCCAAGATGGGGCAACTAGATACAGTGGAGAGCAGGAGTGATCCAAGTTTGTTGACAAGGGTGGTAGTAGGCACAAACATCAGCATGGTACATCCAATGGGATGCATGGCAACGCCAACGCCATGCAAGGGAACCACTATAGGTGACCACGACAAGTAGGTGCAAGCCTTGAATGATAGACCAAGAGCATGATGTTATATATGTGGCAGACCTCATCGCATGAGGAAGCATCTGAAGAAGAAGAAGATGGATGTTATGCAGGCAGAAGATGAGGTTAGACCAAGCTGTCATGAGGTCTTTGTAAAATAACTCCCTTTCGGCTACTAAACATATTGTGAGTAGAGATGCTATCATGTTCGAGGCCAGTGCACATAGAGGTGTATTGTTGGACAACATGTGGTGGATGTTTTGGTGGACAACAACACCCGAAACTCCATTATGTCAATGATTTACACAAGGATACAATGTATGACTCACTACCTTTAAGAGCAGACTAAAGATAGTAAATGCTCATGCAAAAAAGATAGCAAGAGTGACGAAGTTAATTCAGGTGGACATTGGCTATTGTAGTGGCACCTTGGACTTTATTGTGACTAATTTGGATGATTATGATTTGTACCTTGGGTGCAATTTCTTAAAGCAAGCACATCTCATGGTGACACTACATTTTGGATGTCTTGTTATCATTGACACGACCTTGGTTGAGACCTAGGTAAGACTATCAAAGAGATTAGAGAGAGCTTGAGAGGCATTGATGACAATATAAAGTTCACATAATTGGAGGTTGCTAGAGGACACATAGAATGAAGACAAAGCACATAGAGGAGATAACAAAGCAGGAGAAGATGTTGCAAAGTGTGGACTAAGGGATACCACCAATTGTAGTGGAGTCGACGATATAGGACAATGCGATATACATATCATGTGGTATGGGAGTGTGATAGAGGTGCAGATGGTAGCCAGCGGAGTCCTTCAATGTGGCCACGAGGGAGCAGTGGGGTGCCACTTGGGTGTGCCTAGAGAAAAGTGACCACGATGACTTCGGCATCGTTGGATAGAGGTCGCCAGATACACAGGAGATTCTAAGGCCACAGAGTTATTAGTCAAGAGCATGGAGTGCACAAACAACAGCGTGAGATCTTATGGATAAGCTTTGGCGAGAGAGTTGTCATAGGATGTCGACCGTCTATTGAAGGCTTCCGCACGTGATGCACTTGATGCGAGGATTCTTTATTGGAAGTATCATATCTAATTTTTGCATAGTATGATTCAGGTTATATTAGATATGTCTTAGATTTATGTGGATCTTCATATATATTTGGGTCGATTAGAGCATGTTGAAGATCCAATCCATAGTTATTCATATCAGTCTTATGTGTGACTGGATGCCTGGGTTGAATCCATATCGTGTTAGGATCTACTTTACGCCTAGGTCAGACCCGTATTATGTTAGGATCTAGTTTGTGTCATTCTTGTCCATGTGACTAGAGTCTGAGTTTGTAATAAACCTCTAGTATTTAAGGGGTCACTAGACCTCCTAATGAAGGAGATCCTTGCACGTTGAATTGATTCTTTGAGGGAGAGAGAGTGATTCAGGTTGGAAGAAAGACTGCCGTGAGGGGATGAGCCCGACGGGTTTCAGCGTGAGCGAACGGTTCGTGCGTACGTCTCTCGTTGTAGTACTGAGGATCGCCTGTCTCTGTGAAATCACTATCACAGAAGGAAAAGGAGATCACGAGCCGGTTATCCAACACGGTCGAACAGCGCATCATTGGACGATTTCTACATCGCTTCTGCATCAATTTTACGCTACCCGGTAATCGTCCAGCTACAGATTCTCCTTACGAACGAGTTTGCTTTTGCCTCCCTCTCTCATCCTCTCCCAATGTCTGTGAACTTTCTACACAAAGGCCTTGACCAATGCAAAGATACTTGGAAAACGAGTTCAAGCTACATTGCCAGTTCCACAACAACGCAAACAGGGAAAAATGAGTTCAGAAACTATATGGCGCAAGTAAAGCTCGAGGGACAACCACTAGGTAACAAAATATCATGGTTTAGCACACAGGGCGTTAGCTCTTCTGGCAGGGCTCGTGGACTCCCGCACTCTCATTGTGAGTTCTATTCCCAGTGGATGCATGGATGGTGTATGTTAGGCTTCCACATCTCATTGTGACAAAAAAGAAAAAGAAATATAATGGTTTAGCTACAAAATCATACCCATCATTCGGCAGAAACATTAGTGATGAATTCTAAATCTTACGGTGTTTGACAAGTCCCAACCAAAACAAGTCTTATCCGTTAGTAAATGGAGTTGACTACATGGAGAGTTGAACTGCCAGCGTGCTCAATCTTGTATAATATTAGGATTTTAATTCCCAAAAGGAAAGATCATGCACAACAACAACAGCTCCTGCGGCCAATAGCTCACAAATTGAAAGTTATGTGTGGTGTACATCTACCTTCTGCCTCCCCATTCTACAAATAAAGGCAAAGATCATACTGTGCTCAATCTTGTGTTGCACTTTGCAAGTCATAATACCATTAAAACAGTCACATGATTAAGAACCGTAAGCCAACCAGTAGGGGAAAATATTTTTAGAACTGATTTACCGTCCAAACCATGATTTTGGAACTCATAAGAAAGAATCCCACAAATACAAGCAGAGGACCGAATGTTTCTTCAAGAATTTGAACAATAACAGCTAAGACTGACGGCACTCATCAACCAAACCAGTTTATCTGGATCTGAAATTGTAAGTTTCCCAACCTGAATACACACTCGTGCCAACCAGCTCACTGTAATTGGTATCTCAATCAGTGGAGGTTTAAAAATTTAGCGTCTCCAAAACGATCTGATGACCGTTGATTACCAAATATACCTAATTCATACCTGCTCTGAAGGCTTGCAGGGCACATTTCCAGATAATTGTGAAGAAATGGATAATGCTGACAACTGCAGTATCGTATAAAACTTGTCCCTGGGCAAGCTCTGGCATTTCTAAAGATTCAGGAACAGCTATAGGTTATCCACCATACCGACTTTCTTCTATGTTGTCATCTTCTTCCTTGTGAGAGTGCGGTCTCCATTTTCGATCGAAGGATTTTTCTGGGGCAGGTTGAACTCTAAGCTTGTCATCAATAAGATTCAAAAGCTCCTGCAAACCAACTCCAAGTACAGCTGATGTTTCTACACGTTGCAGTTGAGGAAGGTGGTGGTCAGTTTCTTGATGGCCAACGGTATAAACTTTACATGGCAGCTCAGGTTCAACATCATCTTCACTCGTATCTTTTTGTAAATTATAACTCGAGTCATTGTCATCACAAGGTTCAGTTATCTGCAAGCACTGGTCATCCTTATCCTCTTCGGGGTGCTCACAACTGTCTTCAGTTTCACTGCCATGTTCAATTTCCGAAGCATCTACTTTCTTCTCAAGCAGATCTATCTGCACAGATTCTCATCGGTGAGCCACCCGAAGTGGCAAAACCTTGGGTTAAATAGCGGTCGGGGCAGTTATTTTACCAAAATAATTTTTCTAGTTTCTAAAATATGGAAATATATGAACAAGAGAGAAGATGGAAATATATGAATAAGAGAGAAGCTCCATGAAGGAAAATCAACGATTCATATAAATCTCTCTCTCTAACACACACACACACAGACTCCACGTATATGGTACACGCACGAAGGATGAAGATGACATGAGAAAATTACCTTATTCCAAACTTCGATCATATTTTGTAGCTTCTCTTCGGAAACCCCAATTTGCTGCAGTACTTGCAGAACTGTTGACCGCTGATCCTCCATATTGAAGGCACTAGAATCTAACACATGCTGCCAATAAATAAATGAAGCTGGTAATTAGCAATTCGTAGTGGATGTAGCATTTTAAAAAGTAATCAATATACAGGATAACAGAAAATTAAAAGCACAGGATAATACAAGATTCAGTAAGGTCCTGTGATAACAAAAATTCTCTAGCAGCATAAAAACCCTAGCAGTCGAAACTCAGTCACATAACCTGTGGAATTTCTGAAACATGGTGACAATTTTCAGAAGGGGGTGACAACTTTTTGGCTATTTGTATCAGGTTTCTTTGTTGTTTAGGTTGTTCGATCAACAACAACCACAATAATAATGACAGAATTTGCAACATTTCTAGTTTCGTATGAACCCAATTAAAATTCATCTAAAGAAGACGGGAAGAAAAGGTGTACATCAAATGCACAGATTCTGTAAATTGTTGCACCAGAAAACTATACTTATTTCGTGCAGGTTCCAGTGATTCAGACAATTGCCACTTGTCCTTAACATGGATAGTTGTATTGATTGCTACTTGACCATTCCAAGGAGGTTTGGAGTCTCAGCAAAAAAGAGGGAAAAGGAAAAGACGCTTCCTGTTTCACTATCAGCCTTTTTATCTCATTGCTAACTGCCAACTTGGGAAAGAGAAAGAGAGCATGTTAGTTATCTTGTTCAGTCTCCCATGCAATCGAAGTTTATTTATGCATGGTTCCAACTCATATCATGAAAAAAATATTGGTACGGAGAGAACATATCAACTATCAAGTCTTACAGCGGTACATAAACACAGAGCATACCACTAGGAGATCAGCTTCAACCACTTCTTCCAAGGTAGCATGAAAAGCTTCAATCAGCTGCATTTACAGTTTCATAAAATATTTAAAGCAAACTTCAGCAGAATCAAAAGGAAGATTGTGAGGTCCAACAGAGCGTCCCATCACCTGAATTGGTAAATCAGAAATAAATCCAACAGTGTCGCTCAGTAGAATTTTTCTCCTGCATGATCAACAGAACTGCCTAAAAATGCAGATTTGATTGCCTAATCTTTATAAGCTATTTGCATATACAATATCAAAACCTAAAGAAGCCTAAGATCATATTGCAAAACTCTTCCCAATGAGTAATTACCCTGAAGGCAATACAACACTTCGTACATGTGGATCTACAGTTGCAAATAATCTGCACAGGTGACGTGCACAACAGTCATAATTAATGCCATAAATGGATAGAAAAACAGTTAAAATTCCAAAACAGAAAAGAATTCTACACTTCATGTACACCTGTCATCACTGTATAGGTCACTCTGTGACAAAGCACCAACCAAAGTGGATTTCCCCTGAATCAAGCAAAACATTTTTTTAATACAAAAAGATGACTGATAACTTATTCTGCAAATTCACGAGAACGCAACTTCACTTTTGGAATTCAGATAGCAGTGAACACAGTGTTTGTTATTGACTGGCAAAGAAAGAAAACAGGAAATGTAAAAGAGTAGCAGTTCATCCAACAATTTCCGAATGAGGATATTTTGAGACCCCTATGGCATACTACATTTCTAGTAGAACTCTTAAGTTTGTCTAAAGCATGTATCACAGTTCCTTCTCTCAAACCTTTTTAGGATGATCGGCTGTAAATGACAGGGAATCCAACTTGAGGGAAAAGACAATTACAGTTTGCGTATAGACTTTTATACAGGGAATAACCTGTAAACTAATTTATAATGGACTTGGATTTATGTAACATCCAAGTTTAGCGACTTGCTCCTAGTTCATCATTGCTTCAGTGCCCAATCACCATGAACTTAAGTAGAGTGTGATTTCTCCAGTGTTAACAACTCACACATCAAACGTATTCACTTCTCAACTTCATCATGACAACGTTTTAATTCAAGGTTAATTCAATCACCAATTTATAATGATCTTTTTGAGTTTGAACAGTGATTATGGATCCAAGTGCTCATTCAAGGTTAGTCCAAAACTAAGCAAAGCCGTATCTTGATCTGTACCTGCACAAGTTCAAGGTTTTTGAACCTTTGCATTAATTTCATCCGCCTTTAGTTTTCAGGAATCCAAAGTCCAAGACTTCCATGTATTCCACAAGCTTATTTATTTCTTCTATACCTATGATTTTGATGACTTCCCATTTTTTCTTAAATAACAAGGTAGCAATATTTGTGTTTTTCTGTGCGCACACAGGCATGCACATGTGCCCAGGTCAGGTGTGTGTATGTGCGTATGTATGCATGTGTATGTGTGTGTGTGTGAGAGAGAGAGAGAGAGATACAGCATTGGTATATCCAACTATTGCAACGGTTGGTAGACCTTGCCCTTGCGAACCACCACGCCTTTTACGAGATGCACGCTGCAAAGCCCTTGTGCGGCGTACTTCCTCAATTTGGGATAAAAGATGATTTCTTCGCTCAAGAATTCTGCATACCTTACATAGAACAAGATCAGATTTAAAACCCTCAAATTATAAGAATGAAAAATAGATAGCACCAGCATCTGAGAAAACTCACATGTAGCAATTCCTAATTAGGAATGTTTCGAAATTACATCAAAATTTTTAATGGATTATAATGTCAATCAGCTTGATGGGCAAGAGGATGGAACTTAACTTTCTTTTTCCTCTACACTTAGCAAATATACTCTGGCAACAAGAAACATGTGACCACCAAAAAATCAATTCGCACACAACAACTGGAAATAAACTGCAAAAGCCAAGTCCTATATGTTCAGAACAGTCAAAGCTCGGAGGCCATTAAGGGCACGCCCAATTAAGGAAAGCAAGTGAAAAAAAAGGTTCACCAAAAAATCTGCCACTGCTGCAGCTTTTCTAAAAATCCAAAAGGTAGTTACTTCTGACTGATGATAAAATCTAAAAAGAAATAACAAAAGAGATGATCAGCAGCAGACCTCCTACGCTGAAGCTGCAGCTCTGTCTCTCCTGCACCACTAATGAAACCTCTTCCACCACTTGCTCGCCTGCACCACTAACGAAACCACATCAACATCTTCCTTGATAAATGATAACAGCAAAAAGGAAAATTATATTCATCCTCAACATATATGGCCATAGAAAATGCAAATATACCTAATGTTAAAATAGAAGCAATGACCAAACTAGGAATATCATCCAAACCAATACAAGCTTAGAGGTCAAATGGCCTAAAATTATGCACCTTTATGCCGCTTGGGATTTTTGGAGTAATCAGATGGCATCACGAACCCCAAAAATTAATCATAAAAGGGCCCAATATGTGTATGCATGCACAGAATAAAATCCACTATCACTGGATGATAGTAAGGCATGGGATTATCCTTCCCAAATGTGATACTCTAAAATGAAAATTATACTGGCCAGCTAGCAACTGCTATCATTTTCACAAGAGAAATCATATGCTTACAACTCGTTAGGCTTTTATATCCTTTGATTTTCTGTCATGTTTCTTCATTCTAGTGTTATGCAACCTCATGGACTTCATAGTGACCTAATCATATAGTCAAACGCCAAGGTGTTGCCAAAAGAATCCCATGTAAGCATGGAAACTGAGAAGACATATAATATATATATATATATATATATATATATATATATATATATATATATATATATATATATATATATATATATATATATATATCAAAGAAACCTAAAATGCTTGAACAAGCTTGAGAGGGCAAGAAGCGTTTGGCTTGATGTAGTCTATTTTGGTGTTGGAGCATGTGTGGCTTTATAAGGTTTTGTTTGCTAGTTGCATCATCATCTACAATGGAACGAAGGATTCTGCAGGGTTGCATCTCATTATGGAAATAACCCGGTAACATCAACTTCAATGTACCCTATCTTTTGACTTCAAAGTATGTTCTCTACCAATGCAATACAAAAACTTATTGATCCAAGGATATTCCATTAGTACATTTAAGAGAGTAATTATGTCAATGAACTCCTTTCTCTCCATTACTATGCATTTTATTGTTAACAACGCTAAAAACTTAAGGTTAACTTGTAGTTCCAACATATCATTCATGTAATTATCTTCAGGAAGCTTAGAATTTTCTCCCGGAACTTTTCTAGCATTACACGCAAATATAATCAATCCACTTATTTATTCTTCAAAATAGTACTAATGATGCATATGTCAAGCTCCAAGAAACCTAGTGCACCAAATACCTAATGGACCAGGTGAAGCTACTCGGAAACCTCAATCTTTGCAATGGATCAGATTTTGGAGATGAATTTACCCAACTAAGTTACAAGACAAAAACCTAATGGAAAAGTTGGGACAAGATTAATCAATTTTTTCAAAGAAATTGCATATAGGGTATCATTTGTTACATGTATATCATGATAGAGAAAAAAAAAGACAAATTATCAACTTAGGGTGCTCAAAACTGTGGATACATTGTGGGTTATATATTTTGACTTACAAATAAGGAAAAAAGTTCAAGAGAAGCTGCCATCAAGGTTGTGATGGTGATTCTATCATGCGAAGAAGAAGCTTATTACAGAATTGGAATCCTGATGATTGCAAGTAACATGCGCTGAATTCAGCTATGAACATCACTAGAAAATTAAAATTTGACTAAACATAGCAACTTTTTGCTGTCAATAGGTGATTTGAGTCTGAAATGTACTTTTGGAACATAAAAATTGTAAATTGAAATTTTCTTTAGTTTTTTCTATTTTAATATCTACTTGTTTTCTTTCATAGTATTTGGTCTCATTTTAATTTGACATCTGAGATCCCTTGACAGTTTGTTTCTTGGTACTGAATATCCACATGATAGGATAATCTACCCCTTCACCAAGTCAATTCTTCCACAGCAGTGATATATATGTATAAATTTCTTGATCCTTGATGCATCAAGGAAACATACTTAACCCCTTGCATTACAACACCGTTGATCTATCAAATATTAAAGTATCTATTTGCAGATGCAATATGATGGAGACCACTGTGAATCTAATGATTGCTCAGAATCTAATATCTAAATGTCATTGGAATAATATGAAGCTACAGAATGTCACAGAAGCATACTCTGATAGCATTTGCAATTGTCAAATTTCAACTCACCCACGTGCACTGACAACCTCAGCTTCACCATCTGCTCCAAACGTCAAACTACCTCCAGGGCCCCTTACACGAACAAGTCTGGTTCTCTTGTACATCAATGCTGCCAACTCTGACTGATATTAAATATAAAATCAAATCTTTGCAATGAGAACCATAAAAAACAATTGGCCTGTGAATCTGAACTCTATAGTTCAAATGATGCCAACACTTATCATGTAGCAGTATGGATGGAAAACAAAAGCTGAAGGCAACTTGTAGAGGAATGGTACCTGAAGCTTTGCTTCTTTTGTCTGTGCGTGAGCATTAAATATCTCTATTATAAGACCAACACGATCCAGAACAGGCCTTCCCCACTCTCGCTGAATCCATAAGATAAAAGATACAATACATAAGCTTCCTCATACTTCCCTTCAAATTTTGAAATGAAAAATTCTCATAAACAGATTTTCATTAAATATTTATCATAGATATGTCAGATTTTCATGAAGAAAATATGAAACAGGACTTACCTCCAAATTACGCTGTTGAACCCCAGAAAGATTTGAGTTCACAAAAATTGCATCAAAATCTTCCTGTTACAAACATAAAATAGACTATCAAAATTGACATGAGTTACAAGTTATGATATCATCATAGGATAGTTATACAGAGCATTTTTGGTATTAAAATGCAAGAGTACATTATAGTGAGCAGAATATCTGAAACCATTGTTTGGATGATGAAAAATTTAAAACAATAGAACTGCTGAAAAATGTTATATAATCAAAACAAGACAAACAACCGAAGATCAACAATATGACTGTTCAAAGCAATGTAGTAATTAGCGTATCAATACGCGATAATCGTACCTACGGTACATTAAAATATTGAAACATCAAAAAATAAAAAAAAATAAAAAACCATCACATATCGTAATACCCCGTATCGTGCGATATGGGATATATCATATGATACAATACCCATATCGCATTGTATCATACGATACGTTGTGATACGGGTGCGATACATGTCTATTGCGATACATGTAGCTGGGTTCACGTACTGATACACCCGTATCGCGTATCATAACGTACGATACATACGATATTTATAACATTGGTTCAAAGAGAGAACAATCATGCCCCTTCAAATATTTTGGATCACCACAAGTACTAATAAGATACCACCTAAATTAGAAGCATGGAACCGAAGAGGAGTGAGCTTTGACTGTTAAGTTGAGGCATGAGAATCTCTCCAGTCATTTGTTTATGAAACAAATACACAATACACGTGGTAACCATTTTAGTAATGTGTGAGCTCGTTCTACCAGAGGTCCCCTATGGTTGGAAATACCCCACAAGCCGGCTCAGTGAACTTGTGTACCTCCAGGTCCTCCACGGTCTCAAAATCATCCTGAGGATATAGAGGAACTTTACAACTTTAGAGGTGATGATACACTCAGGACCTTCATAAGTGCCTCGACCAATTGGTGGCTAGCAGGTCCTCTGCAAGTTCCATGAGAGTGAGAGTGGGGGCACATTTCTGCTCAGATGATTGTCATACTGTTGGTTACCACGTAAGTCCATGTAATCATAGGCAAGTCAAGCATTATTGTGACTGTAACGAATCGATAAACAAAACCAACAAACAATGCCAAACCATAACAAGGGTTTTCAACCAAAGTATCAAACCACCAACAAATTATCATGTATCATTCATAGGACCATTGAATGCAAACAGAACAATCAACTTGTCCTCGGTTATCATTTGAAGAGAAGGACCTTTCTTTTCGCAGTTTACGCTTATTAGATATCTAAATAAAGTCAAAGCATGACCTGGAACTATCACCAACTCAAACAATACGGCATGATCTTCAACCCAAAAATACCCACTACATGCCACACCGATCAACAAAATCTACGAATACAATTCAACATTGAAAAAGATGAAGAAGCTTGCCTCAGGATCCAAAGCGTTAACGTGCAACTTCACAGTGTCGACAGTTCCAGGACCGAAATACCTATCTAAGAAAACCAGCAACTCGTCACCCAAAACGGAAAAACCTCAACTCCGCAACAAAACTTAAAAAGAAAACTAATAGAAAGAAATAACCGACGGAATATGAGAATATAGAACCTGCGTGTGCCTTGAGCGATCTAGCAGCAGGATTCTGAACGACCAAATGAGGGGGCATCTCCTTTGCCCCAAAATCTTCACCATGTCGCTGCTCTTCGAGGGAATTGGCGAGGCTTAATGCTTCGTCTAGCTTTGCTTTCAAGAGGGTATCGGGCCGAAGGCGAGGCTGAACCACGAAAAGCTTCGGAGGCCTCGTCGGGTCCTTGTGGACAGCAAAGCCTTCATCATCTCTGAACTCTCTGAAGGAGAAAACCGAAACTTGGGAAGAATGGATGGTCTTGAGAAATGGGTTGTTCGAAAATCCGGAATTTGTGGCGTTTCTGATGAATCTGCGTATTGTCTGGAGTGCGAAACTCGATTTGGACATTTGCCTTCTGATAGTTGGGAACGACTCCCTTTCTTCTTCTTCTTCTTCTCCGTCCGATCAAATGCTTGTTTGGCAGATAGACATGGTGGGACACTGGGACTAAGGAATTTCTATGGGCAACAGAGGAGGAGACTAATTGGGGATGGAATATTGGGTCCAGGGTTGGGTTTCGTGTCACTTCGGGTTCGGATCAACACTAAGTCGACTATGCCGAGTCTTCGGGTCACTCATAACCCGAATCCTACCCGATCGGTTTCGGGTCCGTTTCGGTTTCGGTTTCGGGTAGTATCCGCCTTGTTCCGGACTCGGGCTGACCTTTTCTTGGTTTCTTTGGGTTTACCCCACGGTTGCGTGCCTCTACGAACTTATTCTGACATTAACACGAAAATTGAAGGACGAATCCGCTTGTTCTTTGCTGTGGCATGACACGAAATTATGATGTGGAGTGTCACCATATGGTTCGACACGAAGCCTGCCCATACGAAACATATTACAGACACGGTGACAAACAAAGAACAGAATTATTCGTTGTTCAAACTGAATCCAAATACCAACACAAGGAGCCTGATATGGGTAATAATGTTCGTATCAAACTGAATCCAGATACCAGTTCAGATTAAGATCCAATGTTTTCATACAAGAATGTTGTCCCTTTGGGGTATTGTCTAGTCATGTAGCTGCGTAATATATTTCTATAGGACATCTTTGACCAATAAAGATGATACGGACATTAATATTAATACATATTTCATCCCTAAAAAGACGATTTTAAATACGTACACAAGTACTCCACTAAGATGAAATGATTGACATAATTAAACATGTAGGTAAAATAAAAGACCATGCCAAAAAAGTACCACCCAGGCGAAAGGTAAATATTGGCCAAGAATGTCTCGTGATGATGATAAATATTAAACATCAAAAACTAGGTGAAATTAAGATATTAAGATAGATGTACTATAATACAAGAAAATTTTGTATATACAATAATGTTATTAGAGATAAAGTTGGTATGACACCAATGAGCGACAATCAGACACGCATGCTAAAATGCATTAGCTCACCTGGCTAGGAGATTCAGCTCAACTGACAAATTGAAGGTCTTGAATTCCTGGGGAGTGCATACCTGTCTTTGACCTCTCGATTGTAAAAAAGAAAAAATAGACAAAACATTTTTTGGTATGGTTTAAACATTTAGAAAGGAGATTAGATGGAGCTCCTATATGCACCTCAAAAGAACTCGAAGAAGGTACTTAAGGAAAATGATAAAACAATATCTTGCTTTCATAGAATTGAACACCAATGAAAAAGATCAAATATAAGTGCGACTAGGAATATATATATATATATATATATATATATATATATATATATATATATATATATATATATATATTCCTGCTTACCTCTGACGTTGCCTACTCAAATATAATCCTGCTTACCTTTGAGCTTACTTACCACAAAGCATAATTTTGGCTTCTTTTTTTGGTAAGCCATTTTGTTATGGATTATATTTCTCCTATAGATTCTGGAAATGCCGAATGAGGCCCAACGTACTGAATTCGAAGCTGGAAAATGGGCTTATATGTACATGAAGTTGAACCAGGTTTGAACCATACATTGAGACTCAACTGTCTTGCGGATTGGCCTAGGTCATTTATATGTACATATATACATCCAAAGGTGCTGAACTAAGAAATTAGGTGGATAATTGAGACAACAAAAATACCTAAATCTGCATTATGTTCTCATTTATGATAATTGTTTCATGTTCAGGTGTTACTAAAGAGACCTTTTTTACCAACCGTGTACCCACTTAACGTCAACAATTCCTGTAGTACACTAACTCAGCACACCCTTCCCCCCTGTCGTCTCCTTCACTCGCAGAGCGTCAAGTACATTTCACCTGCAAATGGTTAACTGTAACCATTGAAGCACCAAGCAGCAAACAAAAGGGAAACTAGCTCTAAATAACTTTTGTATAAGATGCTCCGTTTGATGAATCTAAGAACTCTTCGCCTTTTCAGTGAGCTTCATTACCTGAGCTCAGCAGAGCAGACAAACTGTTCATGTTCAGCTCAATTAAGTTCACAAACAGAACAATCGCGAGAAGGTACGAGCATAACTAGCCCAATCTGTGAGTAACTTTGTTCGTTTACCATCGCTAAATCTAAACTTCTCAGCAGGATTTCCAACTACCCATCTCCTGAAATTTGTTTCTCAGCAGGATTTCGGACTATTCATCTCCTGAAATTTGTCATTCTCCAGGACTCTTCAATATGCATCTGAGATTCTGTGTTCATCACTTTCTAATATCCACTCTGTATCTGCAATGGCGGATCTACATGGTGCCAAGTCGGTTTCTGTCACACCGAAAATCCAGTAAATTAAATCTTAGGTTATGCCGCAAGTTGATTTGTGGGCTATAATACAGAGTTTGACCACCCTAAAGAAAATCCTTGCTCATAATTTGAACTCATAGGTGAAGCCAATGAGCTATTCAATCAGATTTCTTTTATCTTCCATTGCCATGTCCCATGATGAATCCTATCAAGGTTCGTCTATTTCTTTGCCTCTTTTCTTTAAGTACCCCTTAATACTCCAGATTCATTCGACCTTGTGTGGCCTTTCCTCGTTGGGAAGCTCTGGGATTTCTTGATAAAGGCAGGTTATGTGGAGCACTGGGATTAGTCTCAAAATTAAAGTTGGTGACCCCGGGCAGGTTATGTGTAAGCCTCCCTACACAGCAAAATCTCCGGAAATCAATTATATCGCTGAATATAGTGTGAAAATACTCCGAGCCTTGAGTCTTCCAGATAACACTTGAATCCATGACCTATGATGAGCCAAAATTTAAAAAATTCTAGAGAAGCAGTAGCTCATAGGTGTGTCCGTGAGCAGCGGTTGACACTTTGCTTCACCTCAAGTCATTTCATGGGATACTTGCCTGACCCTGAAAGAATTTGTAGATTCGACACCACCGACCATCACCCTATGGCCTATGTGGGGTATCGAACCTAGCAAACGGCTTGAAGTAAATTATATGTAACTGAGCTTTATTATGAGGTCAGTTTAATGCCTTACCTGTCCGAAGGACTGATAGATGCTTTCCTTGGAGTGGATCCATTCTGTGGGGAGAACATCACTAGGACAGTGTAGGACCTAATAAGAATAGTTATTTTTGAAAGTTTTTCTCGGGAAAAAGTTTCTTTTATATACATACATACATAAATATATATAAACACAGGTATATATATAACACAAACACCTCTCTCTCTCTCTCTCTCTCTCTCTCTCTCTCTCTCTATATATATATATATATATATATATATATATATATATATATATATATATATATATATATATATATATATATGTCACGGCCGCACGAGTTACACTCATGACACGATTAGAGTCATTACCATGTGAGTGTTTCTCATATGGATATAACCATAAATGATAATCAAAGCCAAGCATAGCCAATCCAAACAAAATATCAATATGCAAATGTCTGAAAAACAATTTGTTCAGAATGGTGCAGAGTCCACCAACAAAATTCACAAAAAAACAACTAAGCAAAACTAGGTCTAAAAGATTAACTTTCTTCCATTCATACAGAACCAACTCTCGAACGCCAATAAACATCTACTTTATATCATGCGCATTAGAAGTGTTAGCTTCAAGATCAGTTATAAAATAGTGGGATAAGCTTCAACCTATAAAGTTACACACCTTAAGTTATACTAAAAGTATGTATGTTTTACAAACATCATAACAATCAACATTTGCATTTAAATTATACTTTCTAATCTTCGACAATTATAATTCATATTGTGTTGTCCTAAGGCCATAAGAGTCATCCAACCCTCCCTTACGTGACCTTGGTCTACCTCATCCATGACAGTCAAACCAAGTTGATTCTTACAGTAGAGTATTCGGAAAAATACTTTGCATTTGTCCCAAGTCAAAATGCTTGAAAGACCTACAAGTTTCTATAGACCCCACATAAGTATGGCTCAAGAACACATCATTATGCTCCAAAGCCAATTTCATCTTATCATATCCATATCCACATAGAATTCAAATCACTGTTTTATATCAAACACATGCATAATAAATCATGCTTATTATCAACCCAAATTATAATAAGATTATCTCAAAAGCATATTAAATAACCCATAGCTTCAAATACTATTCAAGAGATATTAATTATATATTTAGCAATCATATACATTCAAATCATAAAAAATCACTTCTAGCATGATTCTACTAATAAATGCATGACCTCCTACCTGAAGAAGCATCAAGATTCAATTTCCAAACCACTAGATCACACTTATCACCACTAAATCCTTCAATTTTAATCTCTAAACAATTCTAAATGATAATAATATTAAATTTATTTAATTATAAATCTAACACAATAAACCATATTTAAATAGGACCCTAAGAAGCTCTTAAATGACTCAAAAATATAACTTGGATCCAAACTATTACTTGAATCTATTTCTGACCCAAACTCTATACTAAAGTTGGTATTATGTATCAATAGAGAACCAGGCCTGAACCTGAAACTGCCCAAACAGGTTTTGCGTTCAGTTTTGTACCTAGCTAAGGAACTTGTTTTAGACCAACTCACACTTGTTCAACACAAAGCCACTAGTATGACACATGACTCATTGACACAACACATACAAGTATGATATAGTGTTATGATACAATACCGGCCAACACAATTTGGAATGACATTATATGCATCAATGTGTCGGACACGACATGACATGTAAACTAGGACACACCTAGGCAATGTTTTCACCATTTTCCAATGTCGACTATGGCCGGTGATGGTCTCCCACCATCCGTTCATCTCCCCTCTATGTTAGATCCAATAACAACCACATGGGATGGCATTTTGGCCAGAAAATTAAAACAGAAGGAATCGAAAAACGAGAAGGGTTTTCAACAAGGAAAAATACGATGAACCCAACCCATTTTTGGTCGATTTGGTTTTATTATAATCAACGAAGCAATAAAAGCCCCCTTAATCCTAAGCAGAATTGGCACTGGACGTTAGTGATTTACCTTTCTAAATACAACGGAACCCTAACAAGGTTCTTTTCTATAAAATCCAGTGATAGACATTATTTTCAAGCCAAATTGATCTTGATGACCAATCACACACCCGAGCAGCGCACAAAGCAAGATATAAAAAAATATAGTGAAAACAGAAAACCTTCCTGGAAAAACTAGTTGTGGGAAACAAAAAAAACACATACCTCTCTTTGTGTCTTCTTCTTCTCTTCATTTCAATACACAGAGGTCATCTATTCCATAATTGCAAGCCATCGGGAGCTACTGGAGAAACCCGGCGAGGACATTGCAGTTCAAAAGCCAAACATTGACGAAATACATCACTGGTATCAGGGCCTCGCTATCTACAAAAAAGTATACAGTTAGTTTTCAGTAAAAGAAAATTAATAAAGAAAAAGAGAGAAGAAGAACAGAAGGGGAACACCCTATTTTTGCTGGAAAAAGAAGGCCAACTTTCGGAAACCACAATTTGTAGCCTCAAACAAACGACAAGACAGATCGACTAGGTTTTGCCAAAGGCCAGACGACCAAAGTAGAAGATCGATCAAAACCGACAAAAGAAAAGAGGTCGATAAGGTTATGCCAAAGGACAAACGACCAGGGCAAGAGATAGGTCAAGATTTGCTAAAAAGAAAAAAAGAGAGGAAGCCAATGACCGGTGGTCATCGGATCGAAAACAAGAGCTAAAGAGAGCCCAGGCCAACATCGGTGGACATCAGGAGGACTTGGAAGACGGAGGGAGGCAAGAGCCTCCTCCTCTCTCTCACTATGTTCTCCCTTTCCCTCTCTCTTCCCTTTTGTATGCCCTAGGAAACAATTCAGTGGTTTCAGAAAACATGGACAGAAACCAACGGTTTTTTAAAATCACACTTGGTTTTGAAAAACCGCTAGAAAATTGCCTCAGGCAATGGACTAAAAAGTTCGTTCTACCCCTACTCAATTTCAAAAACTACAAATTGCTACAAGATAATATTACAAAAATATGGGCGAAAAGATGATTTTACCCTCTGATTGTTTATAGAAATTACGTTATACCTTTAGATTGAATTACCTTCCTACCCTTATACGATAAAAGGTTCACAATTCTGCCATTGTGTTAAAAGATAAGGTTGCCCTTGTCTTTTTAAAAAATTACAAATTCAGATTGAGTGGTAAAAGTATGAATTTGCCCTCGATCAGTGACAAATTTTACAAAAAAACCAGATACCAAGTTTACTATTCTACCCTGGTCTTTTTGGAAAATTACAAAACCAGACAGACACGTAAAATTACTAGTTTACCCTTATTGTTTGGGGAAATTATCTATGGCTGGATTTTTTGGAGAAAATTTTTAGATTTGTTCCCAGTTTGATTCCATAATAGAATCAAGTTATTAAAAACTCAATAATGGTACTTAAAATTGATAAGAAATTAGTTTTAAGTATCATGAGTTATTTTCAATTTAGTAGTTGGATATTATAAACTATGTTAGTTAAATATTTGTTATTTGTTGCTTATTGCTTGGTATATATTTTCCTTTTAGACCCTCTGATTGTTAATTTTGTCAAACACATAAAAATGAACTCTAGAATATGTGTATTTAAATTGGTAAAAGTAAAAAAATTAAACAATCTAAATTTTCAAATGTTGAAGAGGAGAATATTGTTCACTCTTAGATTAGAAGGTGTAGAATAATTATTAAAGGAAACAATACGTCCACCACCTCCTAACACCACAGAGCAACAAAAAGAAATATATAAAACATTTCTAAGAGATGACATGATATCAAGAACTATCATGTTAACATATATGGTGGATGATCTGATTAGAATCTTTCAAGAATATGAGATCGTAAAAGATCTGTTTAATTCAATAACAATTAAATATGATACTACAACTAAACTACATGTTCAATTACTGCTACAAAGGTATAACTCTTATAAGATGAAAGAAGACAATGTGGTAGAACATGTGAACTATATGTTAGTAATGGTAAGAGATTTAGCTGTAGCCAAATTAGTCAACCCAGAACAGATGTAAATATCCACAATACTGAATAGTCTTCCTCCATCCTGAAATATGGTCACTACTGCTCTTAGATTAGGGGGTGAAACAAACCTTTCTGAATTGCCCCTCAAACTAGCAAATATACAATACAACAACAACAAACAACAACTAAGCCTTTTCCCATACGAGACGGGGTCAGCTATATGGATTCTTTGTTTCCACATATCCCTACTGTTTACACATGTTGATGATTAACTACCCAATACTCAGAACCATAAAACATGGCAGGCCTAATTGCTGCTCTATAATATTTATCTTTTAATTTTAATGGTATCTTCTTATCACAAAGAATACCTGATGCTTCTCTCTATTTTAACCAACCAGCATTAATTCTATGTGTAACATCTCCATCAATTCTTCCATCACTTTGAAAAATTGACCCTAGGTATTTAAAACTTTCCTTTTAGGGAATGCAATGTGTGTCAATTTTAATTTCTATGTCCTCTGAAGTAGCCAAATGATCAAACTTACATTCCATATATTCTGTCTTTGTTCTACTAAGTTGGAGGCCTTTGCTTTCTAATGTTTCTCTCCATAGTTCCAATTTTCTATTAACTTTTTCCTTAGACTCCTCCACTAATACAATGTCATCTACAAATAACATACACGAAGGTACTTCATCTTGAATATGTTTTGTTAACTCATCCATCACCATTATAAATAAGTATGAACTTAAAGTTGATCCTTGATGTAACCCAATATTAACTTCAAAGAAGTCTGTCGTTCCTTCATGAGTCCTCACACATGTTTTTGCACCATCATACATGTCTCTTATAAGGTTAATATATGTCAATGGGATATCTCTTTTTTCCAAGGTTCTTCAAAGAACCTCCCTCGTACCCTATCATAAGCTTTTTCTAGATCAATAAATATCATGTGAAGGTCTTTCTTTTTTGCTCTAAAATGTTCCATAAGACATCTCAAAAGGTGAATCGCTTTAATAGTAGATCTGCCTGGCATAAATCCAAATTGGTTCTCTATTGTACTTGATACTTGTCTTAACTTACATTCGATAATTCTTTCCCATAATTTCATAGTATGACTCATTAACTTGATACCTCGATAATTCGCATAATTTTGAATGTCTCCCTTGTTCTTATATATGGGTATAAGTGTACTTGCTCTCCATTCCTCGGGTATCTTTTGGTTTTTCCATATTTCATTAAATAGTCTTGTGAGCCAAGTGATTCCTATTTCTCCTAGTATTTTCCAAACTTCTATAGAAATATTATTTGGTCCTACCGATTTACCACTCTTCATATGTTTAAGAGCCTCTTTGACTTCATTCTTTTGAATACGTCGATAGAAATTGTGGTTTATATACTTTTCTTACTTGACTAAATCTCCTAAACTAATACTAACATCTTTATTTTCATTAAAAATATTATAAAATAGTTTTTTCATCTATTTCTTATATCATCATTTGCCACTAGAAAATTTTCATCCTCGTCTTTTATGCATCTAACATAATTAAGATCTTTAGTTTTCTTATCTCTAGTCCTAGCTATCCTAAAAATATCTCTTTCACCCTCTTTTGAATTGAGTTTTTTTATATAAGTCATCCAAAATCTTAGCTTTTGCTTCACTAACGGTCTTTTTCGCTTCCTTCTTTGCTTTCTTATAAGCTTCTAAAGTTTCACTAGTTTTCTTAGCATAATATAATTTGTACTTGATTTTATTTTGTACTACTTCACTCCACCACCAAGCTTCTTTTGTGCCGGTACACCTCCCTTAGATACCCTTAACGCATCTTTCACCACTTTCCTAATATGTATAGCCATATTGTAAAACATATCACAGGGTGTGCCAATATAATTCCAAACATCTCCTTGAAGGACTTTCTGTTTAAATATATCTTCTTTCTCACTTTTGAGGTTCCACCATTTAGTCCGAATAGCTCGATGCACTCTTTTCTTCTTTGTCCATTTTTTTATTTGTAAATCCATAACTAAAGTCGATGTTGGGTGGTTAAGCTTTCTCTTGGAATTACCTTACAATCTTTACAACACGCTCTATCTTTTTTTCTATAAATAAAGTAATCAATTTGTGTTTGTGATAAGCCACTCTTATAAGTAATTAAATGTTCATCTCGTTTTTTGAAGATTGCATTGACTATAAAGAGATCAAATGACATAGCAAAATTAAAAATCTCCCTACCTTCCTCATTTATATCTCCAAAACCAAAGTTTCCATGAATCTCTTGATATCCTAATGCCTCTTTACCGATATTTCTATTTAAATCTCCTCCTAAACAAATCATCTCCCTTTGTAGAATCTTTTGAAACACCTTATCTAACTCTTCCCAAAAAAACTATCTTTATATCATCTTTTAGTCCTATTTGGGGTGTGTAAGCATAAACTATATTCAAAACCTCTGCTCCTAACACTAATTTCAACATCATGATTCGGTCACCATATCATTGTATGTTTACTACACTATACTTTAAATCTTTATTTATGATAATACCAACTCCGTTTCGAGCCTTTTCTTTACTTGAGTACCATAATTTAAAACCTATATCCTCTATCTCCTTTGCTTTTTCTCTAACCCATTTTGTCTCTTGTAAACATAGAATATGAATCTTTCTCCGAATCATAGTATCTACCACCTCCATTAGCTTACCCGATAATGTTCCGATATTCCAAGAACCAATACGAATCTTATTATCTAGGACTAGCTTCCTTACCTCCCGCATTCGTCCATAATCAAAATATAGAGACCCTCTCTGAAAATTTTTCATTACATTTGGGAGGCAATGTAGTGGGACTAACTTCTACCCACACCCATCTATGATGTGTGAACCCTCTCTGCAATTGATTCACTACATTCGGGCAAAAATATAGTGGCCCTTGCTTACTTCTTACTACACTTGGGCTCTGCAGCACGTCGCTAGACGGGGATGCCCCAAAGCAATGCTAATAATTTTTGTAATTCATGTTGTAAAAATCCGATGAAGTTTTACGTTGGCTGTCGGAAGCCTAACACAACCCTCCTCCTTTATCCGGGCTTGGGATTGGCAATGCAATGGTGATCCCTTACATGGGTGGAGTTAAACTAGCAAATATATAATATAAAAGAAAAATTATTAGTAGTAAAATATGAGATAAGGAATAGCTCTAAAGACAATCAGAAAAAAAAAAAATTAAACAAAAGGTTTGACAAAAATAACAAAAAGAGTGCTCAACCTTTTAAGAAATCACAGAAAACCGCTTCTTGAGTCAAGTGTTTCAGTTGTGTAAAAATGAGATACTATAAGAGAGATTATCGCAATAAGAAAAATTATGGAAACAACCAATAATGCAAACAATCGGAAAAGCATAATATAATCTGTGTGATATCAAAATGCTTATATATGGACCACCCAATGACTGGTTGGTGGATTAACTCAGGAATGACGAGAACCATCTCTAAGAGCAAAGTAGGGAAAATAGATCTAAAGGAATATAAACTAGGAGAACACCGGGTATAAATGAGAAATAACACTTTCTCAAATGTTCTTTGAACTGGGTCCCTTAGAATTTATGTAGAAGGCACACCGGTTATACTGATTGAAGTATGGATTGTGCTAACTATAAGATGCAATCTGGTTTCAATCCTTGTCTTGGTTAAAAAGGATTTTGAGGTCATATTTATTCCTAGAAAATTGACTATAGGGAAGCATGGGAGAGTATTTTTCTTTGAAGAATTTGATGTAGAACATAGATTGTTCAAATTGAATATCAATGAAAATAAAAGTTCTTCTACTTATATTGATTATGCATTTAATGTTGATGTGAATATATGGCATAAATGCGTATGACATATAAGTCTAGAAAAGTTGAGAAAATTATCCAACTTTGACCTATTAACAAAATTTAATGAAAACACTTTTGATAAATGTGAAGCCTTTATACAAGAAAAAATTATGAGAAAATATTTTCTCAAAGAAACAACAAGGACAACAACCCTATTGGAAGTTATTCACATTGATTTATGTGAACCTTTTAGAGTAATATCATATCGAGAAAAGTCTATTTCATAACCTTTATTGATGATTACTTGATATATATATATATATATATATATATATATATATATATATATATATATATATATATATATATACCATATAAATCTAAGGCACTTGAAGTATTCAAAGAATATAAATAGAAAGTTGAAAATCAACTAGGGCATACAATCAAAGTTTTGACATCAAATGGAGGTGGTGAGTACACCTCTATAGAATTTTTTGGAATTCTAGAAAAACTTTGGTATTTCAAAACAAAATATAATGCATAAAACACTTGGGTAAAATGGTGTAGTTGAAAGATATAATAAGACCTTACTAAATATAACTAGGTCAATGCTAATTGATGCCTCTCTCCCAAGGATATTTTGGGAAGAAGCAGTAAGTACAATTGTGTACATACTTAATAGAGTATCATGTAAAGTTGTATTCACTACACTATATAAGATATGGTTTGGAAGAAAACCTAACCTAGGTCATCTCAGGAGGTGAGATCTATTACTCATGTGATGATCCTTGATCAATCTAGAGCCAAGCTAGACAACGGGTCCTTGAGATGCATATTCATCAGGTATCCTAAAGGCTCAAAAGGATATCATTTTTATCATAAGGACTATGATTGATAGAGAGCAGAGATGTTGAATTCTTAGAAGATACTAAGAATGGTATCTTTGAGAATGATGATGAGTCTGTTGATAATCTAGTAGATATAGATAAATCATCATTTAAACCCATAAAAGATCTTCCTGAATCAACCGAAACTTTAAATAGACATAAAAGGCCTAGGGTCGTATCATCCTACTTAAAGAATTATCACACTTATCTCATATAAGAAGAATGCAATTCGGTAGATTTAGATGAGTTGATTGATAACTTGACTTATAGGTAGGCTATTGACTCATCTTAATCAATAGATTGAGAGAAAACCATGGATGAGAAAATTGAATCCATTGAAAGAAACCAAGTATGAGAGTTGGTTGATTTGCCAAAAATAAAAAAGTCATAGGTTGCAAATGGGTTTTGAAAAAGTAATATAAAGTCATTGGATCAATCAAAAAGTTTAAAGTGAGGTTGGTTGTAAAGGGATTTTCTCAAAATGAGGGATAGATTATGTTGAGACATATTTTTCTGTTACGAAATTTGCATCTATGAGAATAATCTTGGTGATATCAGCATACTATAATTTGGATTTACATCAATTAGATGTAAAAACTACTTTTTGAAATATAGATTTAGATGAAATAATATATATGCATTAGCCTAAAGGATATATAGTTGAAGGCCAAGAAGATAAAGTATAGAGGTTGAAAAAAATTCCTATATGGCCTTAAACAATCACCTCGTCAATGGTATTTGACTTTTCAAAATGACATTATTGAATTTGAGTTTGTGACAAATGAGCTTGATCACTATGTATATGTCTGAAACAATAGGAGTCACTTTGTTATCTTATCATTATATGTAGATAACATATTATTGACTAAGAATGACAATGAGATGATTGTCAAAACCAAATCATGGTTAAACTCAAGGTTTGAAATAAAGGATATGGAGGAAACATCCTATATCCTAGATATAAAGATTTCTCGAGATAGGTAATCTAAACTTCTATGCCTAAGTAAGGAGAGATATATTGATTATATCCTCAAAAAATTTAAAATGGGTGAATACAAGTCTGCATTTACACCCATTGCAAAAGAGGTAAAACTCAACAAGAATGATTATTCCAATGAAGGAGACAATACGGCTAACGTTCCTTATGCATAAGTTGTGGGTAGCTTGATGTATGATATGTTATGTACAAGACCTTATATCAACTTTGTTGTTAGTCTTGTAAGCATATATCAAAGTAATGAATATTAGATAGTTGTGAACATGATTCTAAGTTATCTTGAAATCGCAAAAGTCAAGCCGTGGAGCAAGAAAGTGGACCACGTTTAGTCAAGGCATGTCTTCATCAAAGATCAAGTTGAATGGGCCAACATCATCACAAGACAACTCGAGTTGCTTATCATCTCAAATTTAGTCAACAACTTGTTTGAACCAAATGCAACATTTTGACAAAGGCTAGCCGACTTTAGCAAGTTGAAGTGGACTACATCTTGGGTTGATTCGAAGGTCTTATCAAGCCATGTCCAACCTATATACCAAATTTTATCAAGTGAAATAAGACGAGCCACAATGGAGCTCAATCAAGGCTTCACTTTGAAGAGCAAGTCTTGCCAAATTGCACTTAGAGGCATCAAAGACCTAGCCAATCATGGCTAGGTGCACATGATTCAAGCCTACAACCATCCCACATAGGGTTGGTCCATGTTTGACCAAAGGGGACCACTCCACGTGAAATTGGAGAACATGGGGCTGGATATGGGTCTCGGGCCACCCGCCCCAAGGAAGGGCCTAGAAGGCCCTCCTTTGCCTATAAATAGAGGCCAAGGAGGGGTGTGAATCTCATCTTGTACATCTTGGAGTATTTGGAGAGTGGTTGCACCTTGGGGTCTTGGGGGGCTAAGGGCCTTGGAGTGCTACATCTTGGGAATTCGTAAGCTCCTAGGGAAGGGCTTAGAGAGGGAAGAGAGTGTAGGAATCAAGACGAAGTTATTGTTTTGGTGAAAAATCACTCAACAAAATGAAGAAAATAAATCAGACATTAGAAGAAAGATTGAATGGGTTGGTCGGCACATTCTTCCTGCCGCTACCTCTTTTCTTTATTCAGTTACATGTTAACCCTAATTACAATAGAGATTATATAAAACCTAATCTAACTTAAATAACCACTATACCCCTAATTAGTTATTAATTAACTTAAGGTCTTAATGGATTAGAAACTGATCCATTAGGATCCGATTTACAAGAGACCCAGTAAGATACTGACTGATTCAATAAGATACTGAGTTCTGACACTAATTCCTAATACTACACATTTACTACACCTTTAAAACACAATTTTAAAAATACTACACTAACACTCTCCCTCAAGTTGGGTGAAAGATATCATCTAGCATTCCCGACTTGCAAGCATATATAAGCTTGATCCTTGGTCGTACCGAAGAGCTTTGGTGAAGCAAATCATAGCTGAGAGCCTTGAAGTCATTTGAGTTGACCGATGATGTGGTAATCTCCCAGAGAAACAATCTTCTCTTGAATGAAAATGGCGATCTAACCTACTATATGCTTTGTTCGTTTCATGGAAATGAGGGGTTTGTGTGCAATGTGTGGATGTGGAGCTTGATTATCACTGTAAACAATCTCATAGTTCCATGCCTCACATTCACTTTTCTTGAATCGAAATTGTGCTTCAGGCCATATTAGCTCACATGTAGGCTGAGCCATAGCCTCTGATATTCGACTTCTGCGCTTGATCTTACAACAACATTTTTTTGCTTAACTTTTACTCCTCCAAGACATGAGATTTCCACTCCAAAGAAATACAATATCCTGAGGTGGATCTCGATCATCATAGGAGATCTGAGCCACTGCATCAGTGACGTGGGTATACTTCCATGAATAAATTTCCTTATGCCCTCGGTATTTGTTCCCTTATCTTCGTCAACTTTGTCCTGGAGGCCTTCTTAATGATATACTTGAATAATCGCTATTCACAACATTCCAATGATTTCCAATACGGGCCAGGCCCGCATAGGATTTGACTCACCACACTAGCTGGGAAATGTCGATATCGGCTTCTGGTGTGGGATAACATTACGAGCTTTTCCTACAAGTCTTTGGTATTGTACCTTGGATCCTGGAAATTTAGATTCACCTTGATACGGGAGCTTATGATTTTCGGATTCCATGGGAAGGTTCATAGACTGTCAATAGGCTTACTGATTCAACATTACCAGTTTCTTCACGAGATATATCTAAGAGCATATTTCCTTTGTGAATGACAATAAAGATGCCACCGCTTAGTAGAGCTTGACCTGAATCCCAGAAAGGAAGTATTTTAGCTTACCAGGAGAGTCTTTTGTTTCAAAGGTAGCTGACCGCAGGATGCTCTTTCAATCTGTTGATATTTCACGACACAGCTTCGTCATCACTTTCTTATAATAATCCTTATCATCGTACATATACTGCAAAAAGCAAGTGTACAGTTTGCTATCCCCGAGAATATTTTTTATAAAGGCCAGAGATGGTCACTTGACTTTGTTTGTATCCCAAACTTCTATACCCGATGGCACGAGTGAACCTTCCAAACCAAGTACGGGAAGATTGTTTTGAGGCCATAGCAGATGCCTTTTAGTTCTTGCACATACCTTATTCCCACCACTAACATAAATCTAGGTGGAATCTCCATGTAGATTCCTCCTCCAGGTACTTCCATGTAGGAAAGCATTTTTAACATCGAATTGATGCATCTCCCAACTAAAGTGTGGTACGCCAGAGGGAGTAGGGATGATTCTCTCACCGTATTCATTTTTGCCACCGGAGCAAATGTCTCCTCATAATCAATCCCATAGGTCTCGAGTGTAACCCTTTGGCAACAAGCGCGGGTGCCTATAAGGCGATCCAATGTACCATCAGACCGATATTTAACACGGCGGCATACACCCATCGGCGGCAACCCACCCGCGGTCTTGTCCTTCCAGGAGGAGAGGACTAAGTCCAGCACCAGCAATCTTTCGAGGCAAGCATCTCATCAATCATAGCTTGCCTCAATTCACGGATATTTGAGTGCCTGTTGGTATTGATGTAGGGATTGAAGCAGAGAACAAAGACTGACAATAAGCATAACTCTGATGGGGCATAGAGCGGTTTTTAGTAGACTCAGAAATTATGATATAGGGTGAAGATTTCGCAGGTAGATCTTTGTACTTTTTCGAAGAGCAATAGGTAAGATCAGCGACGGATCTCGAGATTAGAGGTCGTAGCGGTGAGGCACGGGCGTAGGACATGATTCACTTGAGGATGCAGTGGCTATACCTCCGAGCTCGCACGTGAGTGGTGATCCGTGGCTCGACGTTGATAGGTACCATGAAGGGATTTTGAGGTGGGTACGGGCAGGGCACGCAGTATTGAATCCCAAACGCTACGTAGAGATTACTTCTAGAGTACGGGTAATGATGGCCGGTTCTATGAGACCTGGGAGGAATTCTGGACAGCAAGGAAATAAATGACAACGAATGAAACCTCAGCCTCTAGACATTACTCTCCCCCGAGGTCGAGACTAGAGGTAGAAATATACTCTGTTCTTCTGAAAAAGTAACATCGGCGGAGACGATGTAGACACACGAATGTCGTGACGTGGTGAATAACATTTGTACCCCCCTTTTGTAACTTGGCATACCCGATGAAGACACATTTAATAGCTCGAAGCCGGATCTAGCTTATCTTGACCGGGGGACTATGATCATGGACAAATACAGTACATCCAAAGAGACCATCGAGGAGAGTTGGTCATAATGGGGATATAAGGGCCCTGTAGGAAATGTGGTCATGTCGAATGTACTCTAAGACCATGTCGTGGTTAAGCTAGAATGTAGGTATGATGGCATATGATTAATCAAATAACATGGCGGTTAAAAACGACAAATTTTCGGCCCGCAAGACTTAGAACAGGCATATTGACATACAATAACGAGTCCTGAAACGAGTTCATGAGACGATGGCGATTTTTCTTCTCTTCTCTCGCAACCCCATTCTCGTTGAGGGTGTCCGGGATGGGGGCGTGCTGATTGATCCAAGATACCACGAGATGATCATAAAAGAGGAATTTGGAAAGCAGTTTCTCATTCACAGTATTCCTTTGCATTGTCAGAACGGAATATCTTAATTGGGTTGCCAAATTGTGTTAGAACCATTATGTATAAAAGGTTTACAAGTATAGTCGGAATAACTGGAAACTTGATCTTCCATTAGGAATATCAGCAAGTGCAACCCGAGAGAAGTACAATCATCAATAAAAGTAACGAAGTACTTAAAATTTCCAAAAGAAGGTATCAAACATAGTCTCCAAACATCAGAATGTATCAACTCAAAAGGAACAACAGATCTTGATTCACTACTAGGAAAAGTAGCTCTATGATGTTTTGTTCTTTGGCATACATCACATTGAATGACCACAACACTAGGAATTGAAAAAGAAACAAACTCTCTTAATTTTGAAACAAGCAAATGTCCTAATCTACTATACCAAATTTTTATTTTTTATTCAGTAGTACTAGCTGTCAATGCTCTTTTTTGCCTTAAAATCTGATCTCTGAGTAGTATGTATAATCCATTACATTATTCACCACATTCAAAGATTCTTCCCATCCTCAAATCCTGAAAAACACAACCATATAAAAAGAAAGTAACTGTATAATTCATATCTCTAACCAAGGAACTTATTGAAAGTAGATTTACTGAAAATTCTGAAATATATATCACTGAGTTAAGTCTGAGATTATCTCTCTGAATCGTTCCTTTTCCTTCCATCGGAATCAAAGAACCATTTGCTACTTTTACATACTGAGGAGTTAAAGTCACTTCATATTGCATGAGATTAGACTTGTTTCCTATCATATTGCATGACATTCTTTCCGTCCTCAAATCCTGAAAAATACAACCATATAGAGAGAAAGTAATTGTATAATTCATATTTCTAACCAAGGAACTTACTAAAAGTAGATTTACTGAAAATTCTAGAATATATATCACTGAGTTAAGTCTGAGATTATCTCTCTGAATTGTTCCCTTTCCTTTCATCGGAATCAAAGAACCATTTGCTACTTTTACATACTGAGGAGTTGAAGTCACTTCATATTGCATGAGATTAGACTTGTTTCCTACTATATGATTGGCAGCCCCTGAATCTATTATCCAATTAGGAAAAACTATAGAATCTTTAAGAAAGTAGTTACTACTAATACTGTAAGAAAGTAGGACTTAATTCTTTCTTTGATGAGGAGGTTGAAGGTTGATCCTGTAGATGTGTTTTGATTTTTGTAATTTATTTAATCTTTATATTTTGGAGGTTTTCCAATAATACTCTCGTGTATGTCTTTTATTTTCACAATGTGTGTATTGTAGTTTGCTCTTATCATCATAATTTTGATTCATTCCTCTTCCTCTACCTCTAAATGAGTCTCTAGTAATTGCTCTGTCCTCTACCAATAAATGTAGATTTCTCAGTTTATATATGTTCACCTTTCTCTAAATTCTTCCGATCTTCTTCCCTTAGTAGGAGTGAATATACTGTTCTAAGAGATGGAAGTTCTTCCTTGCTTAGAATATTTAACTTGATTGATTCGTATTCTGATGAAATTTCTCAAAGTAAATCAAACACTTTTTAAAATTTTCTTTCAGTTGTTCTCTCTTTTACATAGTGGCTGCACTTATTTTCCATAATATGTATCTGTTCATTCTAAAGTTCTTGTAATTCTTTATAGTATTCACTGACTGATCTAGTCCCTTGGCGGCATTTTCTTATTCTTTCATTAATCTCATATTCTTTTGATATATTTCTCTGTTTGGAGTAAGCTTCTTCCACTACAGACCAAATTTTAGTTGCTAATTCCATATACATAAAAGTCTTACTGATAGAAGGATTCATGGATTGAATTAGCCATGAACTTACAAGAGCATCATCTTTGGACCATCTTTCATAATCTGCACTGCTTTCTTCTAAAGGAGGTGGACTCTGTCTAATAATAGAAGCTTTTCTCTCTAATTTCTTTCATCTAGCCGAATATTTGTAATTTAAAATTGTTCCAACTTTTGATCATTTTCATATGTAGATGATAATGATTCTTCTTTCAATCTTCCTTCCATGTTGATTCACACCTATTTCCTTCAAATCGATTGATGATAGGTATGGTACAAAGTTTGTGTGGTATTGAATCAGTTTATTTGCATATGCACTGTGTGGTATATGCTAACTCAATCTATAATGCTTTCACTTGCAGGTTACTGTTGATTATGTAATGCAAGAATCAATAGAATCAATGACTGATTTGATTTCAGTCAACCACGACTGTTAGAAAAAATTCAAGACAAATTTAAGACTAATTACTAGCAAGCCTGTTTGATTTGTTGTTGACTTGATCACAAGAAATTGAGGGTGATTGAAGCAACAATCTGTAAGATGACACTATGCAAAGAAAACAAATTCTGTGCACAATAACTCCAAGGTGTGTCGATACACTTCCTTAAGATTTATTTCGCCACTGTCGGAATCAATAAGCTAGTTCAGGTAGATATCCATGAGATTCCTTTGAGATACAATGGAGACTCAACCAACTCGTCTTGCACACAACATAAATCAGTTGGCAATCCAATCCTTTTGATAATGTGATTTTATTTGTGATTCGATTTACAATTTGGCCTGTACCAAGGCTGATTCAAGAGATGTACAAAATAGTCTGTTCTAGACGTGCATGTTTTCTTATACAGATAATGAAATAATGCAGTTTTTTCTCATCAACCGTTTAAAAGCTGACAAGTTTACTTACTTTTGTGTTTTTCAGGGATAGACGACTTTAGCTGATTGCTAAATCTTCATAGAAAGCTATGATATCATGTTGTTTTGATGAAAAATCACTCAACAAAATGAAGAAAATAAATCAGACATTGGAAGAAAGATTGAATGGGTTGGTCGGCGTATTCTTCCTGTCGTCACCTCTTTTCTTTATTCAGTTACACGTTAACCCTAATTACAACAGAGATTATATAAAGCCTAATCTAACTTAAATGACCACTATACCCCTAATTAGTTCTTAATTAACTTAAGATCCTAATAGATCAAAAACTGATCCATTAGGATCTGATTTACAAGAGACCCAGTAAGATATTGACTGATCTAATAAGACACTGACTTCTGACACTAATTCCTAATACTACACATTTACTACACCTTTAAAACACAACTTTAAAAATACTACACTGACAGAAGTGCTGCCAATCAAGTGAGAGTTTGAGTGAGATAATAGTGAGTGAAAAAAGGAAAAAGGTGAGGGTTGTGCACCACCATTTGGAGTCGTTCCTTGGGCAATCCGTGTAAGTATCATTCTCCTTTGAATCATCTCTATCTCTTCTTCATATTCAATTCAAAAGGGGTTGTATTAATGAAGCTTTGTCTCCCCCCATGATGTAATAAGAAGTAGAGGTGCTGAAATTTCTATTTCTTGCTTATGCACTCTATATGTTTGTGTTCTTGATTCTACCTCTCTATATGTTATAAACACTCTATATATTCTAATCTCCTCTATGCTTAAGCTAATACATATATTTTCATTTCTTTCCTTTTAGCAATTTAATTTGGGACGTTGTGTTGTTGCATTTTAATTTGGGTGAGTTTTGCATCACGTATGTTATAAAAACCAGAAAATCTAATTTCAATATCACTGTATACATTGATTACTTTATTTTTTATTGTCAAACCGCTACTTCGATCATTCTAAAATTTTGTACACTGTATCTACACACACAAGCCCACTTGCAGTAAAATTTTAAAGAATTTTAAGACCATGCAACCATGTATTAAAAGCTGTGCAAGATTAAGAAAATTTCTAAAAATTATTTGTCAACTCTGTCTTCCTGCAATAAAGCCTAGGTATTCATCATACAACTCTGTCTGCAGTTGTCCAAAATTAGTGATTCTTGGTTCATTGGAAAGATAATATCCATAGCTTTCCAACAAGATTAAGTGCACTAAATTTGGAGCTTTGAACACTGAGATAGATACCTATCTTTGGGTCTTTGGATTTCTGTGATAGAACAATTTTGTGTATCTAAGAAGAGGCATTTTGCCTATTTAATTTTGCATCATCAAAATCCCAAATTTAAAATAAAAAGGTATTTTAGAATCTCCACATTCCAAGCACTGTCATGTAAATTTTTCATGAATTTTGGAGGTCTTTAAGTTACTCAAAACAAATTTAGGAAATAACTTCTGAAAACAAAACCAGTTTCTGTTTTTCAGAACTTATTGATTTTGAACTTGAAAACCAAGTGTACTAGTCTATTCTTGTCAACACCCTATTTTCACTTGAATTTGAAACATCACCTGCCCATTTGGAATCCTTAAAGTGCTTAGTCTGACCTTTGAGTATCGGTTTAAGAAGACCTAAAGCGAAAAGATCCCGCTTAGCCACAATTGCCAAGTTAGATTCACAATTTTGTTAGTTTTTGGAAACTAGCTGGCACGCTCGTGCACGAAGTAGTGTTAAAAACTTTTCTTCAAGTCTCTACACAGGCTTGGAGTGAAATTTTCACTTCTACAATAGAAAATCAACCCCAAGACAAATATTTTTATTTGGAGGTGGAGTTGTTTCTTGGGCTTGTAAGAAACAAGGTTTTGTAGTGTTGCATATACAAGAAGCTGAGTATGTGTATTGCTGTATGGCTGCAACAAGTGTTGTCTAGATAAGCTACTTCATACATGATTTGAAGCTAAATATAGCTGACGAATTAGTTGTCATTTACTATAACAACAATACAGTAATTACTCTAATCAAGAGTTAAGCTCATAACTACAAAAACAAGCATATAATGGTTAAATATCACTATGTTCATGATATAGTTATGAGAAAGGAAATATCCATCTTACATGCCAACTAAAGATATGTTGGCAGACCCCTTGACAAAAGGCATAATAGAGGATCTTTTCTCAAAACATGTTAGGTTTGAGATATGTTTGATTATTGTGTAGGTAAAAAACTACACAATGAGTAACAATTGCAATAACAATCATAAAATGATATTACTACAAAAACCCTGCAAAAGTTAGAGAAAAACCAGTATGTTAGATCATTTAGCTCGAATGGCTAAGTGAGAGATGTTAAGTCGAGAAACTAGTCATTTTCGATAGTTTCATGGGAATGGCTAGATCGACTATCTAGTCATTTCCCGTGGAGGCGGTTATAGATGAGTTCTGTAACAACTAGATAAGGGATCTAGAATGGAAAGCCTAGCTTGGATATTAGGGAGGAGGAGTTAGGCGTTGCTCTATAAATACATAGCATCACACAAAGCAACATATAGAAAAATATAATGAAAAATAGAAAATCTCTCTTAAAAATTGCTTGTGGGAAACCGAAAAAACACATACCTCTCTTTGTGTCTTCTTCTCTTCGTCTTCAACAAACAAAGGTCATCCGTTGCGCAACCGGAAGCCGTCGGGAGCTATTGGAGAAACCCGTTGAGGACATTGCAGTTCAAAAGCCGGACATTGACGTAATACATCATATACCACATCAAATTCTTCCAACCCAAACCCATATTGATGCTCATCAATGAGTTTTTCATCAAGAATTGAAAGAAAAATGAAATATGAAAATAAGGATATGAAATTACCTGATTCTGGCCACCCCCTGACAATTTCACCTCTTATCCGAATTTCACCTCTTATCCGGTTCCTTTCAAAGCTGCTAAACAACATAGACTTTTTGTGAGTCTCGACCACACAAGATTTATCATAAAAATGATGATTTGTGGTGGTGGTGGGCAGTTATAGTGTCCACCATGATTCTAGTAACGCCCAAAATGGGGCGTTATCGGTCATTTTGGGTGGGCAGATTTGGATCTAGCCTAACCCACAATATATATGTGTATCTATATATATATATAAGGAATGCAAGGATATCCTCATAGTATAAACTACTGGACCCTAATCATCTGATCATTCTCATGGATACATATCCCCTAAATGATCTACCATGTATATATGCATATATTCATACATATATATATATATATATATATATATATATATATATATATATATATATATATATATATACTTATATGCGTGCTAGCTCAATAATGTTAATCAAGACCATAAGATTGCATTGATATATATTTTAGAAAAAAATCAAAAAGTGAAAAGCTATATAATGTACTTTGCACTTTTATCTTTTCCTAAAACAAACATCTTTTACGTTTTTTAACTAGACCATCCATATGATCTAGTATGAATGAGAGTCTAGTATATATCTCTTTCTAAATATATATCAAAGATAATGAAATCAAGAAATGTGGCTAAGGGTGTATATATATGTAAGTATATATGAGGAAGAGAGAAAATGATAATGCACACACCCATTTATATTCATACCCACTTAAACATTTCTACCGTTTGATTGGAACAATTAATGGTAGAGATTTAAATATAAAAGTGAAAAATATTTGTTTTACTTTTTACAGTATTTAATTCTTTTCATTTGATCACCTCAACCGTTCACCAATGATAAAGTGGATTTAAGTATGGATTTTTCTACACGGATTATTCTCTCTCTCTATATATATTTATATATAGAGAGAGAAGAGGGAGATGCATGTGACATTATAGAATTTCAAATTCATCTCTGAACGGAAAAAACATATAGTGGTAACAGTCAGCTAACCCCCTTTTTGCTTCATATGATTTGCGCTCCGGTCCTTTTTCTGCATCAAAAGTTCAATTCTTGGTTCATTTGCTGCAACCCCAACCAGCCCTTTTCACCACTGCGGTCACATCCTATAGTAACAAAAGCTCCAGGCTGTTGTTATCTGTTTGATTTTAACTCGCAGCAGACTACTTTGGAAGAGTATCTTTATCCATTTGAATTAAGATTGTCCTATCTAGGGTTTTGAAAATCATGGAGCATAGAGAATAGGACTGAAAGAATCCCAAGAAAGCACGTAGGGAAAAGCATGTACTTCTAAGGTTTGAAGAGACTAAGAATATAATATTAACTGATATTATTCCTGGGCTTAAGATCCAAGGATTAAGGACAAAGTGCTAATTCTGAGGCTGTGATCAAGCATGTCGTTTGTGGATCTGGAGGAATTTATGCGAAAATCAATGGTCAGCTTTATTGTGCATTCAAACATCAAATATTACCAAAAGAGCATATATAAACAAAAGAAATATCCTTCACTAAGAAGCCCATGTGCAAAGAATAAATTAAGAACTTGTTTCAGCTGAGAACAGCAATATATAACTATTACTTGCGGGGATTAACAGTCAACAGTAAGGAAGACAAGAGAATGAGACACCCTGTGAAGTACGTGGAGCACTGCAGAGCCATTGTCATCGATTCAAAACCTTTTCAAATACACACACAAACACCCACAAACATACACAACATATATGGGAGAGAGAGAGAACTATGCATTTAATTCTTGTTAGGTGCTACCCACTTTGTTGAACCAAAAACATGCTCTAGATAATGATCAAAAAATTAAACATGAAATGCATCTATTTGCTCAAAATGATCAAATAGGTCGGTCAGAGCTATGCATTTTTTTTATGGTAACAGATATTTCATCCATACTCAGAATCAAACAAAAGGGAACTAAAAATTGAGGTGGCTCCTCTTCCCAAGTACAAGACTGGTGTTGTTTAGCATAATTGACTATAGCATCAGCCGATCTGTTAGAGCAGCGAAATACCAAAGATTGATGAAAGCAATAGAAACAACTAGCAATCGAAAAATTGTCTCGAAGAATGTTTCCTTCCAGGGATTTGTTCTCTTCGACACCACTGATTGCCTTTATCTCCTGCAACGAATCACTTTCTATTGTACCTTGCCAAATAGCCAAGGTGAGCCCCTCCTTTTTTGCAAGTAATTCACCGCAGTAAGGATTTATTTTATATCTAACATACTGGACTTTGCCAATAATGAAGTGTCCCATGTGAGCTCTGATAAGGGTTCCAATACCAGCATCCACTAATTCCTTTATTCTCTGCATAGTCTATATTTTTAAAAAGCCTGTAATCGGTTTCTGCCAATGTATATTCTCCCTGTGATGAATTTGAAACCTTTATTTAATTCCTTTCTGTATTTCTTGAAGTTTTCAAGCTGATTTAAAGAGGACACTGCTCGGATATGCAATTTGTTTACCTTGCCATTTCAGATTTCCTTGGTACCAACCTATACCAAATCATGCTCATTAAGTCTCTTTTCCTTTCATTCGATTTTGCGAAAAGCTGAGATATTAAAGCCATTCCTCAAATATGTGGCATTAACTTCTTGATGCAACTCGGTAGGAAAAGAGGTTCAAACATACTGGCAATCAAATAGCAGATTTTCAATGGTTTCACTGATTTGCCAATTACACAAATAGCACCCTCATTGAATATCTAAGCCTGGGGCGACTAGATTCTCCTTTGTAGGCAACAGGTTCCTGCAGGCTTTTCATAAGAACAAATGAACCTTTGGGGACACTTTGCAATGCCAAATTTGCTGCCACAATGGAGCTAGCTCTTTTAACTCTTGATAATGACCATTATCATTACTCTCTCTCAATACTATCTTCAATTCATCGTGCTCATCCTCCAATATATCAACTATGCTTCCATCCCCAAACTCTCTTAATTATGCCTTTCTCCAAGATTTTCCTACCCTGATGATGCTTCTCCATGTTAATGATGGATTCCACCCTCCTTTTGCTTTAGAAAAGAAAAATTAGAATGGTATTTAGCTCGAAGTATTTTAGCCTCAAGACTCCCGGATCCGTAATAAGCCTCCGCTCTTGCTTTGAGAGCATGCCTAGATTCAATGCTTGGAAATACTTGAATCCCATACCTCTCCACTTTTTTGGATCATCAAAGCTTTCCCCATGAAGCCCAATGTATCTTTCTCTTTTCCGTTCCATTGCCCCACCAAAACTTTGCATAGTACTTCTATTTTGGCTAACAATTATATATATATATATATATATATATATATATATATATATATATATATATATATATATATATATATATATATATATATATATATATGCGTATATGCGTTGTGTGCATGAGCGTGTACGTGATGAGTATGAAATGAATGGGACAATGGAATAAGTGTGCGTGTAGAAACGTACATAAAGGACCGTAGGCTAAAAGCTCATTCAATGTGCATGGTGTACCCTTTTCACTGTAGACTTCAGATACGGCAGGCGTAAATCTTAGGTACATTACCCATTTCGTGGTATACAGTTTCTGCCTCTCAATCTCTACGTAAAGATCAGAACTAAGCTTTCCCATTTCTGCTGGTGAATATGGTTGATTTGGCAAGCTCAGTAAATTTCAATTCAGTATCCTTTTTTAAGTTAACTTGAGTCAATAAACCTTAACCTCTTTGTGTGTGAGAGAGAGAGTTTCTCGACATTCTTTTTCAGTTCCCTATCAAGCTTAAACAAATCGGTCACTGAAACAAGAAGAAAACAAACACCTGACTCTTTTCCCATCCACAAAATAAGATTAATTATTTAGACACAGGGCTGGGTTTCCTAGGCTTGAGCTTGGCTTAGCTGGCTGGGGTCGGCAGACTAATGGAGACGCCATCTACTGGTAGTCCGAAAAGCTGACTTGAGCTCATGACTCGATATGCCCAAAAAAAGCATTATTATTAAACTGAAGTAGTGCAGGGTCTAAGCTGTAAACAAAGGCCATCAGCTCGTTTTGACCCTTCCAATACAAGCATTTTTCAACATGCAATCGACCCTCTTTAGGAAATCGTCCGCAGTCGAACTATTCAGCCATTTTTGCATATTATACATATAGACTGTATATAATATACTTTTCCATTGATTCAATAATATATATATATATATATATATATATATATATATATATATATATATATATATATAGAGAGAGAGAGAGAGAGAGAGAGAGAGAGAGGAGAGAGAGAGAGAGAGAGAGAGAGAGAGAGAGAGAGAGAGAGAGAGAGAACCTGCTATTCGTGTACATTTTGGCAATTCTATTCTAACAAGATTGAATAGCACTAATGAGAAGAAAATGAAGCGAATTATAATTAACTAATCTTGTATGGTCATACGCATAATGATCCATACCAACATTTCAAATTAAAAAGTCGCACTGCTAGCTTCCATGGGACAGCCCTGGCCGTCCTTCACACATGCCAACTACCCATCAAATAAAAATTATATTTTGAACAGTGAATCAATCAACCTGTAGCAGACCAGCCCTTCCCCTCTTTTTCTTCCTTCATCATCATCTGCCTCAGATCCTCCTTTTAGCTACCCTCTGCAAAGTTAAACGAAAGATTATCAAGGGAAGATCTCGTCCTCCATGCAGGAAACTCTCATAATGTCTATGGAGAGCTAATCAGGCAAGCAATAGTTTTATGATACTCCTTTTTTTCCTTGAATGAAACATGATGTTCATCTTCTTTATTGCCTTTATTGCCTTTTCGGTTTGCCTTTTCTCTAATTAATTAGGAAACTCTTTCTCTTTTCATTCTTACAGAAATTCTTCACATTTAAAGGAGCTAGGAAAGCGCTTTAATCACTGTTTTCTATAAATTACCATCTGTTGCCTAGGAAATAATCCAACCCTATGTTACCTTATGATTGTGGCTTGCACCAGCTATTCCTATCCCTAAAGGAAGACTAGTTGCTTTCCTTCTCTTGGCCAACCTTTTTCGTTTAGGAGGAGAAAGATCTTCATCCTTCAGTTTGATCCCCTTCTCTTAGTTGTTTCTTTCAGCTGCCACCACCACTGCCACCATCGATCATCAGCAATCAAGGATGACTTGCACCAACATTCGGAAGAAATTTTCCCTCTTAATCCTTTAGTGTAGTCATCTCAGTATTGCAGCTATCATCTTCCATCAGAGTGGAACTTTGACTTTCGTTTTTCATCCTTATCGTCAAGTACACTATCTCTGTACATCAGCCAGATTAGAAGGAATTTACCTGCTTATTATCCTAGTTACTGTGATTTTATTCTCATCATTGCTGCAACCACTTTTATATGAATTAGAAAGGAAAAGAAAGGCCTCTTAGCTGGGGCTTGTTTCTTTTATGATAGTCATTAATCATTCATTGTAGAAGCAATGGAACTGGTACCAGCATTGCAGTTTGCACCATCACCCAAGAATGCACTCTCTTTCTATATCCAACCTTCTCTGGAAACCAGCAAACCGGATACCATCCTCACAGCCACTCAACCCCGTTTTACCTTACCTTTCGACTACTTCTACGGAGGAGGCAGCGGCGGCCGGGCTACGGGATCCGGCTGCATGGAGCAGCTGCTGATCCACTGTGCCACTGCTCTTGAGACGCACGATTTAACTTCAGCTCAGCAAATCCTTTGGGTCTTAAACAACATTGCCTCACCAGATGGTGATTCCACTCAGCGCCTCACTGCTGCATTCCTGCGAGCACTCATCATGCGCGCCGCCCAAAATGGCAGTGCAACTCCTCCTTACTTCCTTCAGCATCTCCTACGCCGCATGCAGCTCCCACTCCGGCGGCTCAGTGTGATCGAATTCGCTGGATTCCTTGATCTCACTCCTTGGTACCGGTTCGGATTCTCTGCGGCCAATGCCATCATTGTTGAAGCAGTGGAGAGCTTTTCTGTAGTTCGGATTATAGACCTCAGTCTATCTCACTGCATGCAATGGCCGACTTTAATAGACTCTCTCTCCAATAGGATGGAACATACTCCCTTCATCCGATTGAAGGTACTCTCCGGTGCAATATCCGGTGTCTTGACGGAAATCAACATGTCATATGACGAACTAGGCATTAGGCTCATCAATTTTGCACACTCGCGGGGTGTCAGGCTTGAATTCACAGTGGTTCCCTTTGATGGGGTCCCATCTTTGATCAATGAATTGCGAAATCAAAGGCTAGACCTCATGAATCAAAGGATGGATTGCATGGCGGAGGAAGCTCTTGTTGTCAATTGTCAGATGGCGTTGCATTATATTCCAGATGAAACGCTAGATTATAACTGGAACTCCTCAGCTGGTTTTCAACTAACTGCTTGTAACGATTCCGGTAATTCATTGGCTTCAAATTCTCTCAGATTTGAGATACTGAAGGAGATCAGAAGGATGGAACCAACCATTGTAACTCTTGTTGATGAAGATGCAGATTTGACTTCTACCAACTTGGTAGCAAGGCTTAAATCAGCCTTTAATTATCTGTGGATCCCTTTTGATGCTGTGGACACGTTTCTTCCTAGAGAGAGCAAGCAAAGAATAGAGTACGAGGCTGATATCTGCCGTAAGATAGAGAATATTATTGCATTCGAAGGAGAAAGGAGAATAGAGAGGCTGGAGTCTAAGGCAAGGTGGGTGCAAAGGATGGAGAGAGCTTCATTTCACAACATTGGTTTTAGTGAAGAGACAGTTGCAGAGGTGAAGGGGTTGATGGAGGAGCATGCTGCTGGTTGGGGAATGAAGAAGGAAGACGATGATCTGGTTTTGACATGGAAAGGCCACAATGTTGTCTTTGCCACTGCCTGGATACCAATATAGCCTAGCGAGAGCAAAAGTGCAATTAAAGTTTCCTAACTTTTTGTGTTTTTCAAAAATATTTTGGGTTATTTTAATATTACTTTGTTATTGTATTCCTTGCTTTTAGAGCATTGATGCTGAAACGTAGTGGACCTTTGGATTTTGATTTATATCACTTGATATTGAGAAAGTTAATCCTTCAGTTCTGAGTATGTCACTCAGCATATAATTTTTTTTTTTTTTTTAGTTTCAACCGGAGGCCGAAACCTTTTATATACATGCATGCTTACCACATGTATCATGGGAGTCGGTCAGAGATCCCTGCCAGTTTACCACTGCGTACTTGGCATATAAACTTTCATCAAGTAGTAACGAAGCTTTGCATGAGCAGACCGAGCAGAATATGTGATGTTCACGTTTAGGTTGGATGCTTTGACGAACCCGACCAGCCGGGGACATGATGATCAGACGCCAATTGCAAGCAGCTCGGTTCATTAGCAAGAACAAATGTCATAAAAACCATATCAGTGTCTTATCGTACTATATCGTATGGTACGATTTAAATTTCTATTTGTTGATAAAAAATTTAAAAAAATTTTAAAATTCAAAAAAAATACATATAATTGAAATTAATGAACAAAACATATATAACACAATGAACATTAAACAAAATTGAATCCAAAAAAACTTAATTTGAAACGGATTATGAGAAGAGAATAACAAAATTAAATAACATCTTATAATGAACAAGCATCCGTACCATAACGTGAATATTGAATACCTTTAATTAGTAAACAACAAAGTTATAAAGTCACAACTTACAATCACCAATACCATAATGTTATAAAGTTAAAATAAATTACAATCATCGACAACGTTGATCATAATTAATAAATACATTGTAATCTAGTGAGAATCATCATCATCTCCTCCATCTTTCTCCTCCATAGTTGGATTCGCCCATCCAACACCTTCATTTTCATCATCTCCATCTCCAAGTTCTGCTTCGACTTAGAGTGTCCTATGCTTCATCACTTTGACCTTTTATAAATCATAATCAGTTTTAAACTATCAGTTTCATTTTCTTTTAAAATTTTCTCATAATATTTTATTTTTAATACAATTACTGGTTTCAAGCTATTTTAAACTCAAACTAAAACTAAACTAAAATATGATAATGACATCTTGAAGTTATCCAAGAGTTTGGTTAGGGCTTGCTTTTCTTGTATAATTGTTGGTGTCGAAAATCAGTTCCCTAGCACGCCTCATATCACGTCTATCTCTGCCAATGAGCTACTAGAATTACATCGCCACTTTTAACGACAAGGAATACTGTGAGATGGTGGATCATGAATGACCATGGATGCAACGCCAGAGAATTGAACTCCGGCGACCCAATCCCGTGGTCGTCGATTATGCTTTCCCTCACCACAAATTTAAATAAAAGTTCACTTAATTCGAATACAAGTCCATATCAGTTAAACCCGGATGTATTATCTATTCCATCTAGCCAGATTATCATAAAATTAGTTTAAATCACCGGAGAATCGAACTCTGCACATCGACAGGAAAAGCCTAACAGAAGAACTGAACTCGTGAACAAGTTCAAGAATCATCATCTTTCACTCAATAAACAAAAAATGAAGAAAATGGTGAATCAAAACAAAGAAATATGAAGCGTGATAAAGAACATGAATTGTTCTTTGACATGCATATGCAATAAAATGTGACCTAACAATCTCTGGTCAGGTTTGAGCATTTCCTTCTTGGATTCGTTCGCCGTCTATAAATTTTTAGCAGTTATTCCATGGCCATTTTTGTATCACACAAAATGTTTAGGATGGGGTGCGCAAGAACCCCCATATCGTAGTCTTTGTACTATATAGTCCATTGGATTCAGCCGTGGGCTATGCTACCTTTGCTACACTTGGGTTGTGTGTGCGTGCTCTCGCTTGGTTTGATGTTATTCAAAATTTCCCCCCTAAAATTGCACACCACAACTAGCTAATGAAGTCTGAAAATCACTAAGATTAACTGAAAGGAAGATGGGGATTCAACTTTTGTTTTAGGGATGGAAGTACGCCCTCTGGTTGGACCGGCCTCATGGTTCGAACCAGACCCGAACTGACCCCCAATTTGAACCAAAGGTTCCAAACCATATTTTGGTTCTGGTTCCAAAATCCTACCTTAAATGAATGTTTTTTTCAAATGAAACCAGAACTAAACTGGACCCGGAATCAAACCCTTGTAGACCGGTATATGCAATTCAAATCGGATGTAAACCTACCTGTATTTGGTTCGGATCCAGATCCATAACAAGAAACCCATAACCCGATTGAATCCATAGGAGTTATGACCCCGATAAAAAGGACTCTCGGCGCCTTTCTCCTCTTTGAAATTTCAGACCCTCCTTGCTACCCAAGAATTCCAAGAAAATAATTTCTGTTGTTTCTCGTCTTCTCCGGCCATCGACTCCCTTCTTTGCCACCGAGATGCAATACAATTTCTTTGTTACTTGTGCTAATTGATAATCTTTTCGTATTTCTTGCAGGGAAGTCCCAGCCGGACCATCCAAGCTTCATCTACAACGCAACGGGGTTCCCGCGCCAGGAGGAAACGTACTACTTCATCATCGTGGGAGGGGGCACGGCTGGGTGCCCCCTGGCTACGACTCTCCCGGAGGAATTTCGGGTATTGCTCGTAGAACGTGGCGGACACACGCTGGAGTACTCGTCTCTGGCCACCCAAGCCGGCTTCCTCCCGACGTTGCGCGATGTCGACGCCTATAGCTTGCCTGCACAGGGCATCACATCGGAGTACGGTGTTCACAATGCCCGCGGCAGGGTGCTCGGCGGGAGCAGCGCCATCAACGCTGGCTTCTACTCGCGGGAGCACCGGGCCTTCTTCCAGGCCGGAGAATGGGATATGGGGCTCGTGAATAACTCGTTCGAGTGGGTCGAACGAACGGTGGCCTTCGCGCCCAGGATCGGGATATGGCAGATGGCCGTGAGGGACGGTTTGCTGCAGGCGAACGTCATGCCATACAATGGGTACACCGTCGAGCATCTCGTCGGCACCAAGATCGGCGCGTCGACGTTCGACGTGTTCGGGAGGAGGCACAGCGCCGCCGATTTCTTGAGGTACGCCAATTCGCGGAATCTGAAGGTTGCTCTTCATGCTACTGTGGAGAGGGTGCTTCTTTCCCCTATTTCTGGTAAACCAATGCGGAATTAAACTCTTATTTTGATTGGATCGAAGAATATTCTTGGTTTTAGTTTCTATGCAGCGGTTTTCAAGAATGAGTCAGGTGGTTTCAGTTCTTGATTCGAGTTTTTATTTTAGTTGAATCGATTTTGTTCATGGTTTCAGCTCGGAATTTCGTCTTCCAATTGAAATTGGTATGCGAATTTGTATGCCAAGTTCAGGATTTCATTCTTCTGTTTATTTGAATGGATTGAGGTTTCAGTTTGGAATTTCATCTCATTTCTTTGTTTTCTATACGCATTTCAAACTTAAATTGGTATGCGAATTGTTAAGATTTGAGTTTTCCTTTTATTTGAATTGATTGAATGATTTCAGTTGGAAATTTGCAAGTCTTCTTTATTTTGTTTTTCTATTCAAATTTAACTGGAATTGGTATACAAATTTCTATACGAAGTTCGTTTCAGTTTGCATGAGTTCTTGAGACTAGCTGTTGCATACACCCATGAAGTTCTTGATTTAGGTTGGAACTTCGCATCTCAATCTTGTAACAGCTAGCTTGTAACACAGCCAGCCTTACCCCCACTCTCTCTCCACAGAACTTCGCATCTCAATCTTGTAATAGAAATTGAGAGTGGGGGTAAGGCTGGCTGTGTTACACAGCCAGCTCGGAATTTCTGTTTATTTTGATTTAGGTTGGAATTTCTATTACAAATTTCTATGCGAACTTCGTGAGTTATTGAGATTCACCATTCTCAATCTTGTAACACAGCCAGCCTTACCCCCACTCTCTCTCTCTCATATATTATATATATATATATTTCTACAAAGATAATGTATAAAATATAACGAGTATAATATATGCATACTATAATTCGTGTCATGTGTAACATATAGCTTCACAATATCCTTACACGTATTGTATTTGACCCAAAGTTGACTATATATATATTTCTACAAAGATAATATATAAAATATAACGAGTATAATATATGTATACTATAATTCGTGTCATGTGTAACGTATAGCTTCACGATATCCTTATACGTATTGTATTTGGCCCAAAGTTGACTCCAAACCCTACACGAACCCAACCCGATTGAGTATGGGTCCAAATATGTGAACGGAAGAAGAATCGAACTGGATTCAGGTAGGCTATTTTGACCCGAACCCTAAGTTACCCACTGACGAGCCGACTTGCGACGCACACTCTCTTTCTCCCGTCCTGTGTGTTGTGTCTTGTGATGGAGATCATTACTGTTGCGCGCTGGAAAAGGGTCAGAACCATGGTGGGGGCAGCCGAAGCAGCAGGTGCACGGGGTAGTTTACAGGGACACGCACGGTCTCCACAACCGCGCCCTTGTTTGTCCAGGAGGCGAAGTGATACTGTGCGCTGGGGCGCTCGGCAGCCCACAGCTACTACTCCTCAGCTGCATTGGCCCCCGCTCCCATCTCTCCTCCATGGGCATCCCCATCGCCCACCACCTTCCCGCCGTCGGTCAATTTCTCGTAGACAACCCCCGCATCGGCGTCTCCATCCTCTTTCCCCTCCCTCTCGAAGCCACTCTCATCCAGGCGGTCGGCATTCCGGCTTCCGGGACCGCCTTCGTCTAGTCTGCGTCGAACCCCCTTCCCTTCTTTCCGTCGGTACTCTCGTCCGCCTTCCCCCGCCCCTTCCTCCCACCGCCGCTCCTCCCTGTCGCCACAATAATGGCCAAGATGGCGAACCTGATGGCCTATGTACTTCTTCCTTCGGTCCGTTCAGTCTCCTGAGTTGCCGGCTTTCGTGGACCCGGTAGATCTGCACCGGAAAAAGGTGTTTGTTGGCAGCGGCTTCTCATTCTCTTGTATATTTCGAGCGTTTTTCAATGTATCTATATATATCACATCGCTGATTTTTCACTCGAATATATATAATTCTGCTTTTACTATCAGTTTTATTCTTTTTGAGCACTAAATTCGGACCATTACGGGTAATGGTTCGGCGGTTACAATCCATACCCTATTCGTAACTTCTCTTCGAGTAACGGTCTGGATGGCGAGTTGAGTCGTTATCCCACTCAGTTGGCGAAAATGATTATTGTTATCTGTAACATCTCTTTCATTCGAGCGTATTGGCATACTAGTTTTTCTCTCAATTTTCAAGGGTTTATCTACTAATGTCATTTTCTGATTACTATTACAATCAATATCTATTGAATTGATTATTTTCCTACACAACAACCTGCTTGTTGTGTGGTTATTTTCCTACACAACATTTTGCCGGTTGTGTGGTTATTTCCCAACACAACAATCAAACGTACCTCAATCCCATGTTTGTAACATGTTTTAAAATTAGTTTCTCTGTTATGCCTTTAGACAAGGAGTTTGCCAACATATCATTTATTGGCACGTATGAGATGGATATTTTCTTTTTCATAACATTATCATAAACATAAGGGTATTTCACCATTATATATTTTCTTTTTGAGCAATCAGCTTCACTCTTGATAAGAGTAATTGCTGCATTGTTATCACAGTAAATAACAATTGGCTCGTTAGTTATTTCCAAAAGGTGTAACAACAAACTTACATTCACCCATTTTGAACTTTTTGAGGATATAATCAATATATCTCTCCTAACTCAGGCATAAGAGTTTAGATTATCTATCTCGAGAGATCTTTATACCTAGGATATAGGATGCTTCCCCCATATCCTTCATTTCGAACTTTGAGTTTAACCATGACTTGGTTTTGACAATCATCTCATTGTCATTCCCAGTCAATAATATGTCATCTACATATAATGATAGGATGACAAAGTGGCTTCTACTGTTCCAAACATATACACAGTGATTAAGTTTATTAACCACAAACCCAAGTTCTATAATAGTATTTTGAAAGATCAAATACCATTGGGGAGGTGACTTTTCAAACCATATAGGGATTTTCTCAACCTATATACTTTATCTTCTTCGCCTTCAACCACAAATCCTTCGGCCTACTGCATGTATATGATTTTTTATAAATCTTTGTTTAGAAATATTTTTACATCTAACTGATGTAAATTCAAATCACAGTATGCAAATATTGCTAGGATTATACGTATGAATGCAAATTTGGCAATTAGGGAATATGTCTCAATATAATCTTTTCACTTTTTTTCCAAAAAATCCTTTGCAACCAACCTCGCTTTAAACTTATCGATTGTACCATCGACCTTATATTTTTTTTTCAGAACCCATTTACCGCCTATGACTTTTCTTCTTTTTGGCAAATCAATCAATTCTCAGACTTGGTTTTTTTCGATGGATTCAATTTTCTCATCTATGACTTTCTCCTAGTTTGATGCTTTCGATGAGTTAATAGCTTGCTGATAAGTTAAGTTATTAGTTAACTCATCTAAATCCACCAAATTACACACTTTTTCTACAAGATAAGTGTGATAATCCTTTTAGTAGGACGGAGTGACTCTTGGCCTTTTATGTCAACCTAAAGTTTCGGTAGTTTAATGAAGATCTTCAATGGGCTCAAAAAATGATTGATCTAAATCTATCAGATCATCAACACATTCATCATTGTTTTCTAAGATGTCATTCTTAGTATCTATTAAGAATTCAACATCTCTGCTTTCAATGAGTCTGTGGTCTTTATGATAAAACGATATCCTTTTAAATATTTCAGATATCCAATGAATATACATCTCAAGGACCTACTGTCTAACTTATCTCTAGACTGATCAAGGATCTTTACATGTGCAAAAGATCTCCACCTCTTGAGATGACCTAGGTTAGGTTTTCTTCCAAACCACATCTCATATGGTGTAGTGAATACAGCTTTACACGGTGCTCTATTGAATATGTAAACCGTTATACTTATTGCTTTTTCACAAAATACCCTTAGTAGAGAGGCATCGATCAAAATAAACCATGTTATATTTAATAAGGTTATGTTGTATCTTTCAGCTACATCATTTTGTTGAGGTGTTCTAGGCATTGTATTTTGCTTTGCAATACTAAAGTCTTTACAGAATTCAAGAAATTCTGCTGGGATATATTCACCACCTCTATCTGATCTTAAGACTTTGATTGAATGCCCTAATTGGTTTTTCACTTCTTGTTTTTATTCTTTAAAAGCATTAAGTGTCATAGATTTATGTGCTAAAATATATAAATAAATATATCTAGAGTAATCATTGATAAAGGTTATAAAATAAACCTTTTCACGATGTGACCTTACTCTAAATGGTTCACATAAATCAGTGTGAATGACCTCAAATAGGGTTGTTGCCTTTGTTGAGTCTTTGGGAAAAACTTTCCTTGTCATTTTTCTTTGTATAAAAGCTTCACACTTGTTGAAAGTATTTTTCTCAAATTCAGGCAATAAGTAAAAGTTGAATAATTTTCTCAACTTTTTTAAACTTATATGCCCGAAGCGTTTATGCCACATATTCACATCAAAAGTAAATACACTCTCAATATAAGTAGAAGAAGTATTAATTTCATTATCACAAAGCCTAAATAGTCCATATTCTACATCGAATTTCTAGAGAATAGTATTCTCTTATGTTTTTCCACAATCACCTTGATAGAAATAAACCTTACCTCAAAACCTTTCTTTACTAAGGCATGGATTGAAACTAGATTGTGCCTTATAGATGACACAATTAATATATCAGTTAATACAATCGGTTTGCCTTATACAAATATTCTGAAGGACTTAATACCCAAAACATCCGACAAAGTATTATTTCCCATGTAGACTCTATGTTCGTCAGGTTTGTATTCCTTTAGCTCCGTTATCATTTCCTTGGTCTTTGAGATATATCGTATAGCTCCTAAGTCTATCCACCAACTTGTCATCGGGCAATCCATGTATAAGTATTTTGAAATCACGCAAATTACTGTCCGCATTGTGGGTTGTTTTCTCCACTTTTCTTGTTACGGCAGTCCCTCTTAAAGTGTCCCAGCTTTTCACAGTTGAAGCACTTTACCCGAAAAGTGGTTTCTTGTGATTTTTTAAAATTTTGACCGCTTTTCTTGTTATTCTTGCCAAACTTGTTGTTTGGTTTATCTTTTTTTTGGTTGGTTTTGGAGCTAGATGCTATCTCATCTTGGGCTAATAGCAATTTTTCTTTCTTGTTCTTCTTCATGTGTTCCTACTCTATTGCAAGTTTCAGGGGCAATTTAGAAAGATTAATCTCTGCCCTAATCTGAGAGCAGTAGTTACCATGTTCCATGACGGGGTAGACTGTTTAATATAATAGATATCTGCATCAGTTTTGGGATAATTGACTTTGCTACGGTTAAGTCCCTAACCATTACTAACATGTGGTTCACATGTTCTACTACATTGTCTCTTCTTATTTTAAAGGAGTTATACTTTTGTAGTAGCAACTGCACATGCAACTTGGCAGTTGTATCATACTTAGTTGTTATTGAATCAAACAACTATTTTGCGGTCTCATGTTTTTCAAAAACCCTGATTAAGTCATCCTTCATGAGGTTAACATTACTGTCCTAGCTATGATGTCATCTTGTAGAAATGTTTTATACATCTCTACTTATTGCTCAATTGCGTCTAAAGGTGGCAGACGTACAGTTTCCTTCAGCACATGCTCAACACCTTCGAGTGTTAGAGCTAGTAGGATTCGCCTCTTCAATGTTTGGAAGTTAAGACCGTTTAATTTTTCAGTTTTTACCAATTCCGACACACAAATTCTAAAACTCCTTTTTATATGTTTGGTAATTTTAACAATTAGACGGTTTAAAAAGAAAATAATCATAAAACAACAACCACACTTAGGAGGGAGCTTGTTAGATCGATGTATAAAATCATAAAAATAGTCTAATATCATTTCTTTAAACTACTTGGGACAAACTTGTAATTTTCTAAAAGGTTTTTGCCTTTTGTATTTTCCAAATAATCTAGGGGTAAAACAATAATTTTAGTTATTTGTCTACTTTTGAAATTTTTGAAAAAGCTTAAGTACAGACTTGTAAAATTACTCTTTAGTATTTCTATAAAATTTATAACTGATTAGGGTTAAAACTGTAATTTTAACCTACAACCCGAATCTACAAAACTGAAATTATCTCAACCGAGAAGGGCAAAACAATAAAGTTAAAACCCGATATTTCGTAATTTTCATAAAATGACAGAGGGTAAAACAAACATTTTGCACAGTAAGGGAAAAATAGTCTTCTTATCCAAAAATATCTAGAGAATCTCATAATTTTGCCTAGTGGCAAAATTATAAATACTGTAAACCGATCGGGGCAGAACAAATTTTTTAATCCGTTGCTCGAGGCGGTTTTTCAAAACCCTGGGCAATTTCAGGAAACCGTCAGTTTCGACCCGTGGTTTTCTGAAACCACTTGGCGGTTTTCGTCCTATAAAGATAAGAGAGAGAATGAGAGAGAGATATTGAGTGAGAGTGTGAGAGAGAGCGGTGCTCCGCTCCTTGGCTGTCTGTGGCTGCTTCTAGCGGCGGCCTTTTGTGGCTGCCTCTACAGTTCGTTTTTGGACGTTCAGGTTTCGGCTGTTCAAACCTTCTTTTCGTTTAGGCTTCGGTTGTTGGCCTTCCTTCGCAGCTTGTTTCTTGTCGTTTAGGCTTCGACCATTTAAGCCTTTGTGGCTTGTGTGTGGCCAATTCTCGGGCTGTGTTTATTTAGGCCTTTACCGACCTTCTTGCTTAGTCTGCTGGCTTTTCGGATCTATTATCTCTCTTATTTTTTTTTATTCTTCTCCTTCTCTCCTTTTCTGTTTTTAGAGTAGTAAGTGCGTCTTTTTTTTTGCAGGATCAAAAACCTGAGCCCTGATACCAGTGATGGCCTCTATGCTTCTTCCTTCGGTCCGTTCAATATGCTCAGATGCCGACTTTTCTGTACCGTGTAGATCTACAGCGGAAAGGTGTAGTGGAGTTTGAGGTTTCCTCACAACAGTCTTAACAAGGATACGTTGTATCTTTCGAGTATTTTTGTCTTTCAATGTATCTGTATATCATACTATTTTCGTTATTTTTCACTCAAATATATATACTGCTACGGTTACAAATCCGTAACTCCTCTCTGCTGCGGTTACAACCGAGACCCTATTCGTAACTCTTCTCCAGGTAACGGTTTTAATGGTGATTCCTGTCGTTACTCGATTGAGTTGTCGTTACTCGATTGAGTTAATGAGAATGACCACTCTTATCTATAACAGCACGCGGGACAACCCGGCGGTTCGGTTCAGTTACTTCTCCGACCCGTCGGACGTCGCCGCTTGTGCTGACGGCGTCTGCCTCGTCGGACGCGTCCTCGCTGAACCCTCTATGGACGCGTTCAAGTTCCCTGACGGCCTCGGCCCCCTCAATAGCGGGGAATTCAGGTTTCTCGGCGCCAAACTGCCTGCGAATTTATCCAATGATGGGGAGCTGGCGGAGTTCTGTAGAAGAACGGTGACCACCATCTGGCATTACCATGGTGGTTGCGTCATGGGGAAGGTGGTGGACCAACGGTACCGCGTTGCCGGTGTCCGTCATCTCCGAGTCTTGGACTCGTCCACATTCTCGATTTCGCCGGGCACGAACGCGCAGGCCACTGTCATGATGCTCGGAAGGTAATAATCTTGTGCAAACAATTACAAAACCAAGTCTATTGTTTCTATTTGTTGAAGACACTGATGGATTTGCTGATTTTCTTCTTTGAGTTGACCCCTATCTGTTGAAGGTATTTTGGGCGGATTTTGACAGAGGAGAGAAGACTGAAGTCCGTCGTATAATGACCACGGATACGGCCCAAGACTTTTATATGAACATACTCTTTTTCCTTATGCTGAGTGATCAACTGTTGTAATTCATGTTTTCTTTTTTCCTGGAGAAATGGAATTCTTGTTTTTCGATTAAATGTTGAAATTCATGTTTTCTTTTTCTTTTGTCTGTTAGAATGGGGAGGCTGAAGCCAGATGGTTTCGAACTCATGACCGTCTACTCGTGCTTGAAGGCACCGAGTGTTTCATATTACCCGAGTGGTTGAAGGCACCGTCAAGTTTTGTGACTTTCAGGTGTTGTGTTGGAAAGCTCATTGTATCTACCTTTACATTTGAATTAGAGTATTTTTTATTATGCTCTTATAATATTTTAAACTGCATTCGTAACCATAAAAAGGTAAGGAGAGACATGAGTGCTTAATGACAGAGGTGAACAGGATTCAGTTTATATATATATAGTGAGAGGGAATCTTAGTTGTATAGTGTTTTTTGGTGCATAATCTTGTATAAACATCTTCACCCGTTCATCTATGTCAATCTTTTAGATAGGAGATTTGAATCATTTATATTTAAAGTATATGATAAATTAAATGTAAAGTATAAAATAGAATGATATTTTTAAATTAAATCTTTACCTTTGATATCCAAAATCCAACAAGAGAGATGTTTGTACCAAAAGATATTATGCAGATAAAACTTCTTATAAGGCATTATTCTTATAAGACTCCCTATGTATATATGTGTGTGGTGTAGAAAAGTAATTTTACATCATTAACGTGATGTTAAACCTAGGTTAGCAGAGCTCCCATGAGAGAGGTACACGAAAATTAGTGTTAGTAAGTGAAACATAATTTAACGAAACCTTGAGCAACCTTTTGTAATTAGGTTAAATGTTTAGGATGCTCATTAATGCCTGAAGTTCATGCATCCCTCACCCATGACCAATCAACTGTATATTAATTGGGTAGATAGAGTTAGGGACCATAAACACCACCTCTAGATTGATGAACTTATTATATTGTCTTGTCTTATCATACAATTTGTTGACAACCTCCTTTATTCTTTCTTGATTTTCTTCGTTTCAATACCCTTTTCAGATGATCTTTATGCATGGTATAGGAGTTTGAACTTAAGTTGTAGAGTATAAGAATTTGAGGAAGTATCAATTGACATATACACATAATATGTTTATACTACTGAATAAACAACTAGTAACAGTAACTCTAGGATTGACATAGCGTAAGCGTAGGTATGAAGCAATTGAGGATTAGGTTTAGAGTTCATACTTCACGATGGGGTTTTTCGTCAAAAAATAAGTAAGAACTACATAAACTTCGATTCTTCTACATCCAACTAACATGAATTTCTAAAATAATAGAAATTTCAGGCACTTATCCAAGAGTTGACTCTTGAGGATGGCACAAATATTGAGAAATATATTGTGTTGATGATCGCCAAAGTTTGTTTCTTCAAGAAGAGAGAAGCAGGAATTGGAGAAATTTTAGATTATAGAACTGAAAAACCATAGAAGATACATGAAATGGAACATTTAATTTGTGTGCATGAGATGTTGCAACAACCAGACTTGGTCTACGACAAACTAATCTCACTGATCATTGCATCAAGAGCTTGAGAATGCCACGGCCTTCAAATAAAGGAGAATGGTAAAACATGAGAATGTAGTATATTAAAATGTTTGATAGTGATAAGGGTGACAAACAGTGGCAGCCAAAGTCGAATCAAGCTATTGTACAGACTCTCTTCAGGAGAATGAACGTGAAGGATGCTTGGTGACTGAAGTGATGAAAGCCAAAGGAGATTTCAACAGTGGTATCCACAACCATTGAGGCTCGTCGCCTTTGCTTCCTCTTTATGAGATGACGCATTGGGAAGCCAAGATGTCCGACAACGTTGCTAATGAAAGCGCAATGAATAGTCCTCTGGCTAACTAGATCATCTTGATCGACAGACAACAAAAGCACCGGCAAATTTTCTGTGCAGTTCAAAATAATAGGTATACATTTATTTCCTTGTTTTAGAATAGTAGTGATTTTTCTATTCGACAACAACCTCCTGGGCTGTTGTCGGTCGTCTCACAGTGACGAGCTGTGGATGACTTTTTGGCAGAAGGCCTCTTTGATTGATCGTGAAATAACGATTTCATCAGCATTACAAGGCTCTTCTGCCCCCTCCGTCTCTCTTCTTTGATTATACCATAGAAACCCTTGTTCGACGGCCATCATGGCTGCACGAGGTCGGTCCTATCGGTATACGAGAGATGTAGGCAGGCCGACTGGTCGTTTAGAATTGCTATGAAACAATGGTGATGGCTTCTATTGCTGCATTTTAAACTTTTTGATAATATAATAAATATCTCTCTTGACTTTGGCAAAGAAGTTTGGATTATGTATCTCAAGAAATCTTTATATCAAGGATATAGTATGCTTTCCCCATTTCCTTCATTTTAAACCTTGAGTTTAACCATGACTTTGTTTTGACAATCATCTCATTGTCATTCCTAATCAATAATATGTCATCTACATATAATGATAAGATGACAAAGTGGCTTCCATTGTTCCAGACATATAAACAATGATCAAGTTTATTAACTACAAACCCAAATTCAATAATGTCATTTTGAAAAGACAAATACAATTTATGAGGTGATTGTTTAAGGTCGTATAAGGATTTTTTAACCTATATACTTTATCTTCTTAGCCTTCAATTATGTATCCTTCGGGTTGATGCATAATATGATTTATCTAAATCTCCATTTAGAAAACAGTTTTTACATCTATTTGATGTAAATCCAAATCATAACATGTTGATATTGTCAGGATTATTCTTATAGATGTAAATTTCACAAAAGAAGAATATGTTTCAACATAATCTATATCCTCCTTCTACGAAAAACCATTTGCAATCAATCTCACTTTAAACTTATCGATTGTTTCATCGACCTTATATTTCTTTTTGATAACCCATTTACAGCATATGGGTTTTCTTTCTCTTAATAAATTATCTAATTCTCAAATTTGGTTTTTCTTAGTGGATTCAATTTCTTCATCCATGACTTTTTCTCAATCTGAAGATTTAGATGAGTCAACAGCCTATTGATATATCAAGTTATAAGTCAGTTTATCTAAATCTACTAAATTACACATTTCCTCTGAAAGGTAAGTGTGATAATCCTTCAAGTAAGACGATGTGACCCTATGTCTTTTGTTTCCCCTTAAAGTTTCAATTTGTTTAGGAACCTCATCTATAGCTTCAAATGAAGATTGATCTAGATCTACTAGATTATCAACATACTCATTATCATTTTGAATAATGTTATTTTTAGTATCTTCTAAGAATTCAATATCCTTGTTTTCTATTAGTTCATGGTCTTTATTATAAAACTAATATCCTTTAGATCCTTTAGGATATCCGATGAATATACATCTTAAGGACCTACTATCTAGTTTGTCTCTTGACTAACTAAGTATATTTACATGAGCGATAGATCCCTACTTCCTGAGATATCCTAGGTTTGTTTTTCTTTCAAACCATATCTCATATGGTATAGAGAATATAATTTTACATGAAACTATATTGAGTATATACATAATTGTATTTACTGCTTCTCTCCAAAATACCCTTAACAGAGAAGCATAGGTTAACGTAGAACTTATCACATTCAATAGGGTCATGTTATATCTCTTTGCTACACCATTTTATTGAGGTATCTTGGGCATTGTAGTTTACTTTGCAATATCAAAGTCTTTAGAGAATTCTAAAAATTTTATAGAGTATATTCTCCGCCTCTAATTGGTTCTCAACTTTTTGCTTATATTTTTTGAATGTTTCAAGTATGTCAGATTTATTTGCTAAGATATATATATATATATCTCGAGTAATCATCGATAAAGGTTATAAAATAAACCTTACTTGATATGATTTTATACTAAATGGTTCACATATATCAGTGTAAATAATCTTTAGTAGGGTTGTTGCCCTAATTACTTCTTTGAAAAATGAATTTCTAGTCATTTTCTCTTGTATACATGCTTCATACTTATTAAAAGTGTTTTCATAAAAATTGAGTAATAAGTTAAAGCTGATTAATTTTCTCAACTTCTTTAAACTTATATGACCCAATCTTTTATGTCATATATTTACATCAATGACATAGACACTATCAATATAAGCAGAAGAAGAACCTTCCTTTTCATTTATATTGAGTTTGAACAATCCATGCTCAACATCAAATAAACTAGAAAAAGTTATCTAATCATGATTTCCCACAATAACTTTGGTAGGGACAAACTCGACTTCAAACTCTTTATTTATTAAGTCAAGGATGATACAAGATTACGCCTAATAGTTGACATAATTAATACATCAATAAGTATAATTAATATACTTTGTACAAAAATCCTAAAGGACCCAACTCTAAGAACATGAGAAAATGGATTATTCTCCATATATACCCGACGCTCGCACGGGTTGTATTCTTTGAGATCCATTGCTCTCTCTTTGCTCTTTGAAATATATTGCATCGCTCTAGAGTTGATCCACCAACCAGTCACCGGATGGTTCATATAGAGATACTCATAAATGATGTAGATTATGTCCTACTTCTCTGTTGGACCGTGTCGTTGATTGTTTTCAGCAATGGTCTTCTTATTACAGTAGTACCTTTTGCAATGTACTATCTTACCATAGTTAAAGCATTTTACTCGAAAAGAAGATTCCTGTGATTTCTTAAAGTTTTGACGACTCTATTTTTTATTCTTACAAAATTTTTTATTTGATTTTTTTTATTTCAATTAGTTTTAGAGTTAAACCTAAATCATCTTGAGCAACTAACAACCTTTTTCTTTTATTTTTATTCATATGTTCTTTTTCAATTATAAAATCTAGTCAAAGTCTAAGTGTTGTGGTTACCATTTTCGAAAAAGGGGGTAAACTATTTAAAATCATGGATATCTACATTGATTTAGGAATGATTGACTTTGCTACAGTTAAATGCCTAACTATTACCATCATTTTGTTAACATGTTCAACTACGTTATCACCTTCTTTCATTTTATAAGAATTGTATTTTTGAAAGAGTAGTTGTATATCCAACTTAGTTGTAATATCATATTTTTTGTTAGGAAATTAAATAATTCTTTAGCAGTCTCATATTTCTCAAAGACCCTAATCAAGTTATTTTCTATGTACGTCAACATTATGGTCCTTGCTATAGTTTAATCCTTTAGAAATGTCTTATATTTTTCTTTTTCTTTATTTGTTGCAACTAGCGTAGGGGGTAATACAATTTCTGTAAGTACATAATCAACTACCTCTAAACTTAAGGCCAATGGAATTCTCCTCTTCAAAGTTTGAAAATTTAGGCCATTTAACTTTTCCATCTTTGTCAATTTATACACACAAATTCTAGAAGTCATTTTTAATAATTTTTTCTACAGACAACAAGTGGAGAGTTTGCATATTTTTAAATAAAAAAACATAAAACATGTATCAAATGGATTTACATAAGACATTTAATAAAGAATCAACAACAAAAATAACCTCACACCTAAATGCTTATTTAACATATAATTACCTCTTTGAAAATATAATAAAAAATAGGGCTAAACACAAAAAATATTGTTCTCTATATTTCTCAAAAGGTACAACGGTAAACTTTTACTTTTGTCAATTGGCATAAAAGATAATTTGTAAAACTAAGAGGGCTATATCCGTAAAACTACTTGAATCTTGGGTTTTGTAATTTCGTAAAAGGACTAGGGACAAATCAGTAAAACTACTCTATGGTTTATCGTGGTTTCACAAATTGTTAGAGCATATAAAAGACTTTTTACTTGCATAAGGGTATATAAGTTTTTTCACATAAAAATATCTAAACATTTCGATAATTTTATTCTACATTATTTCATAGTTGAAGTTTTTATATAAGGGCAAAAAGGTAATTGCACCTAAAAAATCGCTTGAAAGACGAAGGAGAGAGAGCGTGTGAGAGGGGGTGATAGGCCGCTGGCGGTTCTTCGCCGCTGGCCTGGCCTGACCTAGTTGTCACCTCTAGCTTGGCTTAGCTTTCGCATTTGGCCTATGTTCCTCTCTTTTTTCTTCTTCGGTTTTTGCAAAGAGGGAGAGAAAAAAAAGGAAGTGGTCAACGATTTTCTCTAAAGAGGAAGAGAAAAAAAAGGAAGTGGTCGACGATTTTCTCTATGGATGGCATTTAGGTTGTATGTTTATTTTGAAGGATGCGACCTAGCTAAGGCCTCCTTTAATGGGTGACTTTCGGTTGTGTCTATATCTTTTCTCCCTTTCCCTTCTTTGTTATTTTATTTGTAAAAACTTATGTCAATTTTTTTTCAAAATTGTTAGACTACTTTCTCATAGTTTTTTTTACAGAACCGATGTACCTGCTATGGAGTCATCGAGGAGCTTGAATGAGGTTCTGATACCAGATGTTGGGGCTGACGATACTTTGATGGAGCCGACTGTCATAGTGTTGATGGTGGTTCTCTGCTTTTAAGTGTTGTAGTTTCTCTGTTTTTCTGTTTTTCTCTGTTTTTCTCTCTTATATATAATGTGTTGTAGTTTCGAGTCTCGTATTATATCAATAATAATGAGCCTATAAAATGAGATGAGAGAGAAGAAGAGAGATAGGGACGAGATTACCCGCAAAGGGTTTTCTTAAGAAGACTGTATTGTGTATTGTGTATATTTTTTATATATTTCTTTTGTATATATACATGGCTTTTTCTATCTTTTGAGTTTTCTTCTATAGGATTTCCTTTTTAACAATCATTCCCTTTCATCCGAGAGATGCTTAAGACCTTTTCAAAAAGTAAAAGAAAATAGTTTGAATAACCTTTATATTTTTGAAATGCAACTCATGAAATCTAAGAAGAGGACCCTTCTTCCCGTATTTCATGATTGTTGCTAGTAATAAGGCCAATAGTGGCCACCCACTACTTAAAGAGTCGCATTTGGGAACCTAACTTTTGCAATTGCTTAGAACAACCCAAACACTACCGGAGGTGCTTAAGCTCAATCTAAACCTCCAATCTTCCTGTCTTGCCAAAAATTGCTTCCTCTATCATGTTATTTTTTCTACCAAAAAATGAGAGCTTGATTTATGAAAGAAAAAGATACAAATTGCTCCACAAAATAGTATATAATTAAAGAAGAAAAAATAAGAAGAATACTGGTTGTCTCAAAATGAAAATATAACATTTTACTTATAATGACAGAATAGTAAATAATTAAAGAATAATACAAATACAAAACATGGCCTGCCTCAAATAAAAAATACAAAATCTTACTGTAAATAATGATAACACCGATAAAAACCAATCATCTTGCAAAAAAACCCCAACATACCATTTGATCATCAAAAGGATAAAATATATATTTTTGAATATTTCGTTTTCAAACCTTTTAAAAGTGCCAAAAGCTCAGGCAAGTATAAAATCACTCTATTTCTTTATATTCTCTTCCTATTCATATGAGAAAAATATATATGAAAACAGAGAGAAAGAGTAAGAAGAACAAAGAAAAAAAAAAAAAAAGATTACAGTTGACCATGTGAGTGAGGCTTAAAGAAGGTTCTGTTCTTAAAAACAAAGACTTGCAAGAAAGAAGGAAAAAGAAAAGAATGAAACCTACAGACATCGTAGAAATCGATCGACGGGAGCCAAACGGCACCCATTGTCTCTCTTCACTACCCTCATTATATGAGTAAGGGGAGAACCATTATATTGTATTGGATGGTAACTTGGTCCCTGGGAGACTCGTTGCTAAAGTACCTCGAGTTATGAAGACGCTTTAATGGCAATTGAATGCTTTATTTTCTCGAGTTCCCTAAATATATAAAAGAAATAGGTAGCTTTAAGCCTTTAACTATCGACACTGTTCCTATGGCATTTGAATCATGTCACTTGAAAGCCAAAGTCTTTTCTCTGCTAGATACAGTTGGTGCCCATTCCTGATTCACCGTAGCTGTACCACCGTCAAGTTCCACCATCCCCCTGTCCGACTCGTTTAGTGATTTTAAAAATGGGTGTTATGATTGATGCTTTTGATCTCAATGAGTATGGCTTTTGTATTTTCGCCATCTGACGTCTGTTGAGCTAGCTGCATCAACGTTGTTGATGTCTGTCAATAAACTCTATATAATGCGCAAGCTGCATCTCTAAAGGTGTTAGTGTTTTCTTGCTGTCTTCGTTGTCGAGTAACGAGGGTTCTCAAGAAATTGCAGGTTCTCCTGCTTTTGGCTCTAGGAGCTTCTGCACTGTTCCTTGCAATTGCAAGCATCAACAACAATTGCCATTCTCAAGGTTCTCTCTGTGTGTGTTTGTGTATGTGTAATGACACACGATCACGAGAGAACAATGGAGAAGGAAGGGCTGACCCTCTATTGGAGGGCCACACTCTTTTTTCTCTCTTTTATTCAAAAGGACCTTTTCTATTGTGGATTAAGTCCTTATATAATAGATTTTATATCTTAAAAGACAAGATTTTCCTTAATAAAAAAAATAATTCCAGTTGTTTTCTTTATGTGCTTAAGTCACTCGGTACCTCCTAGCTAATGTTGTTTTCAATACCCTTTCAAAAACTAGTTAATAAACCCATAAATAGTTTGATCTTTCGAGAGTTGATACTCTAACTCTCGTTGCCTACAAGAAATCGAGTCCAACAATCGGTCCTACTTCATAACACTCACGATAACAGACTTTCTACGATTGCTTGTTTCTTATTTTCATGTTGGGCAACAACACTACTACCCTTTTTGGTTGCACACATTCTTCAACCTTCCTAACTGTATACTTTTGGCGGCCTTCTTCGCTACACACTTTCAACAACCTTCCTAGCTGCACACATTCGATAGCATTCCTGTCTCCATACATTCAGCAATTTAGTAGTCCTCCTTACTACACACAATCAATAACATTTCTGGTTGTACACAATCAGTAGCCTTCCTGGCTGCAAGACTGCACATATTCGGTAACCCTCTTGGCTGCATACATTCGACAACCCTCCTAGTGGTATAGTTTACAAACAATATAGAACTGCTCACTTGCAACTCGTTCACATTCTTAAGCAACTCGGAGTACACCCTTACAGTTCACAACAACAAGCTTCTCTCATGGTTTGCACTTCAGGCCACACTTTCAGTATCCCAACAACTTTGATTGCACCATTGCAGTCTGCAGGAACAACTTGGTTTGGCTGTGATATTCCTCCAGCATAAAAGATCATATCCCTCCCAACTTCGATTCAAATTCAAATTGTCATTCCAAAATCTTGAAGAGATTCAGACTCGAAATCTCTTTTCTTTTTTTGTAAGCTCCTCCTCCGAGAATCATGGAAATGACTACATGCGAATAGAACAGTGTGAGCAAGACCAACTCTTAATGAAGTTATTCTCCGTTAATACTTATCCTAAAGTTTCTGAAGTATTTCATGCTCTTTAGTGATACGGACATATCATTCACTTGATTACCTCTAATTCCCTCCTTTCAAGATAATGTAATTCAAATCACATGAACTGCATGATCCTCAATTTTTAGTGTGGAAGAGCAAGTCATGTTATTCTCAAGGTATAAGTTGTGATGGTTTGGCTTCCTTAATAGTTATTTATAATGTCTTTCTAATGTGGGATCCTTGGGCTATATGTAGTACTTGCTTCTAAACACTAATAATTTCTTGTGTGTCCTCCATGGAGTAAATTGTTGCTAGTATTCATTTTTGTATATATGTTATCTGTTGCTTTCTGTACCAGCATTAAGAATCAGCTATTACTGTAGAGAGTGTAAGATTTGAACTTGTTTCTTTAGTCAAATTATCAGAGTTTTACTTTTATGCAATTATTTCTCCATTGGATCCTGTTATATGATTCTCGAGTTCCTAGATGGTAGATTCAAATGGAAAGATTAAAGTCTTGATTTTTCAAATGCTCAACGACTGTTAAGTAGAACCAGTGTAATGGCAATCTTTTCAGAGTTGCTTTAAGATATTTGATTTGACCAAATTGGTTTTGACAGGGAATTTATTAGTTTTTTTATCTATGCTCCTCTCAATGAAGTCTTTTTGAACCTTACTGTCTTCATTAACTTAAGCCTAATCAGATAACGTTTTCTTATTCTTTGGTTTATTGCGCAACTAATCACCTTATTGCATCTTTTCTGCATCACCGGAATACAGTTCCGGTTTCAATCTTCAGAGAAGAAGCGGAAGTGTTAACAGAGAGCAGGAAGCTGAAGGTAAGCTTAGAATTGTTCCTCCCACATAGCTACTGTCTCCTGGTTTAGCAGCGTCCCTACTTAAAGGCAGACATGGTATACCTAACAGCTTAAGAGTTTTAGAAGTCTTCACGTGTTCCCTCGATCAAGTTGCACCCACAAACACACGTTCTATGCTACAGCCTCCATGTCTGTGAGGTGCTTTTTGAACCTTACTGTTTACAACTTTTGCATTTAACTGCTCCTTTTCAGGAGGATCATGGTATGACTAAAAGGAGGTTGCCAACGATACAATTGGAAGATTATCATCTTGTTGATCCAGTTCCGAGCTCTAAAGCAACTATCAAATCTGGTCCTATTGAGCATGGCACACCACTGATCCCATACATTCCACAACCGCCACCTCCCCAAGGTCAACCTACACATCCTGGAAAATCGGCTGCAAATGCTGAAAATCATGATCGGTAAATGATAGGGTATGTCAATTACCAAAAGCGGAATGCAACAACGGCGGGTTTTGCTCAGAGGGGAAATAGGCTCCAATCGCTGAGGACATCGAGATGCACAACCGAGGGCGGATACCGCTGTATTAAGACAGCTAACGGCACAAGGGAATCGGAATCAATCTGTTGGCAGATTGTATCATCATATCCGACAGAACTGTCGCCAAGCCGTCCCAATGAATTCGGTTAAGCATGCATACTCTCCACTCTTGGCCTCATTGACTAAAATTGGTAGGATTCACGCGGGACGAAAGGATGAAGGTGGTTACAACATGAGCAAAAGGGCGGTTGTACGCCCTTGCGAGCGGTTGGATGACAGGTGTAGGGAGAAAGAACAGTAGGTGTGGAGAAAAAGATAATGTGTGATACCCTCATAGGGGGGTAGACGAAACAGAGGAGAATCTCCACAAACACAACTCAAATTTACATTCAGTTTATTTGAAAAATTCGTTTTTTTTTCATAGGACTTTAGTAAGCCCATCTTTTATCGTTCTCCATATTGCTCGATGTCCAGTAGTCCTGAGCAACTTCTTGGGTATCAGTCTGTTTCCCTTGGAGAAGGCGATTTCTTTGCAACGCCAAGCTATCCTAGGAAATTCTTGGGGGTCCTTATGTTGCTCGACTGATAGAATCTTGTCATCCTGTTACCTCTTCATCGATCGACTCATTAGACCTGGAGGTCATTTGGAGGTGCCGACCCAATTATCTTTTGGTACGCTGCAATAACTCGAGAATCGTAGGCTTGTTAGAGAAGGGCTCGATCGAGAGGATTTTGTTGACAATACCCTCTCTTTGGCACATCCAATGGAATGCGAAAGAGAAGAAAAAGATAATCTGGTGTTTGCCCTTGGACGGGGATGATACTCTAAACCCGTAGGTACAAAAGAACCTACACGGTCACGATAGAGTGAATCCAATGACAAGGGAGAATCCTTTGAGTGCCATATCCAGCCTGTAGTGGCAGGAACCCGCTAACGTGGATGCTAACCCTGCCTCGTGATTTGAGATTCATTCAACCCTCGTGGTGCATTTCGAGTAAGCTTTGTCAAAGGTCATCAACACTCCGTCGCACCACTGCAAGGACCTCTTAATTGTGTTGAATGATATCAACACGGTGTTAGAGAGGGAACTTAAGGACCACCGGTTGGACCACAAGCCCGAAGCATTCTCCTTTTCATGCAACACAAGACAAAGGCATCAACAATCAGCCATGACTAGGGGGCATGTGCAGGTAACAACTTCTCAGGCATATCAACGCTTTGAGGAGTGCCTCCCCAGCAAAAGTTCCTGTAGACCCATGCCAGATAAGGCCTCCTGCAAGGCCTATCTATGGGTCAACTGGGAACCCCAACCACAATCGGACAAATCCCAAAGCGACTAAACCGATATGAACAGATGATGGCCACCGCCCTAAGGTAACCCTCAAATAGCATAACTATACTCTAGCCCTGCTACAGTCACCGCGCCTTGGGACCAAAACCTTAATCTTGAACTTGGGATGAACTATGGTAGACCAAAACCAGCTAATCCTCCTACTGCGGGGGCCATCTACTAAAAGTTGTACCTAAAAAAGTTGATACCATGTAGCCGCTACCGCGAGGATTGAACATTCGAAGCTTTGTGACCTTTTTTAGACGGGATAACAAATCTATGATGGGCATATTGGTTGTTTCACATCGTAGTGCAAAGCGTTGGGATGTAATGGGTTTTATAAGATCTAGTTACTCTCATCCAACTTGACGAGAACTACATTCTACTGCTATTCCATGTTGATGCCTAGCTCAATTCAAATGTGGGTCGAGATAGAAACATTTTTTTCATGAAAGGTTCTTCCTACCAGCCTTTGAAACCATGATAGCATATCTAACCGATACTAAGCAGTATTTTGGTGATGAAGTCCATGGTTCGGTTGAGAAGAGTCAAGGGGGAAAATGCACTTCATGTTGCCCGAGTCGTAGTGTGCAGCCATTAATGGTGATTTTCTTGCATACCTCGCCGGATTCCTTGCCAGATACACAACAGATGGCCTTTGAATGAAGAGATGAAGAACAAAATGCGAAGGTATGTTAGTTCCGGTTTCTCACAGCCAAATTTTTTAGAGAGGATTTCTTTCTGAGCTTTCTTGTTTCGTTTTCAGTTTGTATCGAGTTGACTTTCTTGTTTCATTTTCAGTCTGTATTGAGTTGAGTGCGCTACATTGAATTTATAGAACAGTGCTTAGATCCATCCTCCCCAGATTCCCTAACTAGGCTTTCCATTATGGAGCCCTTATCTTTGACAAAATGGTTTTACCTCCCACTTTTGAGGGGTTTTTCCTAGTCATGTCATTTATGATCGTGTTGCAATCATTAACTATTGTGTGGTTTCTTACTTATATGACAATCAAACATATCTCAAACCATGTTTGTAACATGCTTTGAGAAAAAATCTTCTGTTTTGCCTTTAGTCAAGGAATTCGCCAACATATCATCAGTTGGCATATATGAGATGGATATTTTCTTTCTCATAAATATATCATGAACATAGTGGTATTTAACCATTATATGCTTGCTTTTGAAGTTGTCAGCTCTGCTCACAACTGGCTCATTGACTATATCCAGCTTCAGATCATGTATGAAACGGCTTATCCAAACAACACTAGTTGTAGCCATACAACAAGCTACATACTTAACCTCCTCTGTATGCAACGCTATACAACACTGTTTCTTACGTGCCCAAGAACCAACTCTACCTCCAAATAAGAATATTTGTCCTAAGGTTGATTTGTTGTCATCTTTGCTCCCAACAAAGTTATCATATGAGTATTCTATCACTTTCAGTTCATCTGCTTGAAAACACAATTTTAAGTCTTTTGTTCCTATAAGATATCTTATAATACTTTTCACAACTATCTAGTGTTGCCAACTAGGATTACTTTGATAACTATTTATAAAACCAACAACGAAGATGATATCAAGTCTTGTACATAACATATCATACATCAAGCTTCCTACAGCTTGTGCATAAGGAACATTAGGCTTATCATCTCCTTCACCAGAATAATCAACCTTCTCAATTTGATCCCTTTTGTAACTAGTGTAGATGCAGACTTGCATTCACTCATTTTAAACTTCTTGAGGATATAATTGATATATCTCTCCTATTAGACATAGAAGTTTAGATTCTCTGTCTCGAGAAATCTTTATACCTAGGATATAGGATACTTCCCCAATATCCTTTATTTCAGACCATGAGTTTAACCATAACTTGTTTTGACAATCATCTCATTGTCATTCTCTGTCAACAATATCATTTATATATAATAATAAGATGACAAAGTGACACACTATTCCTGACATATATAGAGTGATCAAATTCATTAGCCATAAACTCAAGTTGTAGAATGACATTTTGAAAAGTCAAATACCATTGATGGGTGAAGGTTTAAGGCCATATAGAGATATTTTTTAACTTATATACTTTATCTTCTTGCCTTTAACTCTGTATCCTTCACGGTCCTGTATATATATGATTTCATCTAAATCTCCATTTAGAAAAGCAGTTACACCACACAAGTGTGACATTTCACCAAGAGTATATATCAACAGAGAGAGAAGATAATTGCTTATCTTCTGCAATTTGGCATGTCCATGTGAAAGCATAGACAAGGAGCTGTAGGTGTCGAGCTTCGCCGTCCATATGGGTATATGTTCTTTCACGAGTGAAGACAATTGCTTGATCTACTCATGGCCTGAGCTTCAACGTCAGCAATTAGAACCATTGTCTCTTGCCTTTTTTGATAATAGATACTTTCGAGAACACTGCTTTAATATACCTTTTTGATTGGACTCGTAAGGTAGGAGAATGTTGGCGACAAGCGTCTTGAACCAAAGGAGGCAACCTTGAGTCACTGGCAACACTACATATTTTAAACAGTAAAATGTCCACAACTCCAAGAGTACTGGTAACGGGTGGAGCATAGTTGCCATGGCTAGATTCTATCTATGTGTCACATCCTGAGAAGCATTATCAGCAGTTAGTCGAACAACGCTCCCCTCTTTGCTGACGCTTGACTATGATGGAGCCTGATCAACAGGCGGTACACTGAAGTCATATCGGCAAGAAACTTGTTCACAAATTCTATTAAATCAACTTTTGATTTGCCAGTTGGGAATGGGCTGCATGAAGGACGCGCTCACAATACATTCATGGACCAACAATGTTTGGATCATGCTTTAGAGGGGCTAGGGCTTCTTCACCTACAAGGTATCAAACACCTCAGGTGAATGTATGATCACCCATATCCTTAGTACTAGAGAAAATAGAGGCTTACTATGCTAGGTCAGTCCTTGAGTCGGTGCAACGGTGACTGTGAAAGTTTTAACCGGTAGAAGGTAGTTTTGGACGGCAAAGGAGCAGTGCGAAATGATGAAAGGTAATTGTTGGTGGTTAAACTAATATAATCATGCAAAATGAATCATTGAGTAGATTGAGTTGAGTATGGACTACTTCCTCTCTTTATATCCCTATCATTCTCTCTCTCTCTCTTTATATATATATATCGAGTTTGGAATTATGTTGGTACACCCTGTGATATATGCAACAATATATACATATTAGGAAAGTGGTGAAAGATGTGTTAGGTGTATCTAAGGGAGGTGTACCAGCACAAAAAGAAGTTTGGTGGTGGAGTGAAATAGTGCAAAATAAAATTAAGGCAAAGAGGGCATGTTACAAATTACATTATGCTAAGAAAACTAGTGAAACTTTAGAAGCTTATAAGAAAGCAAAGAAGGAAGCGAAAAAGGTCGTGAGTGAAGCAAAAGCTAAAATTTGAGAGGATTTATATAAAAAATTCAACTCAAAAGAGGGTGAAAGAGATATTTTTAGGATAGCTAGGACTAGAGATAAGAAAACTAAAGTTCTTAATTATGTTAGATGCATCAAGGATGAGGATGAAAAAATTCTAGTGGCAAATGATGATATAAGAAATAGATAGAAAAACTATTTTTATAAGTTTTTTAATAAAAATAAAGATGTTAGTATTATCTTAGGAGAGTTAGCCAAATTAGAAAAGTATATAAACCACAATTTCTACCGACGTATTCAAAAGAATGAAGTCAAAGAGGCTCTTAAACATATGAAGGGTGGTAAATCGGTAGGACCAGATAATATTCCTATAGAAGTTTGAAAAATATTAGGAGAAATAGGAATCACTTGGCTCACAAGACTATTTAATAAAATATGAAAAAACCAAAAGATGCCCGAGGAATGGAGAGCAAGTACACTTATACCCATATATAAGAACAAGGGAGACATTCAAAATTGTACCAATTATCGAGGTATCAAGTTAATGAGTCATACTATGAAATTGTGGGAAAGAATTATCGAACGTAGGTTAAGACAAGTATCAAGTACAATGGAGAACCAATTTGGATTCATGCCAAGCAGATCTATTGTTGAAGTGATTCACCTTTTGAAATGTCTTATGAAACATTTTAGAGCAAAAAAGAAAATCCTTCACATAATATTTATTGATATAGAAAAAGCTTATGATAGAATACTGAGGGAGGTTCTTTGGTGGTGCAAAAACATGTATGATGGTGCAAAAAAGAGGTATCCCATTGACATACATTAACCTTATAAGAGACATGTATGATGGTGCAAAAACATGTGTGAGGACTCATGAAGGAATGACAGACTTCTTTGAAGTTAATATTGGGTTACATCAAGGATCAACTTTAAGTCCATACTTATTTATAATGGTGATTGATGAGTTAACAAAACATATTCAAGATGAAGTACCTTGGTCTATGTTATTTGCATATGACATTGTATTAGTGGAGGAGTCTAAGGAAAAAGTTAATAGAAAATTGGAACTATGGAGAGAAACATTAGAAAGCAAAGGCCTCCTACTTAGTAGAACAAAGACAAAATATATGGAATGTAAGTTTGATCATTTGGTTATCTCAGAGGACATAAAAATTAAAATTGGCACACATTGCATCTCCCAAAAGGAAAGTTTTAAATACATCGGGTCAATTTTTCGGAGTGATGGAAGAATTGATGGAGATGTTACGCATAGAATTAATGCTGGTTGGTTAAAATGGAGAGGAGCATAAAGTATTCTTTGTGATAAGAAGATACCATTAAAGTTAAAAGGTAAATATTATAGAGCAGCAATTAGGCCTGTCATGTTTTATGGTTCTGAGTGTTGGGCAGTTAATCATCAACATGTACAAAAGATGTATGTGATAGAAATGAAGATGTTGAGATGGATGAGTAGTCATACAAGAAAAGACCATATATATAATGAGGTTATTAGAAACAAATTTGGAGTGACATCAATATAGGATAAAATGAGAGAATATCGTTTAAGATGGTTTGGACATATAGAAAGAAGATCAAAAGAAGAACCTATAAGAATGTATGAAAAACTAAATTTGAAAAGTATTAAAAGAGCTAGAGGATGACCACAAAAGTGTTGGAAAGAAACAATAAAGAATGATCTAGCTTATTGTGAGTTAACTGCTAACATGACACACGGTAGGGATCTATGGAAACAAAGAATCCATGTAGCCGACCCCGTCTAGTATGAAAAAAGGCTTAGTTGTTGTTGTTGTTGTATATATATATATATATATATATATATATATATATATATATATATATATATATATATATATATATATATATATATATATATATATATATATATATATATATAGTGAGTCTCACTCCAGTGTTGCAATGGGCCCACATGTTTATAATGTTTGTGAACCGTTTGCGTTGCACCTATGCAATTGCGATTTGACCATATATCATTCCTCTCTCTCACAAAGACACAAACCCTTATCTTTCTCTCTCTCTCTCTCACACACACACACACACACACACACACACACACACACACACATATATATATATATATATATATATATATATATATATATATATATACTACTTATATTTATGGGCATTTGGTCCTTTTAGGGGCACACTTGGCTCGGGAATGAGGTAGGGTTGGCTGGTAAATGTGGTTGGGTTAGGTATGACGCAAGGTAATATTTCAACTCTCAACAGTTCCAACAACTAATTAAATATTGCTTGACATTTCAGCTTGGAAGTAGGTTTAACTAATCATTACATTAAATCTCGGCACCGTAAAAAGACTAATGAGTACGCCGAAGTCCATATCACAAATTTTTGTTGGCTAAAGTCGTTTAGAAACTATAGTGTTGGCAAACTTTCCAACCTTACAATGAAACGAATGAAAACAAAGGTAAATTGGTAAACCACTATTCAAACGCCTCTTACTTTGATTCATCACGTACCAATATGATCTAAATGGTTTTACCTTACGCGATGAATTACAATATAACCCATTTTCAATATTAAGCAATGTAGATCTTGATTAAAACTACTTATTGATGCATGGCTTGACTCTAAACTTGGCGACCCAGCGCAATGTTCAGCCAAGTGTGCATCCTCAATCTGCTCGTTGAAGTTGATACATAAAAATAAAACTAACCTGCAAACTGCAGAAGACTATGACCACACACAAAAGTTCGCTTCAGAAGCACAAAGACGCCAAAGTCGGTTCGCAAAAATTGCAAGGTCAAGAAGGGAATCAAAGAACACAAGTTTTAACGTGATTAAGCCCAAAATACCTATTCTACGAGCAATATAAGAAAAAGATTTTCACTACTATGCTATGTTGCACGGGTACGCCAATTTTGGCATTGTACTTATATCTGGTACATATCAGGTACGAGTATGCATATGGGTACATCTGGTACATACCCATACGTAAAATGATACACGTATTCATATTTGGGTACATCACGTACCGGTACCAGGTACATGAATGGATCGGGTTGAACTGGAAATATAGATCCAGTTTACTAGAAGCGACCTGAACCCAACACAGTTCAACCCCCTTTACCAAGATGTTGTAACTGTCCGGACTTATTGGCCCGTTGGAGACGTGCTCCAGCTCTGGTCGACCCTCACCGGCGACAAGCTTCACTTCCGCCATCGGGAGATCTTCGCGCAATCCTCTGGAGACAACGTCGCTGTCATCTTCCTTAACCCCAACAAGGGTATTTCTGGGTCCTTTATTTTTATTGACTCTCAATATGGGGGTTTGTCTCTTGTTTCTTCATTTCATCCTTTTCTGAAGACTTTCATTCTATGAATTGCCTGTTAATATGAAGGAATTGAAGTCATTGGGGTTGTGTTAAGGGTGTGATAAGTTAGGGCTTGTAGGAGTTCAACGAGTTTTTGTTGTCTATTTATGAATTTGGATTCGGCCGCGTTTGAGAGTCGGATTTTGTGTACGGGGCATGCTAGTTTGCTTCCTCTTTTGATCTTCGTATTGATGTACATAGTCACTTTGGTTGTGCATGGTTTGGCTGAGATTTTGGTTGTGCATCGTGTGACGGGCAACTTAAGATTTCCATAGTTACTTTTGTCGTGATTGTTTTTGCTTAGGATGGATTTGAGTGTGTTTGTGGCAAGGGTGACAAATATTCTTCTGAATTTTCCTTCGTTGAACTTTAGGGTGGAGTTGGATTGGAATGAATTCGAGGGAAAGAGTATTGTTTCTAGTTACCTTCTAACTCAGATGCTCATGTTTGGATTTCACTTTATCTTGATAGTCTGAATCCTCAGTTCTCAAAGTTCTATGTTCAGATTTCCATCCTCCCTAGGTAGCAACTTCAATTCCACCCACTGGTACAAAATATGGCAGGCATCAATACCATAACTTCCAAGCTTGGAGACATAAAAAGATGTATATAAAATATGGGAGTGAATCGTCTAGAAATTTTCAAGAACTTTGTTGTTTCTTTCCCAATTTCTTTTCTGCTAAATGATGCTTATAGGCTGTCCTCTGCATGTGAAGATTGATCTTCTGCTTATTGTGGAGAGAGGTCTTGAGCTAATTCTGTGAACTAAGTATAAGGAAGAAGCCTTTCAGCTGACAGTGTTTTTTTTGCCTTCATTTGCACAGGGCCATCACAAGGAAATGGTGATTGCATTTTCTGTATTTTCCTTTCCATTTCTTCATCAACTTCCGTATTTTGTTACCTACTCTAGTTACTTTTATTAATGTGACAAAAGAAAGAAAACAAAGTAGACATTGTAATTGGTCATTTATGATGACTAATCAGATTACATTTATGAAATAGGGAATTATCAGGGATCCTCATAGTGTGTTGTAGGCTTGGACACTGAATTCATGTGGAGAAGTCGTTCATAAACAAAAGCCTATTGCTATTGACTTCATATTTCATGGAGAAATTTCTGGCACATGCTCAAATGGATTTCTTTCTCTTCTTGCTTTTTTGTTCTCTTTTTAGAGATGATAGTGAAGGAAATACTGAGATCAAGACTGTTGGAGTTTGAAACAAAATGTATTTAGATTCAAAGATATTGTGTTTAAAATATGAATTTTGATACAAACTTGCAACTTTTTTGTATTGATATGAATATGTAATATTCTGTTGGAATGATATTATTTCATAATTCATTGTATCCAAGTTTGTGTTTGGCGAACTATGTAATACGAGTTTGTTGTGAGTTTATGTAATATGTAGGAAGACTGCACTGCAAAGTATGTATTAGTCAACTATGTAATACGAGTTTAAAACAGGTGCATATTATAATCACCTTCATTTGATAACACCTTTTTCATTGATTTTGACCTAACTTCATAAAAGTCATTCAGATATTAAGATGGATGTGCAAGACATGCATAGCTTTGAATCTAGTTCATTTGATGTTGTGATTGATAAAGGTCTCTATCTCTTCGTTACTTCTTTTTGCATACGTTGGCCTTGCTTATATGTTGTCGTGACTTCATTATTCTTATTTGTGATGTTCTTGAAATGATGCTTCTTCCGGGACTCTTGATTCTCTTATGGTAAGCACTGCAATGATGGGGATCACCTTTTATGCTCGTTTGAGATCTTTCCTTGCAAATTCAATTAAAGACTTCTGCTATGTGTTTATTGTTTAATTGTTCTTACTTTGAAGAAGAATATAAATGACATTCTCATAGTTAGAATAAAATTATTCTCAAACACTAGAATCCTCTTTAAAATATAGAATGCTCTACATAATTGTATATATATATATATATATATATATTTATTTATTTATGTAATTTTTTAAAATATTTTTTAATAGTGGCATACCCGTACCTTAGTTTTTTATAAAATTGCGTACCCCGTACCCATACCAGTACCATACCTGTATCCATGCAACATAGCTATAATGAAGAGTGACTCTCTAACATTCGCTCCCACAAACTCACTCATATCCTCCTTAACCAACACAGATCTCTAGAATTCGTGTCCGTTCGAGTTGCACAGTGAGGGTTCTGGGTTGGGTCACAGTTCGTGTTTATCACAAATTCAAGCAACGTTGACAAATGGACCTCACAACTAAGCCAGGGCCGTAGGGAAGCCATGGACAATTCAACAAAATCATAGGTGCGGAACCGAGAAATAGTGTGCAGATGAAATTTGACACCCCGAGCTCTCCATGAAAATGATCAACTCTCACATCACAATCACATCACAACCATCATGATGGCTAGTTTTTTCATCATTCTAAGAGTACATATAGATGGACCCTTAATTCCTTGTAATCAGATTTGGACCAAACTGGTTGAGTTAGATAGAAATAATATGTAGTAGGATCTAGTTGGTGGTTGATGCGCAGAGCTGGTCTCTATCAGATTGAGGTAAAACTAGGCGTGGTTTTATACAGTTGAAGGGACTTTTATTTCTTCTAAAGCAAGTACATTTCAAGCAATGCATGTCGCATTTTCTTTTTGGTACAATGGGGAGCCTGAAGCAAGATGCATGCCCTCGGCAAGACCCCATGACCTTCAACTTGCGAGTCGATCACCTAGCCAGGCGAGCTATCGCTGGTTGCACGAGAGTGTGGCTTGTTGCCCACAAAAGAGTCCCACATTCAGTGGCGGATCTACATACAAGTGAGATGGGGCAGCCACTCCACCTGAAATTTGAAGTGTCAATTGGAAAAACTATAGCTAGCAGTCGAACTCCTGGTTATAACACAGTCTACCCCACCTTAAACAGTTTCATGAGCTATTCACCCCACACGACACCAATGTCTAGATCCGCCACTGACCACATTTGCCTAATAAGTGGACTCTATAAGGCCATATAATAAAATTAACATATTAACCTTTCATACCAGTTCATGGGAGAACATGAAATTGGAAGTCAAGAAATCAATCCAATCATCTTACTGTCACCGAGTATTACGAGTAAAATCGTGTTCGCTTTCTGGTTCAACTCTAATCAAACCTCGCATCATTGATCAGGATATAGCAGAAACAAAATAGACATGATACAGTTGAACTCATTTGGCTTCTCATATTGCGGGCATGGGACACTTATTTCCGAAATCAAGGTTTCATGTAGATCAAACCTACTAAAGATTGCAAAACACTCACTTGCTGTTGGCAAAATCCTCTTAGGTCGAACCTTTCTCTGGCAACCTGAGTATGAGGTTCTAATCACACGAATAAAGTTGTTATTGAATTTTCGAGTACAGTCTGTATGACTATCCGGAGACTCCGAGGCCGCGATTAAACAACTGATTAGTGATTATCAATGCAAGGATCCCAACTTGTTAAGTATTAGCAAGTGGCTAAAGACCTGATGATGCAATTTACAAAGGTGACCATCGACCACATTTTTTATCCAAAACCAAGGAGGCTGACGATCTCGCCAAAACCGCAGTGCAATCTGGCACTTTCCATATCAACATCACGCATTCGAAGAAGGCATTTCGGATTAGTGAAGATGGTACAAGGAATGCCGCTGAAAGGATCAGTAAGGTATTCCCGTCTACAAGCTATGTTTATGGGATTAGATACCTTAAACGAGGATCAATGGATTGCCGCTGAAAGCATAAAATAAAACAAGGAAAGAGCCACACGGTCCTATAACATGCATATCCGCCCAAGGAACTTTAGTGTAGGTGACCTTGTATAGAAAGCTGTGTTACCAGGAGAGACGAAAGACTATAAGTTGGGCAAAGGGTCAGCAAATTGGGAGGGCCCATAAATGAGAAGCAAGATTTCGTGTGCGTTCCGCTTCACATTAAACTTCCATAGGAGTGACTATTTCGTGTTGTGAGTCATCTTGTTGCCGGTGGCAATTTCATATTTTGAGTGAAGTTCTTGTTGTCATATTATAGTTTCGTGTCAGAAAAATGGCAACTAGAACACGATTCATTTTTTCCACTTTAAGTGTGAGTTCTTCCTCATTTCTGTAGTTTTCTTCATTCCTTATCCTTTTCTTGTCATGAAATTAAATGATATTTTAATAGTGTAACGAATTGAATCTCACAACAATGAAAAGTGATAAAGGAAAGCAGACGGTATAACTTGCCCGGACAAAAGATGATTCTAATTTGGATATGTTTCTTTTGATTTTTGTGTAGGCAGACTCAGGTTGATCAGATAGCTATCAGATAGATACTTGGTAGGATGGTAATGGCCTGAAAACTGGGAACCTGTCACCAGAAGAGTCCGGCCAACCAATCTCCGGCAGAACTTCGGTTCTAAGTGTCTGGTCCACCAGGAACCAGACCAGCCCAACGCTATTTTACACCCTCTTTCTTTTTGTTTTCGCGAGCACACACTCACATGCAATGGGGCTCAAGCAGAGGAAGGTAAAATTATCATAGTATATTTGGGCTACGCAGATTGAGAATTTGTTGCCATCACCGTGCGTCTTCGCAATCGGCCTTGCAATTCTATAATTATTGGTTGAGGGCAGTCATAGGACCCTACCGATGGGGTTGAGATTACCATTTTCCACTGGGTTTGGGTTGAAAAGATGAAAACTTGAATATCTTTGACCGGGTATGGGGTGAGAAGTACCTGATTCATACCAAAACTATACATATCTATTATTGCGTGCCTCTGTTTTACTTTTTTAAAGGCAATACTCTTTATTTATAAATATAATATTTATAAATAAGATAATTATATTATGCTCATCTCTAAAGGAAAGTCATTAGTATATATATATATATATATATATATATATATATATATATATATATATATATATATATATATATATATATATATATATATATATATATATATATATATAGATAGATAGATAGATAGATAGATAGATAGATAGATAGATAGAGAGAGAGAGAGAGAGAGAGAGAGAGAGAGAGAGAGAGAGAGAGAGAGAGAGAGAGAGGGAGTTGTTATAGTCTCCCATATTAGTCGTTACTTGATCATTATCACCGTATGAGCGAACCATTATAAGCGATGGTCAAAGCAACCACATACGTTAAATGTCTTTGAATCCCATATTTATATTGATGGACAACTTCATGTGTATTTTTTGTGATTATGCAAATGGTACAAATAATCTAGTAGAGTTTGGTATGAGATGGTGTTTAGCATCTCTCGGTTTCTCTCCTTCTCTCTCTATATTTAATCACAGGTTTAGAATTTTTTAAGATGGAGCGAACAACTTATTCAGTCACTTAATATGGGTTGAAGTATATATGGTAGCCAGGAATTTCATTTTGTGATGTAAATTTTCTTCTTCTTTTTTCAAATTTCAGGTGGGACAGCCGCCTAGATCCACCACTGCCACTGTATGTGTGTAAGAGAAATTTCAAAATATCAACTACCAAACCTTAAAAACTTCAATTATTCGAACTGAATTTTGTGATGCCGACACGATTTTAAATGTTTTAAAAATGTTATTCAGGTTGGCATTGAATATGGGATACTTTGCATAGAAAAAAACAAATCTAACCGCATAACCATCATCACAAATAGCTAATGTAGGGGGTTGCAAGCACAAAATTGAGGTTCTAGGGGCCATGCCCTCCCATGCCCATCTTGGGTACCGATCTCATGACATGAGGCTCGAGCAAGTATTTTGAGTCGACCCCTAGAGAGGATATTTGTATTGGATATTTTTTTAAAATTGGAAATAAGAAACGGAAAGATCATACCGAAGGGATCTTGATTCCTTTCAGTCGAAAATATAAGTTCTCTGAAAATTTTTGAGCAAAGTTGAATGAAACAACACTTTATTTGCATGCTTTCCCATTATCATTTCCAATTCTAACTTATTAACGAGGGAGACAAAGAACCAAAACCAAGTCTTTTCTTTCACTAAGGAGAGTTCCCGTTAAGTTCGAGAGAATGCAAATAATTTCATCCGAACTTACTCCTCCACTTCATAAGGATCTTATATCGACACTGGGAAATGCTTGAGATCGGAAAGACCTTAATATGGTGGTTGTGAATTGATTGCCCATCTATGAATGCAACTCTCTCTCTCTCTCTCTCTCTCTCTCTCTCTCTCTCTCTCTCTCTGTGGGTTAACGTTCAAATCAACTGAGTGGGTGAGTTCTAACACCACGAAAGATTCGAGGAAAATATTAAAAAGCCTGAGTTAGTAGTGAATTTCTTCACTGTCGCCATGCTTTTTTGGAGTAAAATGCTAATATAACACAAGATGGGATGCAAGACGAACAAGGGGAGCCCAACTTATTTAGTTTGAAAGATGGCTTATTTTTAGCTTCGGCTTTGCCTGTTACTAATAGAGATACTGCACGAAATCCAGAAAAAAATATTATATTACTGAAACTTGGTTTTGATATTAAGGGTGGTCGATGAAAAAGACGTAAATATACTTCCTTAAGTCTACTCAAGGGTTTTCCTTTTTAGCTTGTATGTTTTACCTTTAGAATCAAGTTTCGAAGTTAAATTATTTGAGTGGGTGACCTATGAAATCAAGTTGCTGCGTGGTTGGTTACATCATCAAGTATAAAATTCAAGTTTACTTCTGAAAAACCTAACGTATCAATTAATTCAGAAGATAAAATATAGGATGATGTGATTGTTGGTTATGGTATTAGTTAGCTACATGAGATTTTCATCACTATACTGTAATCATTCATTCTTTTGTGCTAAATGAGCTTAGATCTACTTTCGGTGGCTAGTATAAAAGCTCCATCGATGGTGAGGGGTTTCGCTCTTACAGTGTCGGCAAGAGCTCTGAAGTAGATACAGTCGGGTTGAAGACGACCTCCGCAGTTTGAACTGAAATCTTATCAGGTCCAAAACCATAACTGGCCTAATTGGACACGAAATCATGATCGAATTGAGGGACCAAGCCGGTTTGGTTACAGGTCCTCCTCCCATGAAACTGAAACTAGAAGGGGAAATTTAAAATTATAGCTGGTTCTACTCCCATTTTATAAGTTTCCTTGAAAAATTTTAATCTTTTTTCAAACCAACCAAACCAGGGGTTATGAACCATAGCCGGAATCGAGCAAGACCAGTTCGATTATAGTTCATAGCATTGAATGAACGGGAATTAGCATCTTCAAAGTATCGGTTTACCCAGAACCGGCCATGTCTACTTTCAACCACTCAATGGCCAGATCTAAATATGATGCTCGGCATAATCGAAGCAAAACAATTTAAAAGCAAGTAATAAATGAAATACAGATTCGCTAAGATATCTTGCAATGTTTAAATTCAATAATTTTTAGGTACAATGTTAATGCCGAACCCAGATGCACACTCTAGGTACCAAACTGGCCACCTTCAACCTTCAACTTGTCAGTGAACCCCCTAACGAGGCGAGCTGTTGCTCTTTGTGGCCATATTAAAGTTCTATTAACAACAACTTTTGTTCCTTGATCAACCTTGGAACCGGTCATGTTAGGGTGAACCCTTATGGTAAAAAGATTTGAGCATGTGGTCATATTAAATTCCATGGCCTACATTGGATATGTATTGTGCATTATAAGTATAAAAGCTTATACTTATAATACAAAATTAAGTCAAACTTTATTTTATACGGTTTTCCTTATAGAATTGAAAGATATGACTATATAATTATTTTATATGAAAATAGTTGGGTTGACAAGATGGGTACCCGTGGGCGGATAGGAATTTACATTATTAATCGAGAGATAAAGGGATTTCAGTTAGTTTATACTCTATGGATTCCGTAAAGGTTATTTCCGTAAGATGGGCGGTGATTCCCATCATTCCAAGCAATAGAGGATTCATTTTGTCATTTAGGAATTGTCTTGTCCTCCGAAAGATAATTTAGAGCTCGCTCTTTCCTTGGCGCACGGGCATATCATTGGTTCCAAACCGAAAGCGTGCTAGAAATGATAGTTTGTCTCCATTTTAAAATTAGTTTGTTGAAATTATTTTATTCCGTTTCTCGTTTTTCCTTTCACATCGCTGCTTTTCTGCAGAACATTCTCTCTCCTTACGACCACCCGGCCGTGTGCGCCTTTTCCGGCGAAGCTGTCCCGGTAAACTCTCACTTCGAGCACAGGCGGTGCTCGTTTTACGGCATATATCATATCATCCAGTACACCTCTCCCGGCGGCGCGCATTTCCGGCGAATTTCTCTCTCTCTCTCGTAATGGAGATCGTTTGCTGGAGATTCGGAGGCATTGTACAGACATGATTTGCTGATATGGTAGTTGCGATTTCCGGCACTACGCCGTCCTCTGCACGCCAGAATCTCCTCCCGTCCGACGATGCGAATCGGTCTCCACTCGCTCGCTCCGAGAGCGACAATGCCGTTGCTCGTAGGCCGAAAGGCCGTGAGATCAACTCCCGGTATCTCTCTTCTCATGCCTCGAAGTCATCTGCTTCTTCATCATCGTGGTCGTCTTCTTCTTCGTCCTCTTCATCTCGCCGATGCTCCTCACCGGCCCGTCCGAAGACGCCATCTCCGAATTCGGTCCTCTCTGGGACGCTGAGGCGGTCGCAGTCGGCTGAGCGGCGTCGCTCGACCGCTCCTACTCCGTCTGTGTCGGCCGATCTTGTTAAACGGGCGGCACCGGAGGTACATTGGCCGACGACCCGGAGCTTGTCCGTCTCGTTCCAGGGGGAGTCGTTCACTTTTCCGATCGGACGGCGGGAAAGGCCGGCAGTGGCAGCCAAGGTTTCGTCCCCTGCATTTGCATGTACCGTACGAAGGAGTAGCATGTCGGCGGAACGGAGTCTGAAGGAGTTTCCGAAGAATTCGATGTCGTCCGACAGTTGTAAGGTAGGGATTGAGCTACAGAGACGGTGGCCAGGGGTCTCGTCGTCGAGCGTGCTCACTAGGAGCTTCGATTTTACCGACAGGCTTCACCAAGATCCGTCGGCTGGGGTTTTGGAGCCGTTTGAGGAAGAGACCTCGGTCATTAGACGCGCGTCCTTTGACGGCCCTCTGGATCTTGGTTCGGACACGGAGAGTGTCTCTTCCGGTGGTGTCTTCCGGGAGTCCTGGAGAAGCCTCTGGCCGGCCATGAGCATGCCGGCGAGGCTCTTGCAGGGTGCCACTTGCGGCCGAGCGAAGGAATTAGGTTCGTCGCCCTTGGAAATCAATGCCGTCAAATTGAGGATTCCTTCTTCGAAGAAATCGTCCGATAGCCCTTCTTCTTCACCCCGGTCGCTCTCTTCGTCGAGGTCTCTTCCTTCTCCCATCAGAGGATCGACCCGGCCGGCTTCCCCCAGCAAGCTTAGCATTTCCTCGTGTCCGCCGTCTAAAGGGATGCCGATTCCTTTGCGTACTCGGGCATCGTCGTCGATCTCCGATCGCTCGTGTCACTCAGCCTCGTCTATCTTCAAATTTTTTGATGCACGGAAGGTGAGGAAGGGAGTGAACCTTATAGAGGATGCCCATTTACTGAGGTTGCTTTATAATAGATATCTACAATGGAGGTTTGTCAATGCAAGAGCGAGTTCCGTCTTTGCCATGCAGAGATTGAAGGCAGAGGTACAATTCTAAATGGTCTTAGTTTTATGAAGTGTACAGCATGTCAGATTGGGATCTATCTTATCTAGATTGTTGGTCGTTTGGGTTGGTTTTGGCATATATAAATGAAAGATTTGACATCGCCATGACCAACTTTTCGAAAAGAAGTAACGGAATGCCTTTAGCAGGAAGTGATTTTTCTGTACTGGTTCTGTTGGGAACATTTTCATGTCCAATGAGTGGGATCTATGATCTTATTTTATTCTTATGCTTGTGTCAGAGAGCTTTTTACAATGCATGGATAACCATATCCAAACTCCGGGAATCTATCATGTTCAGAAAGACAAAGCTACAACAACTGAAGCAGCATACCAGACTAACGGCCATACTTCACGGACAAGTAGTGTATCTTTGGGGAATTGCCTTGTCATCATTTCTATTGCTTCCTGGGGAGCTTCGTGTTGATAATTCATATGTTTCAAGCCATTTTTGTTATACAATTTTGATAGAACTGTGCTGGTCCAGTTTGTCTTCTATACTTGCTTTTTGAACTTTTTTGTTTTATTGATATTTATCGCAATGTATGTAGTGTGTGTCTGGTTTGGAAAGGCTACATAACAGTAAGAAACTAAAGAAAATATTAACTACATAATGCTTATGAGAACATTAACCATTGTTTAGGATAATATTATAAGTTCGGGAATATAAATGTAAAACAACAAAATGATTGATGATTCTTCCTTAGGATAAAACTCTTTCTGTGGTAATTAATAGAATGCACGTTAAACGCAGAGATGATTCTTTGAGTAAGGTACCACTTGGTAATTCCATGAGGCATGGTTGGAGCAGGTTTTCCTGGTTGAGTAAGTTCTTAAAAATTACATGCATCAATACTTCATCAACATTGTTGTCTTGCGAAACTGCATGTGTTCCTGGTTGACTCTGCTATTATATGAGTTGAATGAACAGAAGAACTGCTTTTTGCTCTTATGGAGATGGAATTATGGATAAGAACAAGACAAAAATCCTTTCCTTACCACAACGTAGGAAACAGCATTAAGAAAATGAGTTTTAAGAGGTGCTATAATGTGTGGGATCAAGAACTTACAAGAAGAACAGAAAAAGAGTGAAAAGGTACTAAAAATCTCAGGTTCTTACGTCCTAATAATGATCTAATGTTTTATATATGATGAGGAGCGCTTTTGGATCTGTCGTTCCATAATTTTTTTCATTAACCTCATGATTGTCAATCTGGTTGTTGAGGCACATACTTTTTTGTTATTTGTTATTGGTGCCAGTGAGACTTTGTCCACTATGACAACCGGGGAATATGCATCTAAACTCTAGAGTATCATATGACTTCATCCCTCTATATCCATGTTTTTCTAATCACAAGAGATGGGGATGCTGCATACTTTATTATCTGCACGTTTCACATTTGGCAGGAATTTTCCTATGCATGGAACTTAATCATGTACTGTTTTCATCAATTGGTTGATTTATTACCTAGTCAAAAGTTCATCTAGCCAGTTAGTGGCTGCTTAGTTGCAACATTGTTGACAGTTAGGCACTGTTCAGATGGCAAGAAACACAGAGAGGGTTGGTGTTGGAATTTCGGTATTTTCCGTGGAAAAACTGGATTAATTTTTTACAGCAGATGAATGAGACAGTTAAATTGATGCAGATGTTCTTCCTAGAAGAGTGGGTGAAGCTGGATAGAGAATACTCTTGCTCTTTATCTGGTGTTATTGAATCACTAAAGACAAGCACTCTTCGGTTGCCTATTGTTGGTTGTGCAAAGGTTCGTTCTTTTGTCCATAGTGTGTTTGCTTTCCAGGATCTCTATTCTTACTTTATTGGATGACTATATATCTAGGCAATTTTCTGAATGTATACTGCTATTATGCTTGATAGGCAGATATATACAGTGTTAAAGAAACTGTTTATTCGGCAGTGGATGTCATGCAGACAATGGGATCTTCCATCTGTCACCTGCTTTCGAAGGTGAAGCCTTTGCCAATTGACACCTTTAAATTCTTTTATGCATCTACTATTTCTTTCAGACAATTTAGTCAGGCTTACCTATACCTTGGTGCGATAGTTTTCTTACAAAAGAAAAGTTTTGATTTTTCTGCTAATAGCCCTTGGTTGAAACAAAGTTATGCATACCACATAAATTATACAACTTTTGACTTGTCTCCATAGCAAAAGTCGAATAATAAAAATAAAGATCGTTCCCAAGTCACCTTGCAGATTTTCTATGAGGCATACTTTGAAGATATTTCTCAGCACCAGTAGTTTTGTGGCTCTTTGTATGTTCATTCTATTCAATTGCTTGCATTGTAGTTGTGAAATTGCTTTGACTATTGTCATGTGTTTGTTCACAAACATTTTGAAGGTTTACATCTGCAAAGTAGGAAGTAACAGCATTTTTTCCATGTTTCAACTTCCACAGCATGCGTGTTTTTGTAGATTTCCGTTGGGCATACTGCCATGCAACAGATTGACCATCTTGAAAGAATCTTGACTTAAATGCTTTCCCTACTATTTGATGAAAATGATGGGATGGAAAATGGCCTTCATGTATTTGTTGTCTTAGGTATGTAGAGATCCTGCTTAGTGTTTGTGGCTTGTCTTACGAATAACATTTCGTAAATAATATGATAGGTAATCAATGAACGGACATTCGATAATTGATATTTCCAGATGGGAAGGTAAAGTAAGTACCATCTGTACTCTGGAGTAGTGAAGTATCATTAAAAGTGAAAAAGTACATTTTAGAGTTATTGAGTTAATTCAACATCGAAAATGTGGTTGGTTCTTATATATATCATGAATATGGTATGAACACCACAGAATGCTGAACTCATGAGCAGCACAAAATGCTAAATTTCCCCTGTTTTGGGCCAGGGTTGAATCCTTTTTGTCAATTTCTTGGTCCTAAACATGGTTTGATGAAATGAATTGGGTATTTCTCCAAGGTGGACAAATTGGGCTTTAGTTGAACAACATGAATAGGTCAACGAATGCATCAGAATTTGAAATTATGATTCTTACTCACTCTTATTCTTCTCCAGTAAGGTTCTGTTCCAACTCGGATTTGTTTTTTGTTGACATTACGTTCATTCTAGAAAATGGTTTATGCTTCAAGCAAGGAAGGAGCTTTCTGCCAAGGTAGAAATCCAAACCTTGCTGACCAGAAGAAAATAGCAAGGACATTTACACCACATATAAATTTGAGAGCCAGAAGGACAACCGAAGCTTCCAACACAAAGGAAACCCATACATTATTCTTGTGGTTTAAGTCCTTTTCTTTGTCACTAAAGCGGGACTTCCAACTCACTGCAGGCGAAATACATAGTCAGTAGACATTGATGCCACAACTTCCAAGAACGAAAAGATGAATGTGTTGGTAAATACGGTATGGTATTGAATTCTTGAGAATTCTTTGTCTACAACCCTCAGTGAGTTTTTGAGAATTCATCCAACCCATTGTTGTTTATCTATTTTGGACCTTTTAATTCTATACAGATTGGCTCGCAATTCAGCAGCCATGATTTGTGGGAGTTTTGAAGATTGGCCAAGGGTAGTTTTTCCCTGTTTCATATATTTTTCTTTTCTATGCCAACAAGGTGATAAAATATCTTGGCAAAACTTCAAAAAATCGCTTGATAAGAAGTTTATGTTGGACTTAGTATCTCAGACTGTCTTGGGATTCATTACTCTTGCAGTTTGTGGTGGGGGGGAGGGGGAGGGTTGTTGGTGTTTCTTATGATTGATAGTTTTGGTTATCATTGAGTATGGATCAGATTCATGTTCCCTCCTCCCTGTAAACTTGCGAATACAAACTCAGCTAAACTAGATAGAAGCGTTCTTTCTGCTTTTCTCTTTACTCTCATTTTGTTTTTATTCCAAATGCACCAGACATCACTTCTAATGCTGAATGCGCTGTCTGCCTCACATTGTGAAGTTACCAACCAAGTCAATTAAATGTTAGGTAGGTTAGGTCCTCGACTTCCATGACTACTATGTTCCGGTCCTTCAAGTTTTTTGCTGATCAGGTATTCCATCAGAAAAGAAAAGCTAAAGCTTCACCAAATCCCTTGTTTCCTCATTAATTTGTTTTAATAGGCTCCACCAAACTATGCCCAACTACTATAGAAGGTTGAAAATTGTTGGCCGGGCTAAGTACTTTCAGATAATATTGGCTGTGCTGATTGGTCTATTTGTTTAAGATTGCCATGAACCTTACAGCAGACGAGAGTGTTAGCAGAATTTGGTAGTTGGTCACTTGTTATGGAGGATGAGAAATTCTTGAGACCGATATTGCCTGAGCCTCTTCATGCTTAAAGGAGGACTCCAGATCGTTGACAAAGATTTATTTTCCTTTGCTTTTGCTGTTTCTGGTGGCAACAGCTTGAACAATACTTAGTCTCTGTGAATTAAAGATGAAACAGATGAAGCTGTCTCCCATATCTATGTATCTTTTGCGTTCCTGCTAGATCTGATATTTGTCAATCTCCATTTTCCCTCTGTATAATCAATCCCCTGTAGACTGGAGATACGTATTTTCTCTAGCTATGTTGCACGTAAACATCCAGCACTTCCTACTGCTAAACGAAACATGTATGAACCAATGCGCTGTTTCCGTTTCCATTTCTGTTCTTCTTTCCATTTCCAGTAGATTCTCTAGCAGAAATTGGTCTCAGGACAGATCCGGTTCCATCCATCTTTTGGACATGATGCTCTCAGGTAGAAGGAATCAGTGCTCTGCTCTCTGAATTGGTTGATGTAGCCGTACAAGGGCAAGCTTCGCTTGATTTATGCACTGATCTGTTATTGATGGCAGCAACCCTTCAAGTAAGCATTTTTTTTTCACATCTAATCTTATTTTCTTGGATATTGAGTCCTTTATTTACACATACTTTTCAACAAGGTGGAAGAGTGTAGTATGAGGACACATCTGTTACAACTAAAACGAATTCATGAAGCCTCACATAACATGAGACGAGAAATTGTCATATGATTTATTGAAAACTAACACCAAAGGTAAAGCTTCCTCTGATCCGTGGGAAGGAAAGATTGAAGAAATAGAGGGTATAAGGGATGATGATGCCCATATATGGATTTGAATTGCTTGCATCTCCTAGATGATCTTGCCTCGGTAGGGTTCTTTAGATCTTGTAAGCTTTCAGTTTACTTTTCCCTTTTCTTTTTTGGTTATACGCATATACCATATGAAAATCCGTGTAAATAAGATGTCTCCTGTTCATTGATTAAATAGTGTTGAGCAATTACTGTTCAGTTGACTTGCGCTACTCATGCATTTGAGCCACTGGTATCTCATGTATAGAAATGCAAAACTTTAATGTATTCAATGTAGTGTTACCTAATGCGGGTGGTTCATGGGTTGGAAGGTAAGGGTTATCTGCCTGTCATGGCTTCAATATATTGTTGATCTAATTGTATGGTCATAATTATTTTGACATTTATATCCGCCATCTGCAAACATTGCCTTTGTCCACTTTGCAGATATAAATGGCTCTTTACTTTAACTTAAACCAAGCCTTATCCCGGACCAACTGGGATCAGCTACATGGATTCAAAGTTGTCATCATTCCCTATCGTGTGTCGTGTTAGCATTTTACTTAAAAAAACGTAATTTATATTTTATTGTTACCTGCCTGCCAACGTTGCCCCATTGATTTGCTTTCGATCGGGGAGCATCTCAGCAAAGAGGGGCCTCTATCTCTGAATTGCTCATCCTATGAGGAAGTGTCCGTAGACGATTGAAACAAATGGATGGTAGAAGCCAGAATCATTTTGGATCCTACCTTGGTTTTGAATATAAGATAAACGAAAATGCATTTCCTGTATTTGAGTTCAATGAAAGCGTGCGCTACAACTCTAGTTCCGTACATTGATTGTTTCAAAAGACAATCTTATGAATGTATGCTCTCGGTCGCTTAATTCCAAATGTCTTCTGGCATGAACATCACTTCTGTACAGTTCGAACAGAGATGCTTGTGTGATCCACCATTGCAAGGAACTTGCCACGAGAGAATTATCAGTCATTGTTATGTTCTTTTCTACAACAACAACAACTAAGCCTTTTCTCATACTAGACGGGGTCGGCTACATGGATTCTTTGTTTCCACACAGCTCTATCATTCGCCATGTTAGTAGTTAACTCACAATAAGGTAGATTATTCTTTATTGCTTCTTTCCAACACTTTTGTGGTCGTCCTCTACCTCTTTTAATATTTTCCAAATTTAGTTTTTCATACCTTTTATAAGTTTTTCTTCTGATCTTCTTTTTATATGTCCAAACCATCTTAAACGATATTCTCTCATTTTATCTTCTATTAGTGTCACTCTTAATTTGTTTCTAATAACCTCATTATGTATACGGTCTTTTCTTGTATGACTTTCATCTCAACATTTTCATTTATGTCATAAACATCTTTTGTACATGTTGATGGTTAACTGTCTGACACTCAAAACCATAAAACATGGCAGGTCTAATTGTTGTTTTATAATATTTACCTTTTAACTTTAATGGTATTTTCTTATCACAAAGAATACCTTATGCTCCTCTCCATTTTAACCAATCAGTATTAATTCTATTCATAACATCTCCATCAATTCTTCCAACACTCTAAAAAATTGACCCTAGGTATTTTAAACTTTCCTTTTGGGGATGCAATGTGTGCCAATTTTAATTTCTATGTCCTCTGAAGTAACCAAATGATTAAACTTACATTCCCTATATTCTGTCTTTGTTCTACTAAGTTGGAGGCCTTTGCTTTCTAATGCTTCTCTCCATAGTTCCAATTTTCTATTAACTTTTTTCTTACTCTTCTACTAACACAATGTCATCTACAAATTACATATACCAAGGCACTTCATTTTGAATATGTTTTGTTAACTCATCAATCATCATTATAAATAGACTTAAAGTTGATCATTGATGTAACCCAATATTAAGTTCAAAGAAGTCTGTCATTCCTTCATGAATTCTCACACATGTTATGTTCTTGTTCTAATGCCTCAAAATTGGTTTTGAGTCCAGACTACAAGACCCGTGCAAATCTGGCCTTGTAAACATTCCTCAGTCTTAATTATCTGGCATTCTTTTGATCTACACACAATCACAAATGCATGCATGCATGCATTATAAAACTGGCTTTAGCTGCCACTGTAACTTTATTTGACTAAATATTATGGCTTCATGGTTGGGTCTATAGATGGTAATATAATGCACATCATGAAACTGATACGTCCATGCAAATCAACACGAAAAGCCTGCTTGTATTTCAGTAACCTGATTTTGACACGAACAAAGGACCATATGACAAAATACACCCCGAGTAACTGCTAATATAACATCTCACACGGGCAACTTAAAAGGTCAATGCTCCTATGTGGTCACAGTAACACGAGAAATCAGGTCCTTTTCTTGTTAACCTGTTTGGACATGATCACACAGACATGAACACAGCCTGGAAGACGCATGAAGTTTGATCAATTGCAAAGCTTACGATGAAAGGGAGACGCCGTTGACCCCCTGAACCCTTGTTTGACCATCACAGCATGGTGTTTAGGTATTGATTACCATAGAAGAATGGTCATGACCAATTACCAAGGCTTATCCTTGGTCTCGTAAATGAGCCAAACAAAGTTGAAATAGGCAGTTGGTGTTTGGCTCGCTCCCTATAGTAGTTATGAATAATCTTTGTTCGTACAAACTCGTGAATTGTTTGTCATGTGATAGCAAACCAAGTACGAATGCAAGAATCCAAGTTCAGACTTGTTGAACTTGTGTTCATTTAAAGTTGTGCTTGAGCTTGTTTGATTGGCCCGTGCTTTATGTTCATTTTAGCTCATCTTTAAAAGAATATCCTGGTATCACATGAAGGAATGTATGTGTTTCACATACCTCTAAAGTAGCTTTCAATTACGGATTTCGTATTACGTGATGTGTTGGAGTTGATCTTGTAGATCGAATTTAATATCGTGAAAAGAAGGCTAGAATAGTGATATTCTTCAAGGTATAATAAACACTAACCTTTAGGTTTATTTGTTATCATTAGTATCAATTAACTAAATGTAATGGATCCCGGCAAAATACCTTTATGATACAATGAAGACCCTCGCTTTATCTTTACACAAACACGACTGAGTCATAAATAAATTTCCAAAGCAAATATAATGATATTGCAAATCCAATTAGCACTATAACAAGACATACAAACTCTCTTAAAAAACTAAGTAGAAAAAGACTCACACAGTGAGAGAAGAAAGATGAATTTTGTTTACAATACAACTATATATAGACATTGTGAAGATATAATTAATGATATGATATTAATGAGAATAATTGTCACTCAAGAAGGTCTCTTAATGTCATAACATGGATGCTAAATACTCAAGAGTTACATCAACTTCATTTGCTACTAATGAGTAAAATTACCAATCAAGTATGTAAGCCTTATTGACAAAATATGGCTGAAAAATACTCAAAAGTTGAACCCACTACATGTGGTATTAATGAGCACAATTATCACTTAAGTAACTCTTAATACCAAAACATGATTAAAAATTTATAATGAGTTACAGTCACTACATATGCTACTAATGAACATAATTATCACTTAAGTATGTGGCTCTTAATTCTACAACACGATTATATTTATAACCTTCACCAAATATGCTACAACACGATGGTATTCTATATATAGTAGTATCATAAACAAGATTCATACAACTTTCTCTCATTGTCTGAGTCCTTTCCTACTTAGTTTTCAAGAGAGCTTGCAAGTCCAATTGTAGTGTTAATTTGATTTGCAAAATCATTATCTTTACTTTGTCAGTTTGTCTACGATTCAGTTGTGTTTGTGCAAGACGAACCGAGGATCTTCATTGTATCCTAAAGGTGTTTGTCAGGTTCCATTATATTTGGTTATTTGATACCGGTAGCGACAAATAAACTTAAATATTAGTGTTTATCATGGCTCGAAGAATAGCGCTATCCTAACCTAATCTTTAGGTTTATTTTGCCGAGATGGTTATTTCCCTTTAAAAGATGATATCTGACTTCATTAAGTTGGATAGATTTTATGGTAGCAATTTCTTATGATGGCCAAAGAAGATGCACTTCCTTCTTTCTACACTGAAGGTTGTGTATATTCTCACTGCGTCAAGACCAAAGAGGAGAATGAGATAATTCAAGATGGTCGCAAACAACAAAAGTGGGATAATGACGATTATATTTGCATGGGTTACATCCTCAATGGTATATTAGATGTTTTATTTGATACCTACCAAATATTGACATGTGTGGACTTATGGAGGGTGCTACAAGTAATAAATTTCTTGTTAACCCGTTTCAATAATTATAAGATGGTAGATCTGTAATAGAGCAATTGCATGAGCTCGAATGGATTTTGAATAATTTCAAATAACATAAATTGAGAATGGGATAAACCATCATTGTCTCCTCTATCATAGACAAGCTTCCTCCTTTTTAATTTTTTTTAAAAGCTTTAAAATATAAGAAGAAAGACATTTCTCTTCAGTAATTGACTAATCATCTTAGGCTTGAAGAAGAGTATCGAAAGCAAGATTATTTTAAAGACCAATCTACTCATAATTTTTGTAATCAATGTTATAAAAATCCAACGAAGTTTTACGCTGACTGTCGGAAGCCTTACACAACTCTCCTCCTTTATCCGGGTTTGGGACCGATAATGCAAGGGTGATCCCTTACATGGGCGAAGTTATGATAGGGTACCGAGAGTGGTTCTTTGGAGAACTTTGGAAAAAAGAGGTATCACATTGACATACATTAACCTTATAAGAGGCATGTACGATGGTGCAAAAACATGTGTGAGGACTCATGAAGGAATGACAAACTTCTTTGAAGTTAATATTTGGTTACATCAAAGATCAACTTTAAGTCCATACTTATTTATAATGGTGATTGATGAGTTAACAAAACATATTTAAGATAAGGTACCTTGGTGTATGTTATTTACAAATGACATTGTGTTAGTGGAGGACTCTAAGGAAAAAGTTATTAGAAAATTGAAACTATAGAGAGAAACATTAGAAAGCAAAGGCCTCTGACTTAGTAGAACAAAGACAAAATATATGGAATGTAAGTTTGGTCATTTGGTTACTTCAGAGAACATAGAAATTAAAATTGGCACACATTGCATCCCCCAAAAGGAAAGTTTTAAATACCTAGGGTCAATTTTTCAGATGGATGGAAGAATTGATGGAGATGTTACAATAGAATTAATGCTGGTTGGTTAAAATGGAGAGGAGCATAAGGTATTCTTTGTGATAAGAAAATACCATTAAAGTTAAAAGGTAAATATTATAGAGCAGCAATTAGGCCTGCTATGTTTTATGGTTATGAGTGTTAGGCAGTTAATCATCAACATGTACAAAAGATGTCTGTGACAGAAATGAAGATGTTGAGATTGATGAGTGGTCATACAAGAAAAGACTATATACATAATGAGGTTATTAGAAACAAATTAGGCGTAGCACCAATAGAGGATAAAATGAGAGAATATCATTTAAGATGATTTGGACATATAGAAAGAAGATCAAAAGAAGAACCTATAAGAAGATATGAAAAACTAAATTTGAAAAGTATTAAAAGAGGTAGAGGACGACCACAAAAGTGTTGGAAAGAAATAATAAAGAATGATCTAGCTTATTGTGAGTTAACTGCTAACATGACACACAATAGGGATCCGTGGAAACAAAGAATCCATGTAGCTGACCCCGTCTAGTATGAGAAAAGGCTTAGTTGTTGTTTATTGTACCAATCTACTCAAAAAAAAGTTCATGCTATAGAGAAAGCTAAGTCAATAGAGATTTCAAAAAATCTCATGGAAACAATGGTAGGGACACCAAGTCTTAGAAAAAAAAAGGTCAATACTATCCTTGTAGAAAACCCAATCATTGTAAGAGTGAATGCTGATACTTAAAAAAATTGAATAAATGCAAGAGTCAATTCTTCTAAGGACAATTTTGTTGTACCATATCGAAAGTAGATATGAAAAAAGACATTGGATCTTGGTGGGTAGACTTCAATGCTACTTGCCATGTGTGCAAAAACATTTTTTGCTTATATTGTTGAGTCTTTTGATTTATAGCATAATCATTTAGGACAAGTTAATTTCAAAAAATTAGATGATATGATGAAATCCTATTTGATTAAAACCAAATAAAAACTTCGAGAAACATGTATAACTTAACTTGTAAGCTAACAAAGATAACTAGACTTCCATTTTCAATAGTAGAAAGAAGTTCTAAGGTGTTAGACTTAATACATTCGGATGTATATGATTTGTATGGTTGGCCTATTATAGGTGGTAAAAAAAATTTTGTAACATTCATAGAACATTGCACTAAGCATTCTTATATATATTTAATGCATTCAAAAAATGAAGTGTTAGATAAGTTTAAGATCTTTAAAGCTAGAATAGAACTACAACATTAGACATTCATAAAAAGTGTAAGGTCTGATTGGGGAATAGAGAATATTATGATCAAGTTATTTTGAGCTTCTTTGGAATAATACATCAAACAACTATATCATATTCCCCACAATAAAATGGTGTTGCGGGAAGAAAAAAAAATAAGATGTTTGAAGAAATGGTAAACACTGTTATCCTATTTTGGTCTACCAAAAGACTATTAGGGTGAAGTTATATTAACAGACTTGTTATATCTTCAATAGAATCCCAAATAAAAGGAATCAAAATAACCCACATATGAACTACGGAAGAAAAGAAATCCTAACCTCAACTAGCTTAAAGTTTAGGTTGTAGAGCAATAACAAAGGTTCCTAAACCCAAAAGAAAGAAATTAGGTGAAAAAAGATTTGAATGTATCTTCTTTGGATATGTTGAATATAGTAAGGCATATAGATTCAAAGTTATTGAATCCAATGACTCATATCCTATAAATACGATGATTAGAGTCTAGTGATGCAATATTTCAAGCAAATAGATTTAACTCAATTCCAAGACCCAAAGATAACTTTCACTCTAATGAAGGTGAACATGATCCGAGAGAATAATATATCAAATAAAGATACATTAGAAAGTTCTAATCCTAGAAAAAGTAAAAGAATTAGAAAGATAAAAACATATGGATCCAAATTTCTACATGTTCCTAGTTGAAGGAATAAGAGACTCCATAGAATGTTATGCACCATTATGCTATAATACAAAAAGTGATCTAAAACCATTTGAAGAGGCAATGAAGTCTCAAGATGGTTGTAAATGGATTTTTAAAAGAAAATATAATCCCGATGATGGAGTTCGATTGAAAAATACAAAGCTAAGACTAGTAGCAAAATGTTTTACTCAAAAACAAAATATTGATTATTTTGATACCTTTGCTCTTGTGACCAGAATTTCTTCAATTCGATTTTGATAGCCTTGGCTTCAATTTACAAACTTGTTATTCACCAAATGGATGTTAAAACAACTTTCTTAAATGGTGATTTAGAAGAAGAAATTTATATGACACAACCCGAAATGTGTAATTCGTGGTCAAGAAAATAAAGTTTAATGTGTGTGTATAGTAAATTTCATAATGGAAAAGGAATCATGATTTGTTTATATGTAGATGACATGCTAATTTTTTTGCACTATTTGGATGAAGTAGAAAATGCTAAGAGATTCCTATCTAAGTAATTTTGACATGAAGGATATAGGAGTAGTAGATGTGATCCTAGGGATAAAAATAACTAGAGAGATAGTAGTAGTAGGACTATCACAATATTATTACATAGAAAAGGTATTAAAGAAATTTGATCAATTTGATTGTCATCTACTTGTTACACCATTTAACTCAAACATTAAATTAATACCAAATAGTGGTTGTCAGTTGCACAAAAATTTATGTGAAAATAATTGGATGCTTGATGTATGCTATGACGTGTACCGCGATATATGTTACATATATTATTAGAAAACTAGTCGATATACAAGCAATCCAAATAAGAACCATTGGCATGTTGTCAAAAGAGTATTAAAATACTTAAAAGGAATAATTCATTATAGTTTAATCTATAATGGAAGTCCTTGGTTTTAGAAGGATATTCAGATGCTAATTAGGTAAGTTATACGAAGATCATACTTCAAAGCGGTTAGGTCTTCAACTTGGTTAGTGTGTTATTTTTCTTGGGGATCTAAGAAATAAACTAGCATCATAGAATTCCACCATGGTGCAAGTTTGATGGCTCTAGCTACAACAAGCAAGGAAGCTTGAATGGCTTAAAACTTGTTTCATGAAGTACCAATATGGCCAAAACCAATAGCACCAATCACACTACATTATGATAGCCAATCAACACTTTCAAAGTGTAAGTGTATAATGGAAAGTCTAGACACATTAGAACTAAGACATAGCTATGTGAAAGATTTGATTACAAATGGAGTGATCTTGTCTATTTATAAGAATAGAACAAAATCTTTTAATCCTTTGATGAAAGGATTGATAAGGGATTTGTGTGTGAAAGCATCAATAGGGATGAGACTCAAGCTCATATCTTTAATGATCACCAATGGTGGAACCTCGACTCACGCTTGAGTAACATCAAGTCTTGAGTTCAATGAGTAAAAGTACATTATTAGAGTGATTGCAAGTACTTACTAAATTATATACATCCCAAGGTAAAAATACTTGGTCCCATAAGTAAAAGAAGAGGAAGGTTGAGCTTTGCTCTTAATAGACCTATAACGTATATATTTGTTGGAAGTGTTTATTATGGGATAGTTTCTTCCTACGATAGAGTCTACCTATATGAGTGTCAAGTAGGATTGCGCTTCTTGAGTTAAGGGCTTGACTCTTAAGGTGGGATTGTTGGTTGATTTTCAAAATATCAAAATATATTTGGTGAAGATTATGGATGCAGCCATGTTGTAGCATTAACAATCACTTACTTAAGTAATAATTGTATTCATTAGTTACACATATAATGGTAACTCATTAGCATTTTCCAATCATGTTTGTGGCATTAAGAGTCACTTAAGTGATAATTTTGCTCATTAGTAGCATATATAGTGGTTGTGACTCTTGAGTATTTTTCAACTATATTTGTAGCATTAACAACCACCTATTAAGTTATAATTATGCTCATTAGTAGCACATGTAGTGGTTGAAACTCTTGAGTATGTTTTAGCCATATTTTGTCATTAAAACCTACTTATTTGAGTGACAATTGTGCTCCTTAGTAGCACATGAAGTGATTGTAACTTTTGAGTATTAAGCATCTATGTTATGGCATTAAGAGTCGCCTTCTTGAGTGATAATTATGCTCATTAGTAGTATATTATGAGTTAGGAACACTGAATTTAGAAAGGTATCTTCAAATTTGAGTATAAAAGTAGTTATCACTATTAAAATTACAAAAGATGTCCACAAAACTGCTTTCTAACACTATCATGCCTATATGAATGGCTAGCTATTTCGTTCAAATTACAATGCTCCATTGCAATATCAGAGAAGCACAGGTGAAATTTTTAGATCACATAAAAACTTTACTGTAAACCATATTGATGATTTTTCAATTGCCTCAAAAGTCATTTAGCAACATTTGGAGCAATTTAAAGTACTTGCAAAAATACTTCTGAAACATGGTATACAATATTAAAATCAAATCAAAAGTTTCAAGTTGCAAAATCATATAGAATAAAGAAAAGATTAAGATGTAATTACTGTTATCTTAAAAACAATGTAGTTTCCATATATGCTAGAAAATAAGCTTTGATGCCAAAAGTTGCTTGACAAAAAAAGTATATAAGAAAAAGTTACAGATATGTTTCAACCTCGAAATACAAAAAAAGTCAAATTCTTAACAAATCAAAACCAAATAAAATTGACCAAAAAATTTTAGCTTGATGTGGTTGGGAATGCCAAAGTTATTTTGCATCAATTCTCACAGGAATTACAATCCTAGAACAACTAGTATCAGAGCTTTTGTACATAGAAAATAGTTTCAAAACTCTTCAAAGATTGCTCCTTTTATTGGTTGAAAAGTAGCTAAAAATCTCATTTGAGGAGTTACGAACTGTTATATACATTACGTAAATTGTGTTTAAGGCATGCTAAGAAATCTCATTGATAGAGTTGAAAGTCACGAAACCAAAGAAGTCATTTGAGAAATAATAAACAATTAACATATATTATGTAAATTGTATATAGGACATGGTAAGAAATATGGAGAGAAGAATCTCACATCAGACACTTGATCTAATTATCAATGCCATGAGTTGTGTAGAAACAATACTTATTGATTTTCATATTGATATACACTTATGCAGTCTTATGGGCTTTCCTGTACTCATGAGATCAATTTTTAAATAAAATTTATTATTTTTCTTTATTTTCTTCAATTTATTTATTTTTTATTTTATTTTTTTCTTAAATTATTTAAAAATGAAAAAAATACCCACTTTAGATAAATATAAAATTAAAGCTGCATAAAATTTAAATTTATATTAGTTTTGCAAAATTAATTATCTATTATATATATATATATATATATATTATCTATACTAATTAAACTACCTCTCCGACCAAGTATAACTATCTCATTGTTCATTAATTATTTCACTCAAAATTTGTCATCCTTTATTTTATTACTAATTGAACTACTTTTTCTTGTCACTTGTCACTATTTTATAATTCTTACTATATAATAAAATTGAACTATTTTACTGAAAGATATGATTTTTTTTCATACTCTCTTTTTTGTTAATCATATTTTTCTTCTTTGATAGTAAAATAATGTCTTTTTTTTGCTAAATGCAAGAAAAACAAAGATTACTCTACAACAAAAATAGTGCACCTTTGTTTATGATCCCATATATTGATAAATAAATGAGTCTTCTTCAAGAAGGTAAGTATATCTACCGTGTTATTCGAGACCTTTTAGGAGAGGGCGAGGAATGGTAGCATAAATCATGAATATTGTGTTTTAGGGAGATTGCACACTATCAACACATATATATTTTCCAGCTGTTTTTATAGAGGATGAAGGCATTGGCATTGTTTTCTATTGTATTACATATTGAGAGGATATTCAGTGTCCTTTTGAGCATTGAATGTCAATGCCTAACATAGGTTGGGTCATAAACATGATATGAAATTTTGCATTAGTACAACTCTCAAGGGTATGGTCAACAATATTTCTTCTATTATTGATAAATTATAGCCTCACCTATATGACACATGTGGTATGTACAATGTTGAACCAACAATATTTTTTGGTTGTAATAATATGTTTGTCAACTTGTTATATATTAGTTGACTTTTGGTATTGAGTTTAATTACTTATCTTGTATTGAATTTCTTGTGATATATTTGGCGAATGAATTCCTTATGACATCTATTTCATCTTAGCAGTGTTATAGAAATAACAATGTTATTGATCGAGATTTATCATTTCATGAGCATATTGCATATTATCTTAAACTAAGAGGACCATGCAATCAAAATGTATATACAATATGAATGATGATTAATAACTTAAATTTCTTTCCATATTTCATATTGTTACATCTTTTATGTATTTACTTAGTTGTACAATGAATCTATTTATTTCCTTAAATTTTTTTGTGGGACATTGAAATATGTACCACAATTGTTTAACACACACACACACACACACACACACACACACACATATATATATATATATATATATATATAGGGAGAGAGAAAAAAACCATACAAAGAAATGCAATTACTTGCGTACAATACATATTTATTCACGTAAATACATAAGCACATAAACAACAACATATAATGGAAAGAACATTAAATATATACATCTATTATTCATCATGAGCATGCATATAGCCAATCATCAATTTGTGTACTTTCTTGCAACAATCATTAAAGAGGCCATCACATCATGACATAATGACAATAGATACAAATATTATTTAATTGTTCGAACCACATGTCTCATCATCCGTATGATATCATCAACATACCATAACAACAAAAGTAATAGATGGGTGAATATTTTTATAGGATAAAGTATAAAATTAAAGATAAATAGGTCAACATTTCTCTTGTGCCTATATGCAAGAAGCCTTCCATAATTGTTTATAAAAGTAGGACAACATCACTACACCCTAAGTATACTTGCCAACCCTCAATAATAAAGAAGCGAACAACTGAATGATATAAACTAGTACCCTATCTCTCGACATATCTTGGTACATGACACATCTCATGTGATACAACAAAAGAAATAGTGCCTTTTGTTTAAGTATGATCTCTCTTCTTTAAGCACATACTTAGAGCATCTCAAATTCCACACTTTTAGACTTCATTTACAATTGCACTTAATCATAGTCCAAGCCTATCAATTCAACCATAATATCTCTCTTATCAATCATCTCTATCGTACATGTGAAAGCTATAAGGTGTACACCCATTGGAAGGCATAAAATCTTATAGACATCATGAAGAGTGATATACCCTATGACATATAAAGGTTGGTAATGTTGTGTTATAATCTCTTGATAAAAGTAGTAATGGTTGATCCAAAGTTTGAAATAGCATACCTCCCTCTTAGGATAACTTAGATCAATTTACAATATCTTACCAACTATCTAGTACTACTACTTCTTGTGAAAATTACTACTCAACCAAAGCGATATATCTTGTGTGGCATGCTACAAATTTAACAATCTCTATATATTTATACAAAATATTTGTTAGTTACATATCTATTATCTTTTACTTATAATTGATAAAATGAATTACTTGCTTCTGCCAAATCATATATACAATATGATTTACAAAATTAGAGAGAAACTTTAAGATAGAGGAGTGACATAATCGTCACTTTCTACAGGATACTCATCGGAACAAAGCATCTCTCAAAAACCGACTTCATCATGGCATCCTAAAGAAGTTGTGGTATAATCCATCTGAAAGTATGGCTACATCATAAGATGATCACATGCGATAACTTCACATGCCCCTCTTTATGTTGTCGTCATGGTATTTTATTATATGCTAACTAAAAAGCATTTTGTCTTTTCGATGATGCCACAACAATATGACATTCTACTCGTCCATCTCAATAAGATACATAGTTACCTCTTCGACCTATTCATACTACAAAATCCAAAACAAATATTTCATTACAAATATGAATATGTAAAAGTAAACAAAAAATGTGAGTTGTTCACATCCTGCATAGAAAAGAAATTCTGCTTAGACGTGCCCCACATAGCCGAGTACCATGGCCCAAACATATATACTCAAACGATGGACCACGTCTGCACTGCGTGATTGAAAGAAAATAAGGTCACGCGCTCTGGCTGCACAATATTATCACAGGTGCAGCACCGCGCCCCAACCACATCTTTTTCCTGACCATTGCGGGCATAGGGGTTAAACAGGAACAAATGCAATTTAGCTAACTCGATTTCAATCAATTCGTTTATAATCGTTCAATCAAATGCACCACAATCTCTATGTACACAACAATATGAAAAACAAAATTAAAAGAACACCAATCACACGATCACCATCACGAAAGTTATGAATGAGATTGAGTATTTGCACACTCTTGGATGAGATCGAGTAACACACATTCTCAGATCAAGAGAATGTTGAGCGTGCGAAGACGATCTCTTGTTGTTGAGCTACTGACGTTCTCTTTGACAGAGAGAATGCTGCAAGAGTTCTGCATGAGAGAAGAAATAGAAAAAGGGTATTTTCAGAACGAACGAAAATAAGGGTGTATATGTTTATATAGTAACACCTAAAAGAAAAAGTTTCCCAATCTGACTTTTAATTAATACAACAGAAAATGCCTTTTCTTGACTTCAAACTTTTCTTGGTACTGCCCCCGCCACGCCCCCCATCCCCCACCTTTTTGCACTTCCGATTCTCACATTACATTTTAACTCGTCCTCGCAGGATGATGTTTCATGGGGTGTCTTAACCATATAGAGAAGTATGATCACAGAGACGACACATCAAGAAGAGCACTTGTGTCGTTAGCTTCTTTGGCGTGCAGTGATTCTAAATTTGAACGGAAGTCAAGGAAAACCCACTAAAAACTACAGAAAGAGTTGAAATCAGCAAAAGAACATAAAAACTCTTAACCAAGCACTTGAAAAGATGAAACAAAGAAAAATGACGAGCTACACTTCAAAAGTATGAGAAAGGTAGTATGTTGATTTGCCTTTCATGAAAATATTATCTGATTGTCCCAAATGCTTAAAATCACTCAAAAGCAATGAGAACGAGCAAAACTCCCTCATTCATATGAAGAGGCAGCTTTAAAGCCAAACCTCAGAAAACTAAGAGAAGTATACATTTTGGTCAGAGGATACATCTCTAGTGCTTAATATAACTTCGTATGACATCGCAAATCCTTTGATAGGTATCCGTATGTACCATAAAATATGACCAATACACTAAAATATTGGTCAATTTATTTTGCTTCGAGTTTGAAAACGCACTCTTTTATCCTTTTGCTCCATTTGCTTATCTCTCAATATCAAGCCCACAAAATTCTTCATCACCACGGGAAACGAGGGGTACGCATTTGTGCCTTTAAAAATATTGGTCCATTTTGAAACTTCGAGTTTTCCTTACCCTAAAACTTTTCTTAGGTCCGACGTTGATGGCCATCATTAGGATTTGTCACGACGAAGCCTCGTCAAACGCAAGTTGGAGAAAGAGAAAAGCATAACAATGAGTATAATAGTGATGTTTGCTGCAAATATTTCTGTTATGCATCTAAATGTAAGAGTTCGCGTTAACATTGAAAGGAAATTATCGGACAGGATCTTGCGTTTTCCTATCTATTTATATATGTATATATATATATACAAGACTCTAGCACATCTAAATGTGATGCATCTAAATATATATACAGGATCTTAGCAAAAATTTTTGTAGCCTACGCTTTGAAAGGCTGCTTCCGACTGTGTAAGCAAATTGAACTTGGAAGCTAATTATCCCAGCAAAGGAGAGATTCTTGACACCTAAACTCTAGACTGCAATCATATAATCTCATCGTCTTCTTTTCAGTAATCCCGGGCCTACTCTCTATTTCGCTTGTGTGAATCAAAAGGGTCTCCTTCTTTCTTGCCGAGGAAAAGTAGCCAAACCACATCATAACCCTGCCCTGAATTACTCCAAAGATATGAAAGGGCCGGTGTATCATTTCCTTCGGCATTGAGTCGCAGGAGAAACTGTATTGTCTGAGCCAAGATTGAGCCGAGTAATCCTTCAACACCCATACACCCATAGTTGCAGAAGATACATCCAAGTAAAGAAAATTCAAGACACCACCCGCTAGAGTTAAGCTCATGTTAATTTGGCGTTCTAACCAAACGTTTGTCCTTTGAGGAACTTTAGGATAAGCCATCGTGCGAAATTTTTCCTTGCTAATATCAAATGCGAGTATGTAATCTGAATAGAAACTCGTGGGCGACGAACCATAACTGAAACTCTCATACAACCAATGGAAAGCTCCATTCACCAAGCAAGCGAAGGAAAACCGCGTCAAATATCGCTCGGCCAGATTTACAGGAACCGTGCCGAGGTTTCGCCAGTTCTGATTAACACCCAGAGTGAAGATCATGGATTCGTAGCCACGACTCTGCTTATGGAGCAAGAACAACTTGTATACAGACGACATAGGATCGCGAGCCAAGATGGAGAATTGAATAATGGGGACCCTCATAGAGGGAAGATCGATCTTCTTCCTCGTCCATGGATTGATCACCCGATAGAGAACTTCCCCGTTGTTCGATCTCTCCAAGCAGATTAAACCATCAATGGAGGGGCAAATGTCAGAGAACGGCTCGATCAAAGACTCCAAATGTAAGATCTCGCCGTTTCCGGTTGTGGCTGTGCTTTTCATCCCTCCGAACGGAGTGATGGACATGCGGTTTCTCTGAGGGTGGAGACGATGTAATTCGATGAAACGCTTGTTGGCGTCCATAAGGGAACGCCACGATCTGCAGACTAACCTGAATCTCAGCAGCGGCTTCACCGGAAGTTTGGGAAGGATGTGATCGAACACAACATCATGATGAAGACCCACGCTTTCTCCATCTATGGCTCCGTTCTCTGTCTTTCTTTTGGTTCTCTTCTCTGCCAAGCTTCGATGACAAGGTAGAGTGGCGTCGCTAATGGCAGTTCCCTTCTTTAGGTTGTACCTTTCTACAGGGTGATCAGAAGGAAGAGAGATGACGTCAGTGCTTTTGGATCTCTTCTTTGCCCTCGTCTCCATGACATGTGAAGGAATAGGGACGTCGGTCCGGGCAACTTTGCTTGGCCTGGGTGCCATGACGTGATCAAAACGTTGGCGGACGTGGCACTTGAGTGGGAAAACGCTCGGTTCCAAGCCCCAAACCAGGGAAGCAATTCCTGAGAAAGAAATATTTCTACGTATCACATCATATAGTTTCTACTCGGAATTGAGTCTGCCCACTTTAATATGATCGACGCTTTCTTGATATGTTTACCTTGCTCAATAAAAAAAGAAAGAGATAAAGAAAAAGAAACTAACTAAAAGCGTGCTGTTAGGAAGCCGAATGCAGATGTTTTATCAGATTTAGAAGGATGCTAATGTTAGCGTGGGCCAAACAAGTACCATGACGACTCAGTGTTGCCTTTTATTGCGAAACTCACGATAAGCAAGTGTAGGATTTGGCCTTCCTAGTAGTTATTCTTGAATTTCGATCGAGGGGAAATTGTTATTGAAATCTCATTAGCATGCATGTCTGATGTTAACATTGGACAACTGACAAGGGAATTTTAGAAGTTCAACATATATGCACAAAGATGTGGTTGTGTGTGTGTTGAAGATTCAATATGATTCGTTTAAAGAAACAAGGTAGAGCCGAGTTCAGTTTGCCACAATTTGAACATCAAAAAGTGTCTTCACCGCAAATACTATTGGGTATTTTCTCACAGGATTTCACCCAACAAAAACATAAACGAAAACTTCATTTCTTAGGATATCTTGTTTCTAGGGTACTGATAAATATGGTCTAGTAGTTGGAGCCTCAATGTTAGATTTAAGAGTCTTATTTACATGCTAGAAGCATGCTGACAAATAAAATTTAAAGTACAAATATTCCTTTTGTGATATTTAAGAAAAGATAGCTTTTGGGATCAAATTAATTTTAAATATTGCCATGAAACATTTCAATGAAGTCTTCTTATTTATTAATTTATGTTAATGGCATTAATGAAAATATTAATTAATAATTAATTTAATATTAGTTATTTATTTTTGAGATACCATGTGGATTTTAAAGATATCATAGGGTACTAAAAGGGCCTTGGGATACTAAATTAATGGTTTAACACTACGTCAAAACATTAACATCATGTTAGACATATTAGGTTGGCGCCATGTTAGACATTGCATCAAAGATTAATGCTATGTAAGCACTACGTCAATCATTGTGCCTCACCAACTTTCTCCGTCAACCACATCAGATGCCAAAGTGATAACATCAAGAGCAGGGTACTAAACTGATGTGTTTTTGAAACATCAAAGTACGTAAGACATAAAAGGTGAATCATAGGGTACTAATGTGGAGTTTTGATAAATCACTCTTTACTAATGTGAAGCTTTCCTTTATTTTTCACTAGAGGGGGTATCACATTAGGTGACTTAACTAAACTAGGAGAGTGATCAAACTTAGTAACTAGGATATATATAAAAAATAATATGCACTCGATGGTGGTGCTTGCACTTCGGTTGCGACCATAGGACTCAAAGAACCACGTAGCCTGCTTGTACCTTGATCACTTGAGGGCTTAGCCTCGGAAGTGGAAACACCCATTAGAGAGGCATCCTGGTTTGAACACTGAGGAGTAGTGAAAATCGTTTCTTGGGAGGCAGCCGAGCCAAGTTTTGGTGTCACAAGAACATCCCCTTCCTGAAGTAGAACCAGGTTGACAGGATTCTCGACTCTATTAGCAATGGTTCCTTTAGTTATTGGAAGTTTAGCATTGGGACCTGCTCCAGAACCATCATACAAAGCTGTGCAATCCACCTAGGTTCCCTTTCAGAGAAAGTATCTGCTGGAGGTCCTGTAACTATAGATGCCCACACTTATTTAGGAGAAACATGATCAGGAAATCGTCACACAATCACCACATGAAGCTCCACACCTAGACACACAACTTTATTTGAAACAACTAGGTTCTGATTGATGTATTGTTGGTTGAGGTGGCAGAATTTTCTCCAAAGGAAACCAAAGTGGGAAGGTCGACATTGGCAAACTAAGTATCGGGTACCATGTCATGAACCTCCATCATTGAGCAAGATTCTACCTCGAGAGTCAGCACAGTCGGTTGCCTCTCAACTATTCGGGTTTCTCCGATAGGGGTAGAGTTAAGGGAAGCTATCAAGTTCATACCAATGATAATGGAATAGAGTCCTCATCGTCCTCTCTTTTGCTGCCTCCGGTGTAGGAACCTGATGAGGAGTAGTACAAACACCATGTCAAGTTCGTACAAAGAACTATGAGAAAACAAAATGAAGACAAGAAAATAAAAGTATTACTAGGAGTAATGGCTTGTTATTGCTGCAACGTGGCCAAAAGATGATGGGGCCGAGGAACACATGTTGACGTTAATCGAACTGCCAAAGAGTCAGATGAACTCTTTTGAATGTGAAGAGATATCAAGATATATTTGGTGAAGGATCCCCTAATAGCCCAAATTATTGAGGTAGGCATTGAGGATAATAGACCTCAACCTTTATTCGGTTGAAAGATGTTGCCCAAACCCATTCAACAATTCTCAAGCAGAAAGAAACTAGGACCAATCAAGGGACAAAACATACTTCAGAGCATACAATTTATTCTTGATCACGAGCTCACTGAAGCCCAGCAAGGAACAATGAGATTATTCAATATCAAGGTGGAGCAACTAATCGAGAAAGATTGACAAAACACCAATATGTGACTGTAACCTCAGGAGCACCCTACCCATAAAGAATTCATGCCGATGGATGTATTCAAAGGCCTCGAGATAGTATTCGGTTGTTTCCTGTTGGCAAGATGAGAAAGGAAACCCTAAATACCATAATAGAGTGAAGCGATATTCTTTGGTTATCACTATGCCACTAGGACATATAACAAATCTGTAGGAGCAATACAAGAAGAAACTGAAGTGCTCATCCAAACTCACTTCTATTTGTTAGCCATTCACTTCAATAAATACCTTATCAGACAAGTTGTTTGAGTTGAAAGAAAAGTGCAGTCAAGGGAAGGCCGATAGCTTGAAACCCAAGGCCTTCTCAGGGAAGGGCTAAATGGTGTGCATGTCTAGTAGCGTGAGGCTGACCATGCCTGACTTAAGGAAGAAACAATTTGTATTATTATCCTTCAGGTAGAATACATGCACCTATCAGTATGTTGGGGGCATGTATCATATCCCTCACATTCTACTTGGAAGAAAAAACATTTTGAAACACGGACAAGGTTAAGAACCAAGCCAATTCCTCATTAAGAAGGCTATCCCGAACCCTATTTTTTTTATTGCAGTTTTGTGTGTTCAAAAGGAGATTATTATCCTTCAGGTAGAATACATGCACCTATCAGTATGTTGGGGGCATGTATCAGATCTCTCACATTCTACTTGGAAGAATTTTTTTTTTGAAACACAGACAAGGTTAAGAACCAATCCAATTTCTCATTAAGAAGGCTATCGAGAGCCCATAATTTTTTTCTATTGCAGTTTTGTATGTTCTAAAGGAGATATTCATTGGAGAGAAGGTTGCTCGAGACAGATTGAGAGTAGTACTTCTCAGGGTCTCTCACCTTTATCGCTTCAACCTTGTAGCTGGCCAAGGGTCCTACTAATTGCTAGGAGAGGGATGTTTGTTGTTCGACCAAAGATGAGAGATTTGACGCTACAATGGTAATTTCTCGGGACACATTAAAAAATTCATGCCTTGGAGCTTCCATCCTCTCACAAGCTTGATGGTAGAGACCACTCTACTAAAAAAATAGGCAACCAAAGAATTGAGCGAGATAAACTTCTTATCAACACACCACATGACAATCTTATTCACTTAGATATCCTTTAATTGCTCTTGATTTATCGAGATGCACATCTTGGTTATATTTTCTAGGTTTCCACAGACCCAATAAGTTGTAAGCAACACATATTGATCATGTGCTAAAGGCCTACTCCCTCTCTAGTGCTTTTGTTGAGCAGGCCGCT
>JAYKKT010000064.1:10857500-10920000 GCA_036023115.1 Brasenia schreberi | reverse complement strand
AGTGGAACCAAGAGATTCCATTGCCATCACCATGGCTCTTGGTTTTGTGAGTCTTCATCTAGAGAAGGACGGCGATGGTGGAACCAAGTGAACTGCGGGTGAGTCTTCATTTTGAGGCTTAGCAAGGGGAGTACCGCAGGAGTTCAAGCACATCGGAGACATTGAGGGCGAGGGCTAGCTCAACCAAGGAGAGAATTGTTATGGGACACACCGCCAGAGTTAACGCTGCATCAGGAGGGGTTTCCACTCTACCTGCACCGAAGAGTGTACATGCGCTTTTATAATTAATTCATTTACATACCAAAGTAACAAGGATACACAAATGTAGTATGGGCCGAATAAAAAATGTATCAAGTCTAACATAACCAAATAGCTAAGCCAATATGAAAACGAATATATAAATACCTTATGGGCCAAATATAAGACACCAATGTCCAATATAATATTTATCTTCCAAAAAATTCTAATGTTTGTAAGGTTTCTGTCGATCATCTTTAACTTTTCTTGTATTCTTTAATCCTGTAATAGCACATTGAAACATCATAAATATTAAGGGATAAAAATGATATAGTTAAAAAGAAGATAGCATTACACAACATTCCGCATTATCTTTCCTCCCTTGAGGATTACAAATCAACATAGAAAGAGATTCCCCAAGATTAGGACAAAATTTAGAAAACGTCTTAAACTAATTTCGTAGCTCTGTGTGTGTGAATGCTCATGGATTCATGTGTTTGTGTGTATCCTGTGCACTTGTAAGAATGTAAATGATGCGTACCTAATGAGGTAAGTTATGGCATGCGAATGAGGTTGTTGTGTGCTTTGACCAAAAATACTGCATGTGATTTGCTTGGGATGCTGTATAAACTTGGAAAATTCCAGAACAGACCCTGTTAAACTATTGACTCAAAAACTGTTAACAACTTTCAGCACTCATCTATTTCTTTCTCCAAACGCCGAAAAAGGTACCAAAGGAAAACTTACCTCAATATGAATTTCATTAACAATGCTTTTGAGATTCATCCTTTGAAGATCTAAACATAAAAAAATATTACCATGACACCAACTTAACATATTCAATCGAGGATTTGGAGCTGGTGAAATGTGACTAGCAATGGAATCCATAGTTGGCGAACCCAGTGATTGGACCCAAGAAATCATAAAAAGGGTCAGTATGCCATCCTTATCTAGTTCAAGCCACGATCATTCCTGGCATGCTACTGAGTTGTCCAAATTTGACCGTGATGTCTGGATGAGCCCGAATTATTGAAACAGTGCTGATTCTTTACTGTCTTTCCCATCATCCATTATGAAATTTAGTGATAATTATCATGCTAATTTAATTTTTATATCTAAGCTAGTGCATGATATATATTTTTTTTAACTCGATGTTTTATTGTTTCTACATGTATTACTGAAAATCTACATAATCGAGCTGTATGAAAACAAACAATCCATGTAGCCAATCTCATCTATTATAGAAAAAGACTTAGTCGTTGTTGTAGTATTATTGAAAATCTAACATCCTATTCAACATTTAGATTTATAAGCAATAAAGAAATGTCATCCCTTACCCGCTTGAGTTGCCATGTGAACTCATTAAGCATCACATGGTATTCGGTTCCACTTTGAGAGCAGAGAAAGAGCCATTTGAGAAGTAAATTAATCTATCAAAGCACAAAACCTAAACTTTGTGATGACTAACTGGGGGTTCAATTTAGCAACACCCACGATAGGCAGATACAAATTACTTCATGAAAATTAAGAGTAACATATAAGTAGAAACACTCCCACCTGCCTCAATTCGTAACATTAAACCTCAACTAGAAATAGAGTTACCCCTCTATGACTGGAAAAAGAACCAAATAATGCTGCTTGAACTCACCCCCTTAACCTCCATAGGTCGTGCCCTCAGCCCTTTAGCTCATTTGAGCCAAAGCAAACACAAGCTGAGATGAGTCACGAGCCATGAGCCGCAAATATGCTTGCTCAAAAAACTTAAAACCTAACATTTCATATAATTTTCGTCTGAAAAAAGACACATTTACTAGTGAAAATTTATTTGAACAGAATATTGTAAGAATAGAACTCCAGACCCATTCAACTAGTTGTTAGTAAGAGCATTTCAGAGCGCGCCCTTGTTCGGAGCATTTGGTTTAATGAACCCCACATAATGACCTCAAGATAAGCTGAACTACCTACCGATCTCATGGGTTTTACTAGCCTTACCCAGTGCAGAAGAAGAGAGACTCACAGCAGTAGAAGGCAACCATATTACAATGCAAGAGAAGACGTGATTTGCTGATACTTAGGCATGCAAATGAGGTTGTTAATAAAAACAGGAAAGCAGGAGACTATTACATACCAAGCAGTTCAAACTAGAATTGTCACCTAGAGCAGCACTAGCCAGAGTTGGCACAGGGAAACCATACACAACTCGTCGAAACAAAGAGAGTCAAATTGAGAGAGAAAGAGAGAGAGATGATAGGAGAAGAGAATGGCTTCCCTGCCAATGGCCAGCGAGAGCCGATTCACCAGAAAGAGAGAAAGGATATCGTGAAAGGGGAAGGGAAGGGCATTAGAGATCCCGCCCCGTTTTAATCTACATTAGTATTTCTGGAGGTTGCACCACCAGAAATAGTCATTAGTAACGGTCGGAAATGTTTGCAACATTCTTGACGGTTCCGCACTCCCGAAATTGAAGCTTAAAACTGTTAGAGAAAGTACTCAATCATTATCGACAATTTGTTCAACTGTCAAAAATAAGAGTATAACTGTCGGAAAAGTTTTGAGAGATTTATTCAAAACGTATTTTCGAGAATCCAAACCTTGGAATTATGTTTTGATGTATTCCAATGAGTCAAGACGCCATCATTGTACCGTTATTAGTTGTAAAAGTCAAATTTGTGCCTGCGAGAGGAGAAACCGTAATTGTACATGCATAAAAGATGTCTTTAGAATGAACGAAGATGTTAAGATGGATGAGTGGTCACACAAGGAAAGACCATGAAGATATAAACAAACTGAGAGAAGGATAAAATGAGGAAAAGTCTTTTAATATGGTTTGGACATGTAAAAAGACACTCATGGATGATTTCGTAAGAATATATGAAAAACTAGACTGTGAAAATGTTAAAAAAAAAAGAAGATGATAAAAAAGGTGTTGGAAAGAAATACTAAAGATTGATCTAGTTTATATTGATTTAAATGTAAACGTGACAGTTGATAGAGGTATGTGGAAACAAAGAATCCATGTAATCAACCCATCTAGTATGAGAAAAGGCTTAGTTGTTATTGTTATTGATTTTATCCCAATCGAATCATAACATTCAGTTGAAATTTTACTAGTGCTATTTATTTGACATCAGCCAACATTTTTATCCTTCTAAATCGAAGAAACTATCCCCTAGCCTCGGTTTCTTTTTCTTTAACTATGTCCGTTTGAGAAGCAAGAGAAAATGCAATCATATCAAAGCAAATAGAAATTATTTCCCGTGTTGAAACAAGTGATGCTACAAGTAACAAATATTTTGTTCTTTTCCAAAACTCCCATCTCCAGGTTAGGGCATGGAAACGAAGGTTTTATACGATCATCTGAAAGCAGGCACAATTATTTTCGTGTTCAAAAAAGAAGTCCATGGAGAAGCAAGTGATGCTACAAATATTTCTTTCAAATTGAAAGATTCTCTTCTCCTGGAACTAGGGTTTTGGCAGCCAGGAGAGACATACAATATTACCCTGATCATGCCATGGGGACAAGGGCAAAAAAGAGATCGAAAAGTGCTGACAGTGTCTCTGTTCGTTCTGAACTTGAAGGGAAGAATAACCTAAGAAAATGAATCGCCATCGATGGAATCCATTATTCTTGTAAAACAATAGCAAAACAACAGCGACGAAACAAAGCAAGGGAGCCAGCAGTGCGGTCACTCTTCCTTTGTCATGAAAGCTTGACGAACAAGGGAGGCACGAGAAAGACATGAAGCATTGTCACCAAAAAATAAAACGTGGAACTTGATCGTGACGTTGTGTTCAATCACATCCTCCTCAAACTTCAGGTGAAGTCTTTGCTGAGGTTCAGGTGCATCCACAGATCATGGCGCTCCTAATCGAGTTCTATCATAGATGTAGACTTCTCCCTAATCTGCTTGCAGAGATTTGACAACAGCAAGTTCTTCTATCATGTGATTAATTCATGGACGAGGAAAAAGATCGGTCTCTCCCCTATCAAATTTCGCATTGTCAAAATCTTTGAATTGGCTTGCGATTTTGCATCGGCAACCTACAAGTTGTTCTTGCTCTATAAAGAGGCTTTGAATTACTTATCCAGCTACGAGTCCATCTTTACTATGGATGTTGATGGATCATGGTGAAACCTCATCCCATACAGAGAAATTGAGACTTCAGACGGATGGGCACTGTTTGCTTTTACTTGCTGGTCAAATGGAGCTTTTCATTGGATCTATAAGACTTCTAATCAAGTAGCGTTGGATCACATAAATTTCTATTCATACTACATATTAACATTCAATATTAGCAAGGAACAATTTCGCACAATGGCTCTTCCTCAACTTCCTCAAAGACCAAACTTTTATCATACTCGCTAAGTTAACCAAAACTTAGTTATGGGCAGGGAAGAGTTGCATTTCCTTTATTTTGATGTGTCTTCGGCCATGATGGATGTGTGAGTGTTGAACGACTAATCAGCTCATACTTGCAATAAGCAATATAGTTTTCGTTGCGACTCATGCCCATGAGACTCAAGAATGGAGCCTTTGAGATTGTGGGATGACTTGATGGGGAGGTGTTGTCATGAGTAGGATACTTCTTCCCACCTAGAAAAAAGACGACCCTCTTTACTTACAGAGGCCAAAAACTGAGTAAATAGAAGTTTTAGTGTGAAGGTAACAGTGATAAGTGATTGGAACACATGATTTAAGTGTGGAATCCCTCCTTTGATAGGATTTGCTTCTTATCTACTTTCATTTTTTCTACAAGATGGAGATGCCAAAGCAGGCCATAAGCATGCCCCACGTATTGAACTCCTGACCTGGAATAGCTTGTTTTTGCTAATCAAATTCCATGGTATGAATAATATGTCCTACAGTTTCCTCTCAATATTGTTGTGTTGACTTTTGCATAAAACTTTCATGAGGTCTCCTGTATCATTAAAACTCTTGTTTTATTTAGGTTTTTTCATATAGTTTGCTTATTGTATGAAGGTTGTTCTCCTACATGTGGATGTAGGTTGCAAATCTTGGCTACGTTTCAAAGCAGATTAAGTTTAGTGTCACCATTTCTTATTAATCTCCTTCATATTTTTCATGGGTTTGCTATTGCCTCTGACTTTCTTTGCTTTTTGTCATTGTTCCTTTTTGTTCTCTCGTTTCTATAAATGTGTCCCTATGTTTACAAGAGACAAAGTGGGTTAGAGAAAAAGCAAAGGAGATAGAGGATACAAGTTTTAAATTATGATACTCACGTAAGAAAAAGGCTTGAAACGGAGTTGGTATGATCATAAATAAAGATTTAAAGGATAGTGTAGTAGACATACAATGATATGATGACCAAATCATGACCCTAAAATTAGTGTTAGGAAAAGAAGTTTTGAATATAGTTTGTGCTTACGCACCCCAAGTAGGACTAGAAGATAGTATAAAGATAACTTTTTGAGAAGAGTTAGATAAGGTGATTCAAAGGATTTCACAAAGGAAGATGATTTGTTTAGGAGGAAACTTAAATGGACATGTCAGTAAAGAGGCATTAGGATATCAAAGTATTCACATAAACTTTGGTTTTGGGGATATAAATGAGGAAGGATGAGAGATTTTAAATTTTGCTATGGCATTTGATCTCTTTATAGTCAATGCAATCTTCAAAAAATGAGATGAACATTTAATTACTTATAAGAGTGGCTTATCACACAGACAAATTGATTACTTTATTTGTAGAAAAAAAGATAGAGCGTGTTATAAAGATTGCAAGGTAATTTAAGGAAAAGCTTAACCACCCAACATCGACTTTTAGTTATGGATTTACAAATAAAAAAATGGATAAAGAAGAAAAGAGTGCATCGAGCTATTCGGACTAAATGGTGGAACCTCAAAAGCGAGAAAGAAGATATATTTAAGCAAAAAGTCCTTCAAGGAGATGTTTGGAATTGTGTTTGTACACCTTGTGATATGTGGAACAACATGGATATACATATTAGGAAAGTGGTGAAAGATGTGTTAGGTGTATCTAAGGGAGGTATACCGACACAAAAAGAAGCTTGGTGGTGGAGTGAAGTGGTGCAAAATAAAATCAAGGCAAAGAGGGCATGTTACAAATTACATTATACTAAGAAAACTAGTGAAACTTTAGAAGCTTATAAGAAAGCAAAGAAGAAAGTGAAAAAGACCATCAGTGAAGCAAAAACTAAAATTTGGGAGGATTTATATAAAAAACTCAACTCAAAAGAGGGTGAAAGAGATATTTTTAGGATAGCTACGACTAGAGATAAGAAAACTAAAGATCCTAATTATGTTAGATGCATAAAAGACGAGATGAAAAAATTCTAGTGGCAAATGATGATATAAGAAATAGATGGAAAAACTATTTTTATAAGCTTTTTAATGAAAATAAAGATGTTAGTATTAGCTTAGTTGAGTTAGTCAAATAAGAAAAGTATATAAACCACAATTTCTACCGACATATTCAAAGGATCTTAAACATATGAAGGATGGTAAATCGGTAGGACCAAACAATATTCCTATAGAAGCTTGGAAAATCCTAAGAGAAACAGGAATCACTTTGCTCACAAGACTATTTAATGAAATATGGAGAAACCAAAAGATGCTCGAGGAATGGAGAGTGAGTACACTTATACCCATATATAAGAACAAGGGAGACATTTAGAATTGTGCGAATTATCGAGGTATCAAGTTAATGAGCCATACTATGAAATTATGGAAAAAAATTATCGAATGTAGGTTAAGACAAGTATCAAGTACAACAGAGAACCAATTTGGATTCATGCCAGGCATATCTACTCTTAAAGTGATTCGCCTTTTGAGATGTCTTGTGGAACATTTTAGAGCAAAAAAGAAAGACCTTCACATGATATTTATTGATTTAGAAAAAGCTTACGATAAGGTACTGAGGGAGGTTCTTTGGGGAACATTGGAAAAAAAGGTATCCCATTGACATACATTAACCTTATAAGAGACATGTACAATGGTGCAAAAATATGTGTGAGGACTCATGAAGGAATGATAGACTTCTTTGAAGTTAATATTGGGTTACATCAAGGATCAACTTTAAGTCCATACTAATTTATAATGGTGATTGATGAGTTAACAAAACATATTTAAGATGAAGTACCTTGGTCTATGTTATTTGCAGATGACATTGTGTTAGTAGAGGAGTCTAAGGAAAAAGTTAATAGAAAATTGAAACTATTGATAGAAACATTAGAAAGCAAAGTCCTCCGACTTAGTAGAACAAAGACAAAATATATGGAATGTAACTTTAATCATTTGGTTGTTTCAGAAGACATAAAAATTAAAATTGGCATACATTGCATTCCTCAAAAGAAAAGTTTTAAATACCTAGTACGCATAAAATTATTGCTGGTTGGTTAAAATGGAGAGGAGCATGAGGTATTCTTTGTGATAAGAAGATACGATTAAAGTTGAAAGGTAAATATTATAGAGCAACAATTAGACCTGTCATGTTTTATCGTTCTGAGTGTTGGCAATTAATCATCAACATGTATAAAAGATGTGTCACAAAAATGAAGATGTTGAGATGGATGAGTGGTCATACAAGAAAAGACCTTATAGATAATGAGGTTATTAGAAACAAATTAAGAGTGACATCAATAGAGGATAAAATGAGAGAATATCATTTAAGATGGTTTTGATATATAGAAAGAAGATCAAAAGAAGAACCTGTAAGAATGTATGAAAAACTAAATTTAAAAAGTATTACAAAAGGTATAGGACGACCACAAAAGTGTTGGAAAGAAACAATAAAGAATGATCTAGCTTATTGTGAGTTAATTACTAACATGACACATGATTGGGCTCTATGGAAACAAAGAATCCATATAGTCGATCCCATCTAGTATATGAAAAGGCTTTGTTGTTGTTGGTTTATTAACTCTAGCAACATGAAAAAATTATTGTTTGTTCTCTAGATGAGTGGAGACATGTATCTTCTTCATAAGTTCTTAACATTATTGAAGAACTTTAATTCCTTTTCCGTCCATCACCTATAGGTTGTTAGAGGCATGTATTCTTGTGGTGACAACACAATCTTAAGGGTTTCATAGTCTTTAAGCCTTGTTGGAGATTTATTCACTCTGTTTCTCCTGTTGCAGATTTTGGCATGGACAAAGATCTCTTTGTGATGGGTGGTGTGTACAAGGCTCAGGAACGAAATTCACAGTTGTATGGTTGGTCAACTCCTGTCATGTAATTTATTATATTATATTATACTATGGGAGTAGTGGCAAGGTATTAAGAATGATCAAAATTTAAATATCATGAGAATTTTGGACCAATTCTCATTAAAAAATACAAATTCAAACTCTTATTACACTAGCAGCTCAAAAAGGTTGGTTAAACCAACTAGACGTGGGACCAATATTCTTAAATGAAAAATAAGAAGATGATATGTATGTGCAACAACCAAATAATTATCAACCAAAAAGTTGTATAGACTGAAAAAACAACCTAGTCAATTTGAGAAGAAAGAAAAGACAATTAACAACCACTTTAAAAATTGTTCAACCTAAATACAACCTTTTTTTTCAGTTTAATCAAACTTAACAACCACGCTTTTGCAAAACTTTCACGCCATATATAAACCTAGAAAACTGTATATAAGAGAGAAACTTATAAAAAATAATTAATTTATCTAATTACAAACTCACCATACAAATCCAATATTGCTTTTGAATGCTAATAAGCTTTTGCAGTAAATTACAAAGTGGTCCCTCGAGAAGCTATCCAATTTAGGATAGCATAGATAAATTGTATGTAGTGGCATCAAAGATGCACTAGTCCCCCATGGATCCATCAATATCTCTCTTATTGATGTAAAAGAAAACCAATTTAGATATGAATACTAGCATAAAATTGAGTCATTATTGGTACTACTAGTGTATTATTTTTTGACTTCTTGAATGTATTTTTTCTTCATTCAGATTTTCATTTTTCTCCCTACCTCAATTTTTATCCAAGAGACGTAACCATTAAATCTAAAATGGGGTATTTTGGGGGTTGGACTGCCAAGAAATTCTTTACTTTCCAAGGCTAACATAGGTTTCATTGAGAAAGTACCTTTATGACCAATAGTTCCTAAACATATGATGTCAAGGTAATGCTTCAAATATTTTGGGTCTTAGCTAAAACTTAGGTGTGCTTTAGGAGATTTATTGACAAGAAATAATTGTAACATTTTATCAGCTATATACAAATTAGATCTACTACAAGATCAAACATATAAGTTATTTGTTGCTCAATTCATCTCAAAAGCCCAATGGAGACTATCTTGGTTTGAACCAGGCGAGGGAGGGTCAGAGCATGGTCTTCTATGCCCTATTCATGCCCTTTGAACTTATGTTCAAAAGCTACCACCTATATAAAAGAATATGTATAACTCTTTTCCCAATCAATATAACACTAAAGAATGTCCAATAATATTCACATGAATAAGTCCCTCACATATACACGACTTTATTACTTTGGATTTTCACATTTACTAAAGATAATCAAATTAGAAACTTATAAGAATACAAGATTTGATTTGGTATCTACAAATCTACATCTCCAACAAATATATTTCTCATATCTTAATGGAATCAACTCTTATGAGTCGTGTATTCTCTAAAGAACAAAGTCTCGCTCTGATATAAATTATGATGCCTATGATGGTTTTTCAAACCATTTAGCCTATTCTTTAAACCACACAATTGTGGAACATTGTGTTCTTTGTAATATGTGCTTATGTCGCACGTACATAGCGTAATGCATGTATATATCTCCCTACTATATATGAAATGTAAGTTTGATCATTTGGTTACTTCAGAGGACATAGAAATTAAAATTGACACACATTTCATCCTTCAAAAGGAAAGTGTTAAATACCTAGGGTCAATTTTTTAGAGTGATGGAAGAATTGATGGAGATGTTACGCATAGTATTAATGTTGGTTGGTTAAAATGGAGAGGAGCATCAAGTATTCTTTGTGATAAGAATATACCATTAAAGTTAAAAGGTAAATATTATAGAGCAACAATTAGACCTGCCATGTTTTATGGTTCTGAGTATTGGGTAGTTAACCATCAACATGTACAAAAGAAGTTTGTGATAGAAATGAAGATGTTAAGATGAATGAGTGGTCATACAAGAAAAGACCGTATACATAATGAGGTTATTAGAAACAAATTAAGAGTGACACCAATAGAGGATAAAATGAGAGAATATCGTTTAAGATGATTTGGACATATAGAAAGAAAATCAAAAGAACAACCTATAAGAAGGTATGAAAAACTAAATTTGGAAGATATTAAAAGAGGTAGAGGATGACGACAAAAGTGTTGGAAAGAAACAATAAAGAATGATCTACCTTATTGTGAGTTAATTGCTAACATGGCACATGATAGAGCTCTCTAGAAACAAAGAATCCATGTAGTTGACCCCGTCTAGTATGGGAAAAGGCTTAGTTGTTGTAGTTAAATCTCTTTTGGGTGAACTTAGCTTAGTGAGTCCTTGATAATTCTAGAAGAAAGCTCAACCACCCAACATCGACTTTTAGTTATGGATTTACAAATAAAAAAGTGGACAAAGAAGAAAAGAGTACATCGAGCTATTCGGACTAAATGGTGAAACCTCAAAAGCGAGAAAGAAAATATATTTAAATAAAAAGTCCTGCAAGGAGATGTTTGGAATTATGTTGGTATACCCTGTGGTATGTTAAACAATATGGCTATACATATTAGAAAAGTTGCAAAAGATGTGTTAGGGATATCTAAGGGAGGTGTACCGGCATAAAAAGAAGCTTGGTGGTGGAGTGAAGTATACAAAATAAAATCAAGGCAAAGAAGGCATGTTACAAATTACATTATGCTAAGAAAACTAGTGAAACTTTAGAAGCTTATAAGAAAGCAAAGAAAGAAGCAAAAAAAGGCCGTTAGTCAAGCAAAAGCTAAGATTTGAGAGGACTTATATAAAAAACTCAACTCAAAAGAGTGTGAAAGAGATATTTTTAGGATAGCTAGGGCTAAAGATAAGAAAACTAAATATCTTAATTATGTTAGATGCATAAAAGACAAGGATGAAAAAATTCTAGTGGCAAATGATGATATAAGAAATAGATGGAAAAACTATTTTTATAATCTTTTTAATGAAAATAAAGATATTAGTATTAGTTTAGGAGATTTAGCCAACTCAGAAAAGTATATAAACCACAATTTCTACCGACGTATTCAAAAGAATGAAGTCAAAGAGGCTCTTAAATATATGAAGGGTGGTAAATCGGTAGGACCTCATAATATTCTTATAGAAGTTTGGAAAATACTAGGAGAAATAGGAATCACTTGGCTCACAAAACTATTTAATGAAATATGAAAAAACCAAAAGATGCCCGAGGAATGGAGAGCAAGTACACTTATACAAAAATATAAGAACAAAGGAACCAAACCATGTAATACATAGTGTGTTTGGGTCTTTGGATCGGATCTAGAGTCTTTGACTATCTCTCTAGTCCCGCTCACTAGAGTTTCTACAAACTTCAATCAGTAGCTATATATTCACTCACTTATTGTGTAAATCTTTGACTTGAAACGAATGAGCATTCTTTAGAAGAGATAGTTTCCATCTCCTTTACTGCATGAGAGTTGTCTTGAGAGGAAGCAACTAGAGAGGGCTGAGAGAGTGCCTCCATCACAGATTTGGTTGAGATTTTGAGTATAAAAGATTGAACTACACCGAAGGAGGTGGCTCTCTAGCTAAAAATTGTAGCAAGGAGTTCTTCCAACTGATTGTAGAGATTTGTAAAATAGAGTGTTATAAGATGAGTTTTCCATCCGATCTTTCATTTCTTAGCTACTATAGTGTGTTTATGTAAGATATGAAAGAGATTCATCGTTCTAAGAGCCATTCAAAATATTTAGCAAGGTGGAGTTCACTTGGTACTACAAGGGCATGAACCGAGGTGTAGTTCAACTATAGTTGCTATAAAAGACAGCAGTTGAATGTTGTCTGAGGGACAAGCATCATCAAGAGATAGAGCACCTCCAATGTCATTGTAGCAGAGAGGTTAGAGACCATCGAGGTCATGCTCGCATACATAGTGCGAAGCTTGGTCACTTTTAGTGTCGACCAAGAATGGTTGGGGCGAATCGAGACGAAGGTGTGAGAACCTTGGAAGAGTAGTATGGGTTCACCAACCAACGCACAATGAGTTGCAAACTAGCACATGTTTGGTTCATAGGGTTAGGGTGCCTGAACAGGCAAACTATGGTAGAAAGCTTGACAAGAAGCTCTTAGAAAACTTTATTTGGAACTTGGAAGAGTATTTTCAAGCAATAAAAGTTCTGAGGGAGAGCAGGATAACCCAAACATTGGCACGAGAGTAGGTCTCTTATGGCCGCAACTGAGAGAGGAGTTGCACTGATAGTTTAAGCCAATGAACACTAGCTGGACGGCTTGCACATTGCTTCAAGCGTTGAGGCAGTCAAGATCAGCACGAGACTACGTAGAGAAGTTTTCTCAACTATTGTTGGATGTCTAAAAGATGATGAACTTGGATCAAAGATTCCACTTCTTCAATGGTCTACAAGGGTGGGCCTATGCAAAGCTTTGGCAGAGGGAGGCTACCACAATCATGGAGGTGAGGGTGCTTGCTGAATCCTGGGCAGATTTTTTATACAATTCCATTGGTTTAAGTATACTCAAGATCGATGTAGCTCTCAATGAGGATTCAGACTCGGGACCAACTCAGGCATACCGCAAGGAGTGGTCCACGGGGGCTTCTTCTATGGGGGACTGATGGACGACAACAAGGGGCTCACGAGGATGAGAAATGAGTCATCCGTGCAAGCATGGGATAGTTATCGCAGACTATAACTATTTTTTAATTAATATCTCTATGATGACTACCCTAAGAACAGAAGAATAGGTAGCCTCTCTTTTCTTAGTTAAAATGGATGACATATCAGAAAGCCATTTGCCAAGCACATTGAATTGTTTTATCTCTCATTTTGAATTGGTTCTAGCTCTTGAGTGCCAAATTTGACGTCTTTTTGTGCTCAATTTGTGTCAAAAAGCCATGAGATCTCATGACATACTTTTGGATATCATGCACTGGAAAAATTGATTTGTAAGATTGACATATATACTCTTTCCCTGCATACCTAATCACTGAAACTTAGCCTTGGTCAACAATCATCCATTCAAAGCGAACCTTAGTGTGATTGTTGTTATTCGGGGAGAATGGTACGTAAATTGCACCACCTTTGCAAACTCAAATGATCGGCTTGTTTATCTAATGATATTTCATGTCAATTTAGCTGGTAGTGAAGTTATTCTTTTGGTTACTATTGTCATCGCAAATGACTCAATTTAGATTGCATGATCATGCTCAATACTTTGATCGATGAAGTGTAGGGGCATGTTAGAGAATGCAAACCTCCATTCTTAAGGAGGATCATGCAAGCTGGGGTCCTTAAAAATCTGTTTGAGCATATCCTAAAGAGGACTGGTCCTTAAAAATCTGGGCTCAATGATGATTCTCTTCTTCAAGGCCTGTGTGCCAATCCAATTACCAGCCAGCTCCTATGGGGATGGGAATTTGTATATTACAAAAATCAAAATCTAGTCATACAAAGGGGGAAATGGAAAGTTGCATGTGTGTTGTATAATGGAGCATAGGCCCACTACAAGTGACATAAGGTTGTTGTATGACACATATTAAGTTTAATTCATTTTTTTAAGAAAGAGGTTCGATTACATACATTGCCTTTAAGCCTTATAGTACCGGGTAGGGTGGTGAATACAGTTTGTCCAGTACCGAACAAAAATGAAATTGAATGTCAAAGTAATATCCTAACACTCAACAACAAAATGCAGTGGCTGAAAGGAAGAAGAGCTCTTTCACAATGGGCTCCCATATTAATATACGTTCTGAAACTCTACAACAAGAACTTGGAAAGACTTTACATTTTACACCCTCTACATACCTCCATAGAACATGAGAAAATTTGTTATGGTGTTTCATTCTCCATTGAGCAAATTTAGCTTCATCAAAATGTGTGACTAGTTATCATTCTACAAAATCCCATCAACTTCAATAAATCTCAAACCTTAACATTCAATCACAATAACAGGCATCAACAACAAAACACACGTGCAAAAATACATGCACACGATCACATCCACATAAACATGACCAGAAATGGCCATATTGACTACATAAAGAAGTAAAGCTGGATAAATGTTTTGAGATTATGCTTAAAAGGCAATGTGATAGTCTGATAACTATGGATTTCAAGATGCTAATTAATTTGAAATTCATAATAGAAGGAAAGAAATTATCTTATGTAACTTCGCGGATGCGGGTTGGAAATGGTATCCCACCTTGCACCTCTATGATAAGTCCTAAATAATTGTACGCGTAGTTTTCGCAGTATGAGGGGTTGTATTTTTGTATGATTATATGGAAAGTATCCGATACGAAAAGTTCATGAAACCCGCCTAATGTTCAACAGTTCACAAAAGACTGTCAAACTTTCACTTCTTATGCCACCAGGCTTGCTAGCTTGCTCAAGTTTGAAATAGAATTTTTTGTCTATTTTATGTAAGGCAAGTGATTTTTGTTCGTCTTATAATTTACTACTAAACGAATCATTAATTAATGAAGGCATATTAATTAAGCACCTTCTTTAAAAGTCGACTTTGTGGCTTTGAGGTCAGAAGTATCTATATATCTCCTGCTTGAAAGGACCCCTACATCTTAAACAAGGTACAACATAACTTTGTATATCTCTGCCCTCTCATCCCTCTAATAATATTTTTTTAAGATTTGTAGAGCGTCGCTCACAAGTTAATGGTCATGAGTTCAATTCAGGGGCATATTGCATCGTCCTTGGCCTACCCATAGTACCCAATTTCCGATCAGTGTGTTCTAAGTTTTAGTTTTGATCATGATTGTTGCTTTATTGTGCGTACTCTGAAGAACATACAATGGAAGTGGATGGGATAATCACACTCTTCTAACTTTGCAAGTTCATTTTTTAATGTACAAACTCAAGATTTTAGTGTAAATCAACAATAATATTAATTAGTACCCATTCTAGGTATGAAGGCCCTGTAAGAACATATTTCAGCGACTGGATCTAAATTTGTTTAATCAGAAGAAAAACTAAACCAAGCAGTACTACAACGTATAACAGATATCGAAGAACATAGAACAGGTTGTGGCAAAAGACAAACTATTACGAGGATATCTGAAAATTATATGTGCATGTGGAGGTGGACGATATTTTCCCTCATATATAACTAGGGTTTCATGTCTCAGTCACACAGACACGCGCGCGCGCACACATCCATGGCGCGGAGGAAGAGCCTTCCTGAACTTCCTCCAGAGATAATCCTCAACGATATCCTCCCAAGGCTCGATGTCAAAACGTTGGTGAGATCGATGTGTGTTTGTAAACCATGGTTCTTCCATATCCAACGCAAAGACTTCATACATGCACATCACGAGATTTCAAAGCAAAAACCAAAGCTTCTATGTCAAACCTATGGTTCAAAACCATACCTCCTGCAAGACAAGGAAAACCCTCCTTTTGCAACCATCCCATCTTCATTCTTCCCCGAATCATCTTTCCTTCTATGTTCAGTTTGTGATGGATTGCTCTGTATTCAAGCTAACAAGCCTCCGCACCCACTTCACCTTGTCAACCCAGCAACCGGCCGAGCCATGAAATTGCCTCTTCAGGACTATCCATATGCTCACTTCAGCTTCTGTGAAATCCTTCGTGACCCTTCACTTGGTGTGCTCAAATTGCTTCACATGTTCTATGATAAAATACAGGTTAGTTTCAACATTCTCACTGTCGGGTTAGATCTTGCATGGAGAAAGCTTCCCGGTCCAATTCCAGAAATTCCCATTCTTCCCTCCGGCGGCCTTCGGTCACCACGAGTCAATGGTGCTGTTCATTGGAAGAGCTTGCTATACCACTGTGTCGGTGCCTGCAATGCAGAATGCATACTTGCATTTGATATCAAAGATGAGAAACTGAAGACCATGGATTACCCCAAGTTTTCGTGCTCTGGAGGTGATGTTTGCCTGAATTCTCATAGAGTTTGCTTGGATGAGGTTGATGGGTGTCTTAGTTTCATTCACTTTGATATCTGTTGTGTTCTTTTGGACGTTTGGGTACTGAAGAACTACAAAAATGAGGTATGGAGTAAAGAGCATAGCATCCTTGTGAGCTGCATACCTGAAGAGTTGCAAGAGGGAAGCGTCAATATGATCCGGAGGGGTGCAAATGGTGAGGAAATTCTGATAGTGGCAATGACAGTTTACTGGACGTTGGTGGTATCGTATGATCTACGTTCAGGAACATTTCGCAATTTTGCAGATGAAAGCATAGAAATGGACGATGACACTTCAAATGTAGTGATGTATGAGGAAAGTCTCCTTGGCTTCGATTTTAATGACAATTAGCAACGAGACACATTGTACGTTTAGTGTACTTATTTCTTACTTATGCCCTGATTCTATCATCAAATATATGGTCTATTTTTCAATTAAAAGTTTGTTAATATCTATACAAAATCTTGGTTGACTTTTCTCTTTAGTAAGACTCTCCCTCTCTCTCTCTCAAGATGGTATAGAGATTAATCAATAACATCAAGACCTTGGTTTAGCCGCAAGACAAATTCGCAATCAAGGCTCAAGATGCATTTGGTTGGCTAGAAATGCAAAGATTTTTTAAGACAAGCTCAAGATTCATTTGAAATAGCTAGGCAATCAAGGCAACGGATGAATCTCTTATGTGAAGATCGATAATTGTTTGATAGTAGTCTGATACTGTTTGTATTGAACTGTAATAAGCAGGTATCAGGATACTCTTGTATATGTTTTTAAAGCTGCTCTGGCCCTTTGTGCCATGTATAATTTCATATATCAATGAAAATCTGTCTTTGATGAAAAAAAAGGATGGTTGTTGGATTTGGACTTGTACCATATATATCCCACAACAATTATTCCAATCCTAAATATGACATAGTCAAAGCATGAAAATCAACGGTTCACTCACACTCATAGCATTAGCTTCTTTGGCAGGCGACTCGACTCACAAGATGATGGTCGTTAGTTCAGCACCACGGGTGTGCATACCTGGCATAAGCCTTATAAGCCTTGCCATTGCAACCAAAAAGAAAAAAACGAGAAAATTAGCGGTTCACTCAAGTGGTTAATGTAGTTGTGGAATATGTATGATATAGCTTGTTTTGAGATTGGATTGGTTAATCCTTGGCTTTTATCCTATCTAGGTAGCTCTTTTTTAGGAATCTAAGAGTTTTTTTTTTTGTTACAATGGGAGGCCATGCACGCACAGGAGTGGAAGTCACTACCAATGATGTCGGAATCGGTTGCAGCACCTTGCTTCTATCCCTTTAGCATAGAGGTTGGGTGGCGTCAGGCACCAATGCCAATTATCGGTGCGACTCCGGTAACAGAAGTGGTATTAGAGCCTAGTAGTAGTTAGGGCTCTGCCACTCTATATGCTCTGACTACACAACAGTGCAAGGTGTTGTTGAAGAGTAGCTGCGGAAGACAGGAATCCAACGATGTTCTGCGTGAGACACCCGGGAACTCCAAGATGCCCCAGATGGTGCAGACACGCGCCGACTCTATCACAATGGAAGATGAAGATGGGGTGACTGCCCCCAAACCGATAGACAGGGTGACTGTCTTAGAAGAACAGCTAAGGAGACTTCAGAAAGAGCTGGAGGAAGCTCGGGCTACCTCCCAGCCCTCTACCTCAGGCTCGACCCCACCCCAAATTATCCTAACGGCTGAGGTGCTACAGGCGCTCCTACGGTCGGCGGATCAAGGCATTGCCGCATATGAAGCTACCAAGATGCAACGGCCCAAAGTGCCAGAACCTAAGAGGTTCAACGGCCTAAGGGACGCGAAGGCGGTCGAGGACTTCTTATATGACATGGACACCTTCTTTGAAGCAATGCGGATCCCCGAGGAAGATAGACTTTTAACGACGGTGTTATACTTGGAAGGTGACGCCAAATTACGGTGGCAGACCAAGCAATGGGTAACAGGCCTCAATGGCCTGCCATCCATCAGCTCGTGGGTGAGGCTAAAGGATGAGCTTCAAATGCAATTCATGCCCACCTACACGGACTGGCAAGCAAGGGAGGCCATCCTGCAGGTGAGGCATACGGGGACCCTAAGGGAGTACGTAAGGCAGTTCTCATCCTCCTTACTTGATATTGAAGACATGAACGCCAAAGACAAGTTGTTTCTATTTGTGCACGGGCTCCAGCCCTAGGCATAAATAGAGATGAAGAGGCATCACTCGGTAGACGTCTACCAGGCCATCACAATTGCGAAAGGCTTGGTAAACCTACGTGGGAGTAAAGGGGACCGGAAGGATGAAGGACTTTCAAAGGAAGGAACCTAGTCTGGCCAAAGAGGTCGTGGAAGAGGCCATTGCCGTAGAGGACCAAAGCACCGAAATGGACACGGAGGCAAGGGCATAGGTGGGGAAGCTAGCAGATTCCATACTCCACCCAGCGCATCCCAACAGGGTAGCCAGGCTCCCAGAGGCCCAAGACCACCAAGAGGGTCTGGTGGTAGAGTCCGACCCCAAAGGCAAGGGGGGTGCGGCCAAGGCTGTTTCGAGTGCAGAGAGTTGTACTTCACTAAGGAGTGTCCTAACCTTGCGATGGCTAACACGGTTGTGAAGGAACCTGAGGGAGACCAAACCAATGAAGTAATGGCCACCCCATTCTAGGTTTTGAATGTAGTGACCATAGAACGCCCCGTTATGATCGAGTTGCTCTATGTCAAGGTGCACATCAACCCTTGTGCTATACGAGCCATAATAGATATGGGTGCTTTACACTCAATCCTAAATTCGACTAAGGCAAAGGAAACCAGAGTTACGTTGATAGCATTTGATAAAAGACTGAAGACATTGAATGCGCCTGCAGGAGGCATTGATGGAGTGGCTAAAGTGGTCAGGAAAGTTATGGGATGTTGGAGCGGTCACGTGGACTTCATCGTGATGGCATTGGATGATTTCAGTCTGATCCTTGCATTGATTTACTAAGGAAGGCCAAGGCGATGCCCGCTCCGCATCTCGGTGGCTTGGTAATAACCGATGAGACGCAACCCAGCTTTGTGCCACACTATGACCCCGGCAAGGCTCCTACTGAGACTCCAAGTGCGGCGCCACCTAAGGCAGAGGTGCATCCGACTGCTGCACCCCTTTCTAAGGTAGCGACGCGTCAAACTGTCCCGGTCCTTTCTAAGGTAGTGGCGCGACCTACTGTCACACCACACACTAAGGCATCAACGTTAAACTTGGCGTAGGGTGCAAGCACTAGCCAAGGTGCTCGCTCATAGCCCTCTGATGGCACCAAGTTGATCAAGATGGTGAATTTATCTAAAGTTCCAAAGTTGGTTAAAAAGTTGGCTTTTCTTTCGGCCATATAGGTTGAAGAAGGGGTTGCCGACGTTTTTGGCAGTGAACTTAGAGGATAAACCCATGGTGGACTGAGTCCCAATACTCGTAGTGGTTCAAAGGGTGTTGGAGTTCGGGGACATGCTACCCCCGGAGTTGCCTAAGAGACTACCCCCATGTTGAGCAATTGATCACGACATTATGTTGATGCTTGATGCCCGACCCCCGTGTAAAGGTGCCTATCAGATGGGTCCTATAGAGCTCGTCGAGTTGAGGCGATAGTGGGAAGAGCTTTTGGATGATGGCATGGTGAGGCCTACCGAATGGCTCCCTCATCTTGTTCCAACGGAAGCAAGACAACACCCTAAGGATGTGCGTGGACTATAGGTGCTCAACAAGATAACGGTGCGTGATCGTTACCCCTACCCCTTGTAGTAGACCTTTTCTATAGGTTGAGTGAGGTGCATTGGTTCTCGAAGATGGATCTTAGATTGGGGTACTGGTAGGTGAGGATTGCCCCCGATGATGAACCTAAAATGGTGATGGCGACGTGGTATGGTGCTTATTGTAGACATGAAAATTCTCATTCCGAAGTCTGTGAAGACTTGAAATGAAACTTTTCTATCTACGCTTGCGCGAGCGTGCCAGCTAGTTTGAAACTAGCAAATATTTGAAAATTTGTGACTTCTAGGCGATTGTGTGCAAGCAGGATCTTTTCACTAAACCTTCTTGAACCTATGCTCAAGGGTCGGTGTTGAGTGCTTAGGAATTTCATTTATACCATAAATACAACTCCCTTTTACGTGAACTAGTGTTTTTAAAAGAATTATTGAACTTGTGCACTCGGATTCAATACTTGGAAAAACATAAGCTGCTGAAAACAGAGAATTCTGTTTTCAGAGCTATTTTCTAAGGGGGATTTGAAGGTGTCACATACTCCAAAAATTATCAAAATTTTACAAGACGAAGCTGGTAGTATGAAGAGACTATAGCCTTTTTAAAATCTGCATTCGAAGTAGTATTGAATTAGAAATAAATAATTGACTCAAACCAACTCACTAACTCAGAACAGTTTTGTTTCAGAAATACAGAAACTCAAAGATGAGTCTGTATCTCTCTACTTAGAACTCCGATTCTAATGATTTTGATGTTGCTAGAAAGCTATAGATGTTAAATTTCCAATGCATCAAAAATCAATCAAATTGGACTCTTGTAAACAGAGATATGAGACTTTTACTCAACCTCTATTTTAGAAAATCTGACTGTGCAGACAGTAGTGTAGAAATTTGAGTCGTTCTTAATCCGATTTTATTATGTGGCTAAGCGGCCCTAAAATCTTTCCAATTTTATATAGTGTCCAAGGTGTGTGGAATCAGTGTGCCAAATTTTGAGACAATCGGAGCAAGCATCACAGAATTAAAATTACAGAAACAGACATATGCAGAGATGTAGAAATCTGGTTTTATGAATATAGTGATGCGTAACCCACACGAAATTAAAGTGCAACAACCCTCAAAGCAAATTTGTTGGAATGTAAATGAATGGAAAGTAGTTTATAGCTTAGACATAGAGGGGGTTAGAAGTATAGAGGGTATATAACATATAGGAAGGAAGAAGCATTAAAGCAAACACTTGGCGTGCATGTGGGTGTATAGTGTTTCATCCACGAAATTGAAATTGCAGCAAAGCTATATTATTACAACTCGGGGGGAGATGAGACTCCATTAATACAACCCCATTTAATGAATTGAATGGAAGAAAAATGAAACTTAGATTGAGTAAGAAAGGTCTTACACGAGTTTTGGAGTGTGAAGGACTGGGTTTCAACGATGAAGCCGGCCTTCCTCTTGATGGCCTTCCTTCTCAACTCCCACAAGTTCTCACCTAGCTTCTCCTTCTTCTCACACTAGAGGACGTCCCTCCTTGCTGGAAATTTCTGCAACTAGTCTAGCACACACCACCCAAGGTCTAGAGCTTCTCTCTCCTCTCTTTCCAATCTTCAAAGTTATGGAACTCGCCCCCCCTCTTGGGCCTTTTTATAGGCCAAGGGGGGCTGGTTCTAGGGCTTTCTTGTGGGCCCCTCTTGTGTTGATTGGGACCAGCCCATGTGGGTTGGTCTAGGTGCCACGGTTTTGGGCTTGGTATAGCCCTAGAACATGTGGCTAGTCCTAGCCAACCTTACAACGTGTGATGCATTTTGTCGGGCTGATTTCTTTAAACTTCAACCCACTTGAATTCGCTTCTTTCTTTGATTCGGCTCCCACCTTGATTTGAACTCCACACGGACACGGCTTGATCTTTGGCTTTAGTTCTTTACATGATCCCATTTGATTTGGGCCCGTCTATTTGGGCTTGAGCTTGATGATCATGCCTTGAACCACATCGAGTTGGTGCTTCGTGTTCTTGGTCAGCCACTGCTCTTGGCCTCTTTGATGCTTCTTACTTGACACTTTGTAAGCTTGCTTCTTTTCATGCTAGGGTGGGTCAACTCCATACGGGCTGATCCTTAAATGATTTCCATCAAGCTCCACCCGTTCGTGCCTCTTGCTTGGCCGGTCGCATCCTTTGGGCTTGTCTTGATGTGATGAGCTTTTGGTGCCGCTTTACTCAACATATTTCGAACATAATTCACTTAATCAGGTAGGCCTTGACACAACCCATTTGGAAGAGCTGTGTTCGATCCATACTTCTGGGCTTGGATTGGATCTTACCCGCTTCGAACTTCAGAGGCTTTTTAACTTGTATTTAAAACCTTAAAGTATCTCCCTGGATGTTTAAACTTTAAAATCTGGGGTGTTTTTTAATTTAAAGGTTCATAAAGGTTTTAAACTAGTTTTTAGAAACTCAGGACTGTTGAAAAATTTTGAAAATTTTGGGTGTTTACACTTATAAATTCCTTGTAATACCTTTCGGCCTAACTAACGCCCTAGCCATGTTCAATAGGTTGATGAATGAGGTCTTACACAACTTGTTAGATGAGTGTGTTGTGATGTATTTAGATGACATAGTCTTTGGAAGATCATATTGAGCACCTACGCCAAGTCTTTGGCAGGCTAAGGGAGCACTCATCTATAAGCTCCCAGAGGCCTAACGAAACTAAGGAGATTCCTAGGGCTCGCTAACTACTACAGGCACTTCATTAGGGGGTTCTTCAAACTTATTGCCCCTTAATCGATTTGTTGAACAAGGCTATGGCCTAAGAGTGGACAGGCCTGCACCAGCACACCTTTGAGTCATTGAAGGCGACTGTGTCGAGTGAGCCTGTGTTGAGGCTCACCGACTTCTCAGTACCATTTGAGGTGCACACGAATACTAGCGACGTGGCCATTGCGCGAGTCTTAGTACAAGAGGGTCACCTGATGGCTTATGAAAGCAGAAAATTGAAGGATGTGGAGCACTACTACACAACGCATAAGAAAGAACTCTTGGTGGTAGTACACTGCCTCCAAGTATGGAGGGTCTATTTGTTGGGAGTACCTTTCACTGTGGTAACGAACAACGTGGCTAACATGTTCCTAAAGACGCAGAAGAAGTTAACAGCCCGACAGGCCCGTTGGTTGGAGCTGCTTGACGAGTACGACTTTGAGTGGCGCTACAGACCAGGACAAGAAAATTTGGTTGCAGATGCTCTTAGCAGGAAGCAGGTGTAGGACCATGCACGCCAGCATGCCAAAGAGGACGAGTCTTATGTCCAGAGCCTAGAATAAGTAAAGGCCAACCTAACGGTGAAATATTCATTGAAAGACGGGTTACTTTGGACGCAGCATAGGTAGTTATATGTGTCGAAAGCTGGAGGACATAGGAAAATTTTACTAAGCGAGTTGCATGATGCCCTTACTTAGGGCACCCCGGAGTGGATTGGACCCTAACTATGTTGCAACCCTCGTTTTACTGGCCTAGGGTAAGTAAGGACGTGAAGGACTATATCTACTCCTACCTAGTATGTCAATAGGACAAAATGGAGAAGGCAAGGCCTGTGGGGTTGCTACAGCCACTGCTCATGCCTATGAGGTCCTAGAGTTCAGTAAGCATAGATTTTGTTGAGGGCTTTCCATGTGTTAATGGAAAGGAGTCGATTTTCATGGTAGTCGAACGTTTCTCTAAATATGCGGTGTTTATGTTTACGACCCGAGACTGCTCAGCTAAAGAGGTGGCAAGGATGTTTTTACAAGAAGTGGTGAAGCACTTCAGTGCGACGGAAGACATTGTGTCAGACAGGGACACGCAATTTACTTCAAATTTTTGGAGGGAGTTGTTTAGGAGGATGGGCTCTAGGTTGCATTTCTCAACGACTAACCACTCGTAGATGGATGGTCAAACAGAGTGCATGAACGCCCTACTGAAAAAATACCTAATGCATTGTCACCGCTAGCTAGCGGAATTAGGTAAGTCTTTTGGAGACAGCGGAGTTTTCCTACAACTCACATAGGAGCTCTGTCACACGTAATAGCCCTTTCGAAGTGACACTAGGTTGACAGTCACTTTTGTCATTAGACGTGGCCCAAGGGGGGGCCACCGGAATTGCTCCGCGGTGCTCAAGGAGTTGAAAGAGTGTTGCACAACCTTAGAAGAGGCGCGTGCTTCATTGAAAAGAGCCCACGCCAGGATGGTGACTTTTACAAACAGACACTGACGTGAACGGGTGTTTGATATTGGAAACAAGATGGAAACAGGTTTACAAGGGAGTGCACCTAGTGCTAAAGCCGAGGTCTGACGGACCCTTTGAGATAACTCAAAAAATTGGACGTGTGACCTATCGGTTGGAGCTACCAGAATGTTTGAAAGTTCACCCAGTTTTTCATGTAAGTTAACTAAAATTGGTGTATCAAGACCCTGGTCAAACTGCAAGATGACCACCGCCCCTTGTTCGAAAGGATGTAGACAAGGTAGACAAGGTGTTGAACTATGAGGTATGTGGCAAAGGACCTAGGCGACTTACGTGGTATCTAGTTCGTTGGACTGGTAAAACACATGAACATGGTGCATAGCTACCGGTAAAGGACATTTAGGAGTATGAAGACTTGATCCACCAATACCATACGAACTCGAGGACGAGCCTAAAAGCAAGTGGTGGAGAATTGTTGCAGTACCCTGACGGACCCTCTATTGTGGCGCACGGAAGTGCCACCCGACTAGATGACCCGCCTGAAGCACTACCCCAAGGACGGCACCCGTTTACATAGTACCAAGGGACTGCTCACCAAGGTGGTCTCGAAGGTAAGTTTGAATAAATTGTACTAAGGCAAAGTGAGGTCGAAATAAAGCTAAGTCAAGAAGGGGTATCATGAATGTAGGAGTGTTAGGCAGTTGGAATGGACCGTAGGATGCCCTGACAACCGCATCACCCTAACATCGCACAAATGAAGGCACAACCACCTTGACGGCTCTGCACGGGACCACTTGTGGGAGGCCCGAACAGGTCTGTCGTCAGATAGCCTACAGGAAGTCCCATAGGGATGACCGAGGTGGGACCACATTGCAACCGGACTTACCCGAAGTGGTAAGGCCATAGGGGCATAAACATTGACAGGATGTGGCTGGACCAATTTGGGAAGGTAGGCGCTGACAGCGTCCTAATGCCAGGTAGCAGGGCACAGGGTGTAGGGCAAGCGAAAGTGACATCTCTTGGTTAGCTGACTGGCCAGGAGTGGAGTGAGAGGCATGCCCCCTGGCCATAGTTAGGTGACTGGCCAGGGGGGTCCACTGTTAGGGTAGAGTACCCTGACCAATATCAGTCTGATGCTCTAAAAGACTCAGTTTTTCTCAAGGAAAAGACAAGAAGACGCGTTGGGCGAACTCCTTGGGCCGACCCCATTACCGTCAAGCTACCTTGGGTAGAGTCGAACTGCCAAAGGGACAGACCACAAGGCGGTGCCTTTGGCAATCGTGTGGACTCCTCTCGGTGGGCTCTTGGGTAGGCCGAGCCCGGTTTCACAATTAGAGTCTCTGTCCATTTTTTGAAGCTGTAAGGGTCGAGTCATAGCAAGCCTTTGCGGGACAGTACGGCATAAGGGTCTCTTTGTATGTCTTAAAAATCCTTGTAAAGCGGCAAGTCGAGCGTTCTGTAGTTTTATTTAAGTTTTACGTCACTTGAACGTTTTAGTGTGCTATCTTTGTTCCCTTAGTGCGTCCATCTTAAGTTTTCTTTAGCATAGAGGCTGGTTGGCGCCATACACCAACGTCAGTTACCGGTGCGACTCGAGTAATAGAATCTGTGATCGCATCGGCAATGCCCATCAAGTAGTATGCATGCCCGCACGCCAATGCACATTCATACGCACACCTCCCACTACATGTGCTCCTGCATGCTGCCCATTCAAGACGCGAGGAGGCTTAAGAGTGAGGGTGGGACGCACTCACATACCTAGTGAGTGGATCTGTTGGGTTTACTCAAAGTCAATAATGCTCCGCTTCATGAAGGATATTACCATTATTGTGTTATGCCCTCTTGTGATATAAAAGGGAGCCGGCTAAGAGCGAGTCATTGAGAGTGAGAGAGGGTGACTTACAGAGAGTTGAACAAGCGAGGCATTTGGGATGCCCAAGAATCGACCTCCATTGTTATAACCTCAAATCAGACCAACCAAGGAAGAAGACCGCCTGATGATACCATGGCCGATTGTGTGGTTTTCTCTTAGAAGGCTTAGAGTTCACGGATGGAGGAAGTGTAAGCCCTTCTTGAATTCAGTAATAAAGCTCTTTCGCTTCATGAAGTGTTTGTGTGTTACATAAAGAAACTTATTGGAGTGAGACTTATTGGTTATGGACGCCAACGTTCGTTGCCTTCACCGATGTGGTAACAGAATCCGAGATTCCTACAAGATTAACTAACACTATGCATGCAGGAATTTAAGAAACTTTATTTAGAGAAAATATACAAGTGTAGGAATATTTGTGTGGTATATAATATGATATACCAGAAACATTCAATGATAAGTACGGATACTGCACCGAAGAGGGGTGAATCGTGGTGGTAAACAGTAAAGATGGTGGCGGGTGGTGCAGTTCATGGCGGCAACTAAAGTGGGTGGACAATGGCTCTATATGTGGGTCAACCTTGTGAGCTTGGCAGAGCAGGTCTGAACCTATCTCTGGTTGTAGCATATTAATAAAATACTCTTATATGTATTTGTCATTAAATATATATAGGGTGTTTTAGATGGATAATATCTTTTGATATAATATCGTATAAAGATCTCTATTGTTCTATATTTAAGGTCAATAGTGAAGATTTGAATTTAGAGTACGGTTATACTTTATACTTTGCATTGAATTTATTATTGTAAAGTAATTCAAGATTGAGTGGTGGAAATTTTTGGCTATCACAATTCATCTATATGGGTGCTATAGGCTTTAGTCATATTAGAATAGGTCAGGTTTGATATATGACAAGAAGGTGAGTACATTAGAGGTGATTGGGACTAAACTAAGAATTATACATGGAAAAAAATTAGAGGACCCCACTCTCTACAGACAAATGATAGGACTCTTGACGTATCTTACTATCACTCGACCACACATAGCACATACAATACATGTGACAAGTCAATTTGAATAAGCTCCCACCATTATAAACATGAGTGCAGTTATGTGGACTGTGAGATACATAAAAGATACACTTGAAAGGAGGATCATTCTAACCTCATTATCTTCTCTTAAATTAACTGCTTATACTGATGTTAATTGGGATGAGGATATCAATGATATACATTACACCATTAGTTTTTGTATATTTTTTGGTGACTCATTAATTTCTTGAAGATATAAAAAGCTTCTATTATTTACGAAGTCAGAATATAGAGCCATGACTACTACAACAACAGAGATATCTTGGATTATTGAATTTCCTATAGACATGGAAGTCACATTGAAGAAATGCTTAAAGAAAAGACTGACATTATGTTATGTTCCTTCAAAACTACAACTAGCAAATTTCTTTATAAAGTCCCCTAGATTTATGTTTTTGTGGGAACAAACTTTTTATATATACACTACAAGTTTGAGGGGGTGTTAACTTTTAATAGAGTTGGGCCATTAGGGCCCAACATGCCCCTAACATGGGACCCCTTAGACTGGCCCTTTAAGGGATAGTCAATGACCAACCGCTACACTACTAGCCTTTGAAAACTTTCAACGGCTAATAGTGTAGCCGTTGGGAGCAACTGCTCCATGATAGTCTCTCTCTCACTCTCTCTTCTCACTTTTAATAAACCTCTATGTGAAATGAATATTTAGAGTTTTTTGTGCTCACGTGACTTGTTCGGTGTTATACCTATTTGGTTTGTCTTGTGCACCAAGGTTTGGTGATTTGGCTTATTAGAGATCATTTATATTTGAGTTTGTAGACATCATTGGTGAGATTTTGGTGTTTCTTTCACGGTTTTCACGACCAACCTCCAATATCATCTTATTAAATTATTACCTTAGAACCTTTATACTATGACACTCCTAGTGATCTCTAAAACAAAAGTCATTTGGGACAATAGATAAGGAAATTTAATAAAATCCTTCCTGCCCTATGTGTTCATCCATGTTCCATGATAGTGCATCATGTCTCCTTCCATGATTCCCTCAAAGTAAAACAATACTCTTGACTTCAAGGACGGTTTTATTCAATAGTTTTTCTCTCAACTTATTATAAGATGACATCATATACCTTGGACTAATGTTAGCAATGGCATTTGTCATTGCTTGAAAACAAAAGTTATTTGCTTTATTAAATGGAATACATTCATCATAAAATCATCTCCCACTACGTCTTTTACTCGTGTAATTACTCTAAAATTATAGCAATGTGAATTCCAGATTGAGCACCAGGTATAGTACTAAGAGGGAAAAACGATTGTATGCTAGAATAAGATATTCATGTAGCCCTTCCTCTTTTACCACTTGCAACCTCTTCAACGACCCTCTTTCCTCTAGTTGGTGGTCGAGAACTACTACTACCAACCTCTGTTCTAGCATCATAAGGGATGCTATCATCACCATCATCACCAAACCCAACATCCTCTTCCTCGAACATCCCTCAATCTTCTTTTTCTTTCTCCTTTTAACTATACTCTCAATCATATGTATCTCTTTTGTAGTCTCTGCTAGGTGCAATCGAGAAATTTTACAGTTGAAATATCATCGCTCAATACCTTATCACAAAAGTTACATTTGATTTTCAATCTGTTTTCCCAATTGAAGTATCCCACTACCAGATCATCAAACATTGATTGAGACTGCATAGCATTAGTACCCCTTCTTGCCATCTTAATTTACCACTTAAATATTAATAAACCTAAAAATATAAACACTTCATAATTCTTTAATTTCACTTCATACACCATCACAACACTCAAAAAGAGTGTCTCCCACTTCATATATTGCCATTTAAAGAAAATAACAAATAACAAGATACAAAATACACATAGAAAAAGAGAGTAAAACCTTATACCACAACCCTTGTTGTCCCCGCCAGAGTGATAGTGTCATTGGAATGAAGACTGTGGAGATGCCTCTCCCTATCTGGAAGTTGTCATGGAGCAACTAGAGCTTTGAGCACTCTCAAACATAAGCCAAACCCCACATAAATGCGGTGTTATGTTAAGGTGGGGTCTTAAAAGAAATAGAATGTATTGCCTGTATCAAGCGATACTGCCCATATCATATAATAGAAGTCCTTTTATCATATCTCATGATATGATACGTTTCGTATAGTACGATACGGGGCGATATGATAATACTTGTTTTGAGAACATTCTTTTGTTGGAACTTTATCTCTCTCTCTCTGTACATAGACACACACACAATCACACATTGGAGGCAAAGCTCCTGCTTGACTGTTGTGGTTAGTAGGGATATTCACCCCTCCAATAGGCGAGACCCAGATATTAGTGTCAACTTCCTAGCTGGGTAACCTGAACCCCGTTTGGTTGGGCAAGTTCATCCTTGTCAGAACCAAGGTTGCCAGCTAAGGGAGTTGAAGCATAACTTATCAAAAGAAGAAAGGGGAGTGGAAGCATGAGGAAGCGGCATATTTGAGAATTACAAGAAGTATGAAGCTATATGGAATCAAATGGGAAGAAACAAGAACTGATGTGCAACCAAACTGGAAAAAGTGGAAGCAGAATGCCAGATCAATCAAGGAATCAGTAAAACAGGGAACATATGGCAAGCAAGATTGCTCCAACGTAATATGTTTTAGATAGAAATGGATGCCAAAGATAAAGCCGAGTACTCTTCAGAAAAGAAAATTGTTGTACCCTTGGAAAGGTTTCCTTTTAGCAGAAACGAGTTTCCCCATGCTCTCCCCCTATGTCCTTATTTGGCTAGAACTCACGGTTTACAGAGAGTGGATGTGATCGGATCTTCTTGCCCATGTTAGACTAAAGTATCCATGTTTAGGAAATCGTTTTAAGTAAAGCAATGGACAACTTTCTTTTCCTCAATTGTATAAGAATTTTGTTGTCTTTCCTTGCTTAAGCGCTGCTCTGTCAATGTGAAACATATATACCTGCATCTCCACTTTGTAAATTGATCTCTGCAGCCAGTCAAAGTGTTTCTTAAATAAAAATTCTTTCTAAGCCTACCAAGGTCCTGATTTCTGCTTCAGTGATGTTGTAACTATCTTGAAAATGATTAAATAGCTACACATATATTACTTGATCAATTCATGTAATTTAGTATTTTAAAAATTAAATGGTTAAGCATATTGCCAAGACAAAGCAATGATGAAATTGTTTGACCGGAGATTCAGTTTTGTTTCTTTCATAGCGGTTGTGAAGATGTTCTATAAAATTCCATCAGTAGCCTAAAGAGTCAATGCTTATGGGGTAAATGGAAGGATCTTAGTGTTTCTTTTTCAATTAACAGTTTTCAAGTGTGAGCATCCAAAAGTTGTGGCTTAAAGTCTGAAATTGCTCTTCTGCTTAGCGAATCGATCTTGAGGTTTGTCCTTAGAGGTGGTTTGATGACAATATGGATGATATTTCCTGAAACATGCTAATTTAATCGGCCTGTGGCTCTTATCTTAAGAAGGTCAATATTCCTAGAGTTAAGGAGGATATTTTCTAGAGCACGCATAAGAGGTTATGACTTTCTGATCGGTCTACTTACTGATTCAATTCTTCAAGTTGTTCTAGGAGGTGACTTGACTTCAGCATAAGATGGTGTCCATTATAGATTATGCTGTACTGTTTGTTCTGTAACTCGTAGCATGAAAGTTTGGGGCCTTTTAAAATACAGTCATTCTTTATGAAGAAACCAACACGCTCTCTTGCATGTTATGTCAACCCGTGAGCACAACATATTTGTGCTATTCAATTGCATTGAGACTTCACATAAGGGCGAAAATCAGTTAGCACCAGGCTTGTGCCTTCGTGGAGGAAGTGGGGGCAACACATGCTGCTGCTTTTATTTTATGTTTTGTGTGCTTTGCCTGTTTAACAACGCAACCTGCACTTCCTTCACCTAAATTGTGTTAAGCATGACAACATGCTGATTATATCTTTCATTTTCTTCACTGCTCGAGCTAAACTGCGTCATGTTGCCAAAGAGTTAGTTATATCTGAGTACTGAAAACAGCTTTCATGTTGTACAATATTTCAGGATAATCATGTCCAATCTACTGACAAAAATAAGAAGTTGCGTGTCCCGAAGCATCTATGTCCAATAACAGCAATGGGGCGTAGCCTTGCTCTAACATAAATCACTCTTCATCATGTACATCTGTCTTGCATCATGTCTTTAGTGGGAAGCTATTTTACAAGTTGCTATTGTCAGCTTTTTTCTGTAATGATTGCAGATCTCTGATGCGTTTTAATTCTTCTCTCTCTATAAAAGTGGCTTCCTGCTGTCCCCTTCTGCCTTTGCTTACATAATCTCTATACAGTTTAACATCTGAATTTGTTTTTATAATCCCTTGTAGAAGATTAAGTTCCTTAATACATCTTAGGAAAATGCATCAAAGTCTGCGAGCTCTTTTCGGCAAGCCTGCATAATCTGCATTCTAGTTTAGTTCAAAATTTGTTATAATCAATTTCCACGTCTCATATGCGCTTTGAATGTTGTCTGTCGCTTCTGAAGCACTTCGGATTGCATTGCTGTTAACAACGTACATTTTTCCTTTTTAACCGGTCATATCCTGACAGCTGTTCGTGGCCTATGCTCAGCCAACTTGGTTGTGTAGATGGTTCTGTTGCTCTGAGAACATAAATTTTCACGTACCTACATCTAGCATAAGTTCATCTATAATGCATTTTACTTGGTGGCAGAGGGCTTTTTCAAATGAAGGAGCCTTGCAAGCCATTATATGGGCATCATCGTCCTGCTTGGAGTGTGAATAAGTGAATCAGTGTGTTTCTATGGAGTATGTGTCTTGTGTCAGTATGAAGACCATGTCAAAGTGATTCCCTTGGTCACTGGTATGACTAATAACAGTCTGATTGATGCACCTCAAAGTTTCAGGTAGTGGTGGACAATCGTTGGTACCCTAAACATGACACCATATCTAATCTCAGGTTGGTTTATAGGGAATCTGCCAGCCCTTTGCACAAACAACTGTGGCAAGATTTTGCGTCTCTGTGTGTAGTTGACCAATTCTCAGATTAGATAATTGAAAATAGATGTTGATTCAGGTGCTGCTCATGTAAAGCTAGATTTCTGGCCCTGTGTAGAAGTTAAAGGTAATCTAACAAGGGTGGTCTTTTTCTACTGAGGCTCTTAACCTCCAATCTGACCTCTCTGTCTTCTAGATTAGGAAATAATGGTGTAAATTGTTGGAACTTAAACTTTATCCTATCGGTGAAAACAAAGTAAAATAATCAATATTTAATATCCCATTACTGTTGTTTAATGCAGTTGCTGAGTTTCAACTCTCAAGGAAATAATTTTACATGCGTATATAGTTAAACCAACTTAGAGATTCAATTGTTAATTGCTGATTCATATGATTTAACCCAGATCTGGAGTATTGCTTCCAGAATGACAATTCAATCCAATGTTTTCCAGTAGGCAATGTCCAATGGAGCACTTTGATATAAATCAGGGAGTGGTTCACCTTGCAAAGCTCCTTCATTTGCTTCTGGTTTGTCCCTTCATGTCAAGGCTCTACTGCTGGAGATCATACTGAAGGTTCAGGCGGAAAAGGTGTTTGTAACCATCATCTAGCTCCTTGATATTTGTATGGTTCTTGATTGACCATCATCTATTTCTTCATATCATGTTTGATCGCCAATAGATGTGGGAACCTCATCCCCACTATGCAGGCATGGATCGGGCAATATACACTTTCCCCATATTCACCTCTGTGGGGCAGCCAAACTCATGTTCTCGAGGGCAAGTGCAGTACACTCGACATGCTCCAGAAGAACACTGTAAATTTTCTTCCTCACCTTCTCGCAGGAGCTGGTATCATCATCTGAGGGAAATGTTGCATCTTCTGACTCACTCTTGTCTAACCAGTCATTAACTCTCTTAAGCTGAGACAGAATTCCCGCAATCTGCAAATCTGAAACAGATGACAGTTTTTTGTTGGTAATCTGATCTAGACATTGATCAATGTAGTTCAAGAACCAAGTCCTGCACTCAGAATGCAGTGAGCTTGCCAACTCAGAGGCCTCCATTAGAGCCAAACCCTTCACCCATTTTGGGTCCTCCCTTTCCATAGCCTCTTCAGTGTTCATCTCACCGTACTTTATGCAATTGGTAAACAGAGATGAACCTTTAGTTTTGTTGGAGCACGATGGATAATTCATTTCTCTTTGTGTTACAATCTCTGTAGACATGCTTGTTTCCTGTAAAGGAGAAAGATCTGATACCACAGCTGCTTTTATCCATGAAGCAGCAGCACATTTCTTCCCGTCCAATGAGATGGTAAATGCTTCGTCGGTTTCATCTGAGCTGATGGGTTTGTTGTGAATCATTCTAGGTGTGCTGGCTTTTGCTATTGATTGTATTATGTGCATAGCCTGTCTCAATTCATCATAGAGATTCAAGAAGTGATCAACTGTTGATTGAGAGTCGCTTTCTTTGCTCAATGTTTGCAGCTCTGCAAATGTACTGCCAAGAAAACTGATAATCTAAAACTTTTCTTTCCAAAATCTTTATCGGAAAAAGTTCATTAGTTTGTAAATTTACATGTCAATGTTGTATTCAAGAGACTGTCAAATATTGCATGAATGATGTATGCGGACAAGTTTCTATTCATGTGTTTGTATCAACTGCAAAATGCATGCTTGGGATCAATAGTTTTTCTCAATATATATTATAAACCTGTGTAGCTTCAGAAGTGAACTAGGTGGTTGAATTTAGGTCTTCCCACAACAGCAGCAATGTCAACCTAAGCTATGATGCATGACATCTGCTTTGCATACTGTGAATCTGAGCCACATCGAACAAATATACAAAAACTTTTCAGAAAGGCTGCAAGATGAAGGTGAAATTCATTCTCACTGTTGCTAACTTTTCCATAACCAACTTTGAGCACATCTGAAAATTAAAACATAGTTTTGAGGATTCTAGGAGCAACCACGTCAATTTTATGCTGAAATCCATGTGTTCATGCCAAGGCAAACCAAGGAAGACGTAAGCATCTTGTGATTTTACTGAAGTTCTGTAACCATTTTGCAGTTACTGTTACCAATTTGACACAATCCTGTGCCTTATTCACAGACCAAGGGCCATTGTATTGTAGAGAACCATATTATATGGACTTCTAGAGTGTCACGTGTATCCGGCATCTACACTCTTTTCTCTTGTCTGCCTCAGAATTAAATATTTTTAAACCATCTTAAGCATAGTTCCGTGCCATGTCAAGGTACATGGGATGTTGATCAGATTAGTAGTTTCGTGAGTAAGATATACATTGTATACATATACTGCCATGTACTCACACCCATGATTTTTAAAGTTGCCATATCCTGCACCCACACCCTCACTTGCACCTTTGTGGTTTAGCTAAAAAAGGACACAGCTTTTGCTGGCATAACAAATTTAAAAGGAATTGTTTCTTCTAATTGTTGATCATGGATGCCTAGGTTTCTTCTTATATGTGCTACTGTAGCGATAAATGTAGAAACAAGAAATTATTACGATACACAATCATTACCTCAAACACCGAATCAATCTCTCAGTAGCAGAAGCTTCTTGTAAGGCCTCCACTGCAGCAAGCAGAGCTGCATCTCTATGCTTTGAGACTTCCTGATATCATTAACTGAACTTAATAGGATTTTCACTGCATATTTAAATAACATTTAGTGGAAACTAGAGAGAGCAAATCTACCTTCCCTTTCTTTGCAAGACTTGGTGGCACTGATACCCAATGAACTTTGGTGATTCTGTTGCTGGACTTTGATGGCACACTAAGATCAGAGCTTGCTTTACATGTTTTATGTGCAGTAGGGACCTTCTTGATCAAACTGTTTGCTAATTTTGTAGTTCTCTCTCCATCCCTCCTTTTAACTGCGATGCTGTTTAACGTTTCATCTTTTCGTGGCTGATTATCATTACGGCCATGCGAATGACTCGGAGAAACCTGTAAATGTTAACAATAGTTTAGAGACTGTTAAGTCCGACATGCTTCTGTAACTGCAGAGGAAGGTGGTTGTTGTTGAGGAAGGTGGTCCCTGGTTTTTGGATTGGCAGGTTGTCATTGTTGAGTAGAATAATGAAGGATCATAATATCTGAATTAAGTAACACAATGGATATAGAATTGCTCTCTTTTTCGATCAGTCATTTAAAATTTCAATGGTAGCTTTATTTTCTTTTTTCCAATGTTAATTTGTTCTCTCCATGACAAATTGCCATAATCAGGTCCATAAACAAGAGTTCTAAATGCATTCTAAACTTGTAATATCCAATGCAATACATTAATATGAATAACTAACTCATTTCTGTAGTTAGATGTGCAATTGATGGCAAATGTAATGAGAACATACTGTTGCTAAAAATAAACTCACGCTTGATCTACGGGATTTTGGTTGCCTTATGGGTCTGGGTAGCCGGCTTCTAGTTCTTGCATCAAATGGTCCTTCCCAGTTTCTCCTTATAGATTTCTGGCGAGCAGGAAGAGAAGTAACCTGCTTTTCTATCCCGCAGGCATTCGAAAGTTCACATTGTTCCATCACAATACTAGCAGGATGGGCTAGATCCTCATATGTAGGACTCGATGACTCGTATGTGGACGGAAAAAATTCATGGACCGGTGAGCAAGGAATCGATTGAGATATTCCTGAGCTCTTGTTTTTCTTCTTGTTCACCGTAGTTTCAGAATCACTACTAGAATGCACTGACCTTGATCTCTCCAATTTCTTTACTGTACGCTGTGCGGCCTCATCCACTGGTGATATCTTCAAGCCCCCTGCGTTTCCTTCCGATCTGTCAAAAGACTCAAAACCATCATTCTCTGCCCTCAAACCAATGGTTTGATCTTCAATCACAAACTTATCATCAATGGACATATCATTGCCAACTGAAGGCAAAGGGGATGTCAAAAGGCTGTTAACCCGCAATGAATCGATGGAGACGATGTCTTCTGGTGTTCCAACACAAGGATGGCGGCCGGGGAGTGGTCTAACTCCTTTGAGAATTGGAACAGGAGATGCAGGCTCCAGTTCGCATGCATAGATATATTGCCCGAGCTGCAGTTTATCATTTAGAATCATTTCTTCGAATGTGGAAGGCAAAGAAACATATGTAGCATGCGAAGAGTCGGAGACCTTTACGTAGAACCCCATTCTTGGCTCAAGATCATTCCCTCCCAATGCCGGAACAATGCTTATGATCTGCAAGAGAAATGGTCTCTGATCAACTGCTGCTTTCTCTTGCGAATTCATGTTCCATAAAAGTTTTACTAGTGCCCCTGGGCATAGCAGTGCCATTCTGAAGCACGAAACAGCCTGATATAACCTTTCTCAATCTTATGAATGGTGCAAAAGCTCCTGAATCATGTAAATGCTTAATAGTTTTTGAATTTCTTCACAGAGAAAACGAGATTATCCTATTAGAAGCTTTGTCAATCTCATAAATGATTCAAAATATCAACGCAGAGTGAATGTTGAATTGCTTCATGACGAAACCAGATACTTAAAGTTTCTGGCAAATCACCAAAACCATCACAGAGATGCTCCATTCAGCGGCACCTGCATCAGATACTTGAAATGTTCAAACTATTGCAAGATCAGACCATAACAAATTGTGAAACCACCTATGAGCTGCATCATCCTATTGCACCCAGAGGAACATTTTTCAGTCACAACTGGGTCATTCTCTTGCTTCAATCTCTGAAAAATTGATCTGTAAGAGCCATTTCGGGCTTGTATTTCTCAATACCTTTGATTGGTAATCACACTGATGCATCTCAATATGGTTTCGACATAGACCTTTGTGAATTCTTCCTAGACTCTCAAACGTCTTTCCATTGATTGGGAAAACATTTATTTTCCTTGATCACCATCTCTATAATTCTCATCATTCCAGTCAATGTGACAAGTCATATGAGCCATATTGAACGTAATCATGCTAAATTCGGCACCAATGGTGTGGAACTGATAATGAAACAACTGTTTCCGGATCCCTCAACTTCTATTATTAGTCACGAAGCTATTCTCGACTCCATCCTGCCTGAATGCCACAAAGGATGCAAAGGAATCGCAGTTGTTGTCGGGTTGACTGATTCAATTGTTACTGCTTGGTTGGCTTTTCACATTGCAAATCAACATGAAATTTACTCTAACTTGTGATATACGCGTATTAACTGCCTTTGTGGGCCGGCGAAAATGTGGGCCGGGCCGGCCCACATATAAAAATATAAATTTTATATAAATATTATATATATTTTGTTTTTTTATTACATGTATATATATACTATATGTATGTATAGTTTTTTCGATTACATTTATATATATAAAGTTTTCATTGTTACATGTATAGTTTCTTGGTTAGTATATATATGTGTAGTATTCATGGCTCATATATATACATATACATATACAGTTTTTTCAATTACATATATATAAATGTACATGTATATATACTGCATATATATGTATAGTTTTTCAATTACATGTATATATATGTACATACATATATACTATATATATACATGTATATATATACTACATATGTATATGTTTAGTTTTCCATTAAATGTATATATACACACCGATGGTGGGAATCGAACCCTGGCTGCCAGCCTAGCAGCCAAAGCCATTTCCATTAGGCTTAATCTGACCAAGGCTATTGATGAGGTTTTCATCAAACGCAATGGTGTAGTAAAGATTTTGTTTGTTGTTGTTTTAAATGAATAAGCCAAGAGGTATCAAACCGTGAAGCCACTCCCCATCATTGTATATAACTAATAGCTGGGTTCGGGTCACTGCTGGATCTACAAATTCTTTCAGAATGGGAGAATAGCCCACAGAACTGTATTTTAAGTGGGAAACTATGCATTATAGCTCACCAGCTCAACCCTGGGCTGTAACTATTTTGTTGATTTCCCAATTTTCAGATGGAGTGGATGCCCCCCCTCGGCTGAATGGATGTCTGCGACAGGTTAGGGTGCGAGTCAGAACATTATCAGAGAAACCATGTCCGGCCACCTATTGTTTCCGATTTTCGGAACTTCCTATCCCAAGAAGGGACTGTAAGTGGACACGGTGCCTATCGTCTTAATGAGTCATGGTACAACCAAAACTCAAGATAGAACCCTCATTCATACAAATAGTGAGAAATACAACGCCGTATAAAGGTGGAAGAAAGGAATTATATACCACTAATGCTAGCTAATATATGCATACCTATATGTATACCTATATAGATATATGTATATATGTATATATATAGGTAGTCTGGATATTGTATCGGTCAGGCCGGAAATCGGATTCGCTGCTTATTTTCAAGTTTGATACGCTTGTAGAAACAATCCAAAGCCTATTTAATTATATCTCAATTTTTCTACCAAATCCACATCTTACAAAAACAAGACCTGCATTGATCCGACCATATGTTTTTGTGGCTACAACATGGAATTTAACTACAACAACAACAACTACTACAACAACAACTAAGCCTTTTCCCTTACTAGACGGGGTCAGCTACATGAATTCTTTGTTTCCACATATCCCTATCGTGTGCCATGTTAGCAGTTCGCTCGCAATAAGCTAGATCATTCTTTATTGTTTCTTTCCAACACTTTTGTGGTCGTCCTCTTCCTCTTTTAATACTTTCCAAATTTAGTTTTTCCAACCTTCTTAAAGGTTCTTCTTTTGATCTTCTTTCTCTATGTCCAAACCATCTTAAACGATATTCTCTCATTTTATCCTCTATTGGGGTCACTCTTAATTTGTTTCTAATAACCTCATTATGTATACGGTCTTTTCTTGTATGACCACTCATCCATCTCAACATCTTCATTTATGTCACAGACATCTTTTGTACATGTTGATGATTAACTTCCCAACACTCAAAACCATAAAACATGGCAGGCCTAATTGCTGCTCTATAATATTTACCTTTTAACTTTAATGGTATCTTCTTATCACAAAGAATACCTTATGCTCCTCTCCATTTTAACCAACCAGCATTAATTCTATGTGTAACATCACCATCAATTCTTCCATCACTCTGAAAAATTGACCCTAGGTATTTAAAATTTTCCTTTTGGGGGATGCAATGTGTGCCAATTTTAATTTCTATGTCCTCTGAGGTAACATATGATCAAACTTACATTCCATATATTCTGTCTTTGTTCTACTAAGTCGGAGGCTTTTGCTTTCTAATGTTTCTCTCCATAGTTCCAATTTTCTATTAACTTTTTCCTTAGACTCCTCCACTAATATAATGTCATCTGCAAATAACATACACCAAGGTACTTCATCTTGAATATGTTTTGTTAACTCATCCATCACCATTATAAATAAGTATGGAGTTAAAGTTGATCCTTGATGTAACCCAATATTAACTTCAAAGAAGTCTATCCTTCCTTCATGAGTCATCACACATGTTTTTGCACCATCACACATGTCTCTTATAAGGTTAATATATGTCAATGGGATACCTCTTTTTTCCAAAGTTCTCCAAAGAACCTCCCTCGGTACTCTATCATAAGCTTTTTCTAGATCAATAAATATCATGGGAAGGTCTTTCTTTATTGCTCTAAAATGTTCCATAAGATGTCTCAAAAGGTGAATCGCTTCAATAGTAGATCTGTCTGGCATGAATCCAAATTGGTTCTCTGTTGTACTTGATACTTGTCTTAACCTACATTCGATAATTCTTTCCCATAATTTCATAGTATGGCTCATTAACTTGATACCTCGATAATTCGCACTATTTTGAATGTCTCCCTTGTTCTTATATATGGGTATAAGTGTACTTGCTTTCCATTCTTCCGACATCTTTTTGTTTCTTCATATTTCATTAAATAGTCTTATGAGTCAAGTGATTCCTGTCTTTCCTAGAATTTTCTAAACTTCTATAAGAATATTGTATGATCCTACATATTTATCGGCCTTCATATGTTTAAGAGCCTATTTAACTTCATTCTTTTGAGCACGTCCGTAGAAATTGTGGTTTATATATTTTTCTGATTTAACTAACTTTCCTAAGCTAATACTAACATCTCTATTTTTATTAAAAAACTTATAAAAAATAGTTTTTCCATCTATTTCTTATATCATCATTTGCCACTAGAATTTTTTTATCCTCGTCTTTTATGCATCTAACATAATTAAGATCTTTAGTTTTCTTATCTCTAGCCCTAGCTATCCTAAAAATATCTCTTTCACCCTCTTTTGAGTTGAGTTTTTTATATAAGTCATCCTAAATTTTAGCTTTTGCTTCACTCACGGTCTTTCACGGTCTTTTTTGCTTCCTTCTTTACTTTCTTATAAGCCTCTAAAGTTTCACTAGTTTTCTTAGCATAATGTAATTTGTAACATGCCCTCTTTACCTTGATTTTATTTTGTAGTATTTCATTCCACCACCAAGCTTCTTTTTGTGCTGGTACACCTCCCTTAGATATCCCTAACACATCTTTCGTCACTTTCCTAATATGTATAGCCATATTGTTCCACATATCACAAGGTGTACCAACATAATTCCAAACATCTCCTTGAAGGACTTTATGTTTAAATATATCTTCTTTCTCGCTTTTGAGGTTCCACCATTTAGTCCGAATAGCTCGATGCACTCTTTTTTTTCTTTATCCATTTTTTTATTTGTAAATCCATAACTAAAAGCCAATGTTGAGTGGTTAAGCTTTCTCGTGGAATTACATTGCAATCTTTACAACACACTCTATCTTTTTTTCTACAAATAAAGTAATCAATTTGTGTTTGTGATAAGCCACTCTTATAAGTAATTAAATGTTCATCTCGTTTTTTGAAGATTGTATTGACTATAAAGTGATCAAATGCCATAGCAAAATTTAAAATCTCCCTACCTTTCTCATTTATATCCCCAAAGTCAAAGTTTTCATGAATCCCTTGATATCCTAATGTCTCTTTACCGACAAATTTTTTTTGCCGTTGGCCTCAAATTTTGTGATGGTGCAAAAACTGAAGCTAGATATATATTAATTTGTGCCTTTTTGAAGCTAGATGCACGCCCTGGGTATCAAAACTGAAGACCTTCAATTTGTGTGTCATCTGCATAGCCGGATGAGCTGTTGCTCATTGTGCGGACTATGGCCACATTTAATTTCAAATCTAAATGCTCCCATCTTCTTGAATAGCAAAAGCTTTATGCGTACGTGCTCAGAAAATGTACAGGTGTGTGTGTGTCTGTACTTGTTCTTTTCTCAAAACCTAGAGGAACCATTCGTCCAAACCCAGACCCAAAACCATGACCGAAGGCTCCCACACAAGGTGAAAGTACATGGATCCTAGTTGGAGTCATTCTCGATCTTATGCCCCATATTAACATTTAACAACATTTAGAAAAGTTTTAACCATTCATTCACTCGTTCATATAGCTTTTCCTTTATACAATAGGGAGGCCGAAGCCAGCACACATCGTGTATGGAACTCGTGACCATCAGCTTGTAAGTCGACCCTCAGCCAGGTGAGCCATTGCTCTTTGTGCACTCGTTCATACAACTTGCATAAAAGAGTACAGCGTATTATGTTCGACCGAAGCATCAATTCAGTTAGATGAAAGGGAAGAACAGACAAGGAAATTGATGACCCAAAGCTTGATCATTGAACCCCTTTGTGTTGAACACAAATTTGGTTTATCAAGTATCTCATTGTATACTGCAATTTCAAAAGAATTTCTCCTCTCTGTAAAATCAAAACAATTGCATGTTTAATCTCCAATAAATAGTTGACATACCTCAAAAGTCTACATTTCCCCCCACATAATATTATAGATGAAGCAGAAAAGGCAAAAACAGTGACACTAAAATTTTACCAACTTCAAAGGAAAAAAACCTTTAATATCCACTTAATCCAGAGAAATGTTTCTTCATCGATCGGTCTTTCTGGTGGTGATTATTACTGCCGCCTCTTCTTCCTCAACCCCTTCCCCTAGAGCTTGAATTTGCTCCTGCTCCTGTTTCTGCAGCATCTGACATTTGGCCATGATCATCAGCATCCATGAGAGCTTCCACAGCTCCCAGAGGGATGCTACCACCACGGCCAAGTCCATGAATGGTCTCCTTTTTTGATTGATTGACCAAAGCAGCTTCTCGAACATCAGATACGGCAATGGCACCAGCCACTTTGTAGCTATAGTTTTTACCATCTTTGACATAAAACTGAGATTTCCTCGGGCCCCATCTTGGGTTCAAAGTTTTTCCCGTGTTCCTGCTATCTGCTGGTCTGGGTTTGTCAGGAACTGCATTGACCTCATCCCCAAGGACCTGTTTCTTCAAATCCAGATTCAACCACAGTAAGGCCCAAATCATCAAATGAATCATCATATTCATCCTCATACTCATATGAAGCAAGAACAACAGATCGTATGGAGTCCTTATCACCCTTCTCATCTAAATAAGACAAATCAGCGGAGTCACTTTTCTGCTTCCACACGAACCTCCCATGTGAAGAACTAGAAGAAGATGATCTTTGGTCATTTCTGCCTGCAATCTCCATATTCACAGAAGAGGAAGTTGCTATTGGCTCTTCCAAGATCCCTTTCCCCTTGTCATTCCTGCTCGCTGTAGGCCGTGGAATCACTTCAAGGCTCACATCTAGGGATTTTAGATCTTCATGCAAGGTTCCTTCAAGTATTCTCTGAATGACATCCTCTGGATCTTGATTATAGACTTCAAGACAAGCAGAGAGAAAGCCCTTGCCATAATCTGGGAAAATATCCTTTATTTGACTGATCTTGGATTCAAGGATGACTCTTTCTTCCTCAGTTTCGAATTGTTTGCTTATTGGGTGCATTGGCTCGAAGGAACTTTTTTCCCTGAGTTCAGAAGGATTGCACACTGCAAGCAGCTGTAGACTTTTCCATTGTTCATCATCCAAGAAAAACCATCCTGTAATAAGCATAGTAAAATGTAGGAAAACATGTCGATAAGGAGAGAAAATAAATAAAGTATCCCGAGAATACAAGCATATGGCTTGTTCTAACATAATTGGAAGATCCAAAGTGAATGAAATTTAAACTCGATAACTAAATGAAGTTTGCAGAAGATATTAAGAGAAAAGAATAGGACTTAACAGACTTTATGCTGAATGAAGAAACCCGTAAATTATGTTCACATGCTTTGCAAAATTAACGTAGCCCTATAAAAAAAATATGCCTCTAGATATAGACCGTATGCTACCTACCTCACTCATTAATAAAAGGTGATATGTATACTTTGCGTTTAGGTAAGGCTGACTTTGCCTCCTGGCCTATGATGGTCGCCCTTACTGATGATGTTAACCCTTGCTCCCTTCCTCCACACACACACATGCAAGCACAAACCATTACCTTTCTTGCTTCTTTTTGTCTTAGTCCATTGGTTTCCACACAAAGCTTAGTTGCCTCTGAAAAGCATTCAGCAAACGTCACCTTTCTGTTTTTCTTTTTGTCAAAGTGTAGGCCAGTGCACATTTTCACCTCGGTTTTGAAAAATAAAAAAATCAAATTGTGAAGCACTACATTTTCAGGGTTGTGTTTTGCTCTAATGGTGCCTATAACCCCTCATACAGAACTACAGCCTTTTGCGGCATAGATTTGTCCAAGCGACACTTCTTGAAGATTCCAGGCACTAGAGTTGAACACTTTTAGTTCTTAAAATTTAAAAACTGCATGTAGAAGCACATTCACATGCAGTATTTTGATCTACACATGGACATAAAAACATAACTAGCCATTGACTGAACAAGAAGACCGCACGATGTGATTTGTCCTCAAAATGGGATGCAATAAAGTAATCATTCCAGGAAGAAGCATGTGCAAACCTATCAAATGGTAAAGAAGTATTACCATCTTTCTGTAAAGCTTCAATCCTGGCCAAAATTTTGTACCCCCTTTCCATGCCCTGAATGAAGGTTTCTCTCCCATCATGCTCCTGAGGATCGTAAGAAATTCCCATGCTAAGCTCACGCATAATTTGCACAATAATGTCTCCCCTTATTCCCGCGTCTCCAAATTTGATCGGGAACATCTTTGATGAATGAAAAAGCAAGCCATCGTCGCTACATGACTGGTTCAGATAACAGAAATCTAGTAATTTCCATCCAAAATTAACTATTCGTATTGATAAAAGCTGTAAACATAGAGAAACATTAGGGACTACGCCATTAGAGCTATTCTTGGCTTTGTGCTCATTGGTTGTTGATATAAGTGTGAATCCTTGTTCCAAAGATGGCAACAATGAATCATGCAATCTTGTGAGAGTAGAAAGCAATTCATCATTGCCATAGCTGCACAAAACACAAGTTATATTAACAAGCAGTAGAAACTGCCATCTTAAGTTTTAAAAATTGCAGCTTGAGAAGCATATAGACATAAACAACCGTACAGCCAGATAGGATCACCTTGCTTCAACACGATTTGCAAACAATGCTGCTGCAGGCTTGTATGCATCCACAAAGGCATCAAGTGTTGAAATGGTGTCATTTACGAAGTCCATTACCTGGAATTACATCAGCAACTTTGATAAACACATGTATCTAAGAAAAAACATAAATACCATTAACATCTAAAATGCCCTATATTTCCTTGGGATTCCAAGACTTGCCTCCAAAAAATCCTCATGAAGTTGACTATGCCCATTCCTTTCATCACTCCCAGCAGCAAAGAGGGCCTGCACATCTTAGAGAACAAATAAATTAGTCACAGTTACTTTAATTTGATTCCATACGAAAAATGTATAGTGAGAGGATAGAGATTAAGTACTGCTGCAGAAAGCAACAGTACACAAATAAACAACTTTATTTGTTAATTTCATACAAACATAGTGAGCAAGCAAGCATGCTTGTGTCGCAAGAGTTAGAGAGAAAGTTGCTACACAAAAGCAAAAAATAAACAGGTAACTGTAAAACCAGTATGATTGATTAAAGAAGTATTCAATTAGCTATAAATTCGTAAAAGTATGGATGATGACAGCAACAGAGAAGGCATTGTTTTGCCAGGATTTCTCATGTGTTCTAAGAAAATAAATCGTTTTGACAGTTGAAATTTTGTAAAGTACCAGCAGATACTTGGAATATCGAAACATTATCGGGTAAGCTAATGGAGGTGGTAGATACTGTGATTCGGAGAAAGATTCATATTCTATGTTTACAAGAGACAAAATGGGTTGGAGAAAAAGAAAAGAAGATAGAGGATAGAGGTTTTAAATTATGGTACTCAGGTAAAGAAAAGGCTCAAAACGGAGTTGGTATTATCATAAATAAAGATTTAAAGGACAGTGTAATAGACATACAACGATATGGTGACCGAATCATGACATTGAAATTAGTGTTAGGAGCAGAGATTTTGAATATAGTTTGTGCTTACGCACCCCAAGTAGGACTAGAAGATAGTATAAAAACTGTTTTTTGGGAAGAGTTAGATAAGGTGTTTCAAAAGATTCCACAAAGGGAGATGATTTGTTTAGGAGGAGATTTAAATGGACATGTCGGTAAAGAGGCACTAGGATATCAAGGGATTCATGGAAACTTTGGTTTTGGGGATATAAACGAGGAAGGTATGGAGATTTTAAATTTTGCTATGGCATTTGATCTCTTTATAGTCAATACAATCTTCAAAAAATGAGATGAACATTTAATTACTTATAAGAGTCGCTTACCACAAACACAAATTGATTACTTTATTTGTAGAAAAAAAGATAGAGCGTGTTGTAAAGATTGTTAGGTAATTCCAGGAGAAAGCTTAACCACCCAACATCGACTTTTAGTTATGGATTTACAAATAAAAAAATGGACAAAGAAGAAAAGAGTGCATCGAGCTATTCGGACTAAATGGTGGAACCTCAAAAGTGAGAAAGAAGATATATTTAAACAGAAAGTCCTACAAGGAGATGTTTGAAATTATGTTGGCACACCCTGTGATATGTGGAACAATATGGCTATACATATTAGGAAAGTGACGAAAGATCTGTTAGGAGTATCTAAGGGAGGTGTACCGGCACAAAAACAAGCTTGGTGGTGGAGTGAGGTAGTACAAAATAAAATCAAGGCAAAGAGGGCATGTTACAAATTACATTATGCTAAGAAAACTAGTGCAACTTTAGAAGCTTATAAGAAAGCAAAGAAGGAAGTGAAAAAGGCCGTTAGTGAAGCAAAAGCTAAAATTTGGGAGGAATTATATAAAAAAACTCAACTTAAAAGAGGGTGAAAGAGATATTTTTAGGATAGCTAGGGCTAGAGATAAGAAAACTAAAGATCTTAATTATGTTAGATGCATAAAAGACGAGGATGAAAAAATTCTAGTGGCAAATGATGATATAAGAAATAGATGAAAAAACTACTTTTATAATCTTTTTAATGAAAATAAAGATGTTAGTATTAGTTTAGGAGATTTAGCCAAGTCAGAAAAGTATATAAACCACAATTTCTACCGACGTATTCAAAAGAACGAAGTCAAAGAAGCTCTTAAACATATGAAGGGTGGTAAATCGGTAGGACCAGATAATATTCCTATAGAAGTTTGGAAAATACTAGGAGAAATAGGAATCACTTGGCTCACAAGACTATTTAATGAAATATGGAAAAACCAAAAGATGCCCGAGGAATAGAGAGCAAGTACACTTATACCCATATATAAGAACAAGGGAGACATTCAAAATTGTGCGAATTATCGAGGTATCAAGTTAATGAGTCATACTATGAAATTATGGGAAAGAATTATCGAACGTAGGTTAAGACAAGTATCAAGTACATGTTAATGTAATAGGGGCACGGGCCACTAGGGCCCATGCAACCCAAGTATGAAGCAAGGGCTAGGGCCATGGTGGCTCTGGCCACCACCGTTGGAGCCGCCCCCAACGGCTAGTGCTGGCCAGCACTAGTTCACTCATTTGCTCTTTGTGTCTTTTATTTTACACCTCATTTACAATGTAAAACCTCTATAAATACCACTTCAAAACATGAATAAAGTATGCAGTCTAGTATTGCTTTTTGACTTGTTTCGTATACGCTTTCGCTCTTGTTTGTTACTCTTGAATATCTGCATTCGGGATTGAATGTCATTTGACTCTTGGCGGCTTGGTCAACCTTCGATCATTGATGAATATTTACATGGTATCAGAGTCTCGGATTGAAGAAATCGGGTACATTAGGAAGCGTGTCATCGGTGCGAAATTTGAAGAATTTTACCAAACTTGAGGTTAGTTCATAATTTGTGATTTTTTACAAAATGGAAGGTAAAAATGAGTCGTTTAGATATATCCTAGACCCGAAATGCTACCAAAGTTGGGCTAGGACTATGAAAAAGTATTTTTTGTCAAAGGATTTTTGGGATTACATCGATGAAACCATAAAGGAACCAATTTTGAACATTGATGATTTAGATGATGATGAAATCGTCAAAGCCTATGAAAAATACAAGTTAAATTTAAAATTGTGGGAAAAATGAACGCAAAAATCACATGGATTATTTGTCAAAATGTGGATGAAAAGCTTAGAAATAAGATTAGTGCATTTGAAAATGCTTTTGAAACTTGGGAATATTTGAAAAAACTTCATTCTCAAGATGACTTTGTTTTCCAAATTGATTTAATGGAAAGAATGATAATGCTTAAAAAGGGAACCTAAGCATTAGAGACTACCATAATGAATTTTCGGAATTATGGACTCAATTGAGAAGTTTTGACAAATTTAGAAATCTTCATAAATTAGATGAATTTCTAGACAACCAATACTTCCTTTTGTTTATGCGTGGGTTGAGAGATGAATTTGAAAATATTATATCAAACCTTATACATAGAAAACCTAGACCTATAGGAGATTCTTTTTTTGGCCGATCTTGTTATGAAGGAAACAAGATTGAAGAACATGAATGTGGCTAAAGAAGTCGTGCTTGCCGCATCAAAACCGGGAGCAAATTTGAAGACCTACAAGCCTCCGCATGCAAAGTACAATGAAGGCATATCAAAGAAGCCCATGGGACCGTGGCCCAACAAAGACACTATTTGCTACTATTGCAAGGAAAATGGACACATCAAAACCATGTGTCCTTTACTTCGAAAAAGAAGTGAAAATGCGGGAGCCGTAGAAGAAGGGGTGTCTTGCCCAACAACATCAAAGCATACATAAAAGAAATTTTCAAGGAAAAAGCAATCATTTACGGGAATGCTCTATCCACTTCTCAAGGTATGTCTTGGTTTTTAGATTCCGGTGCATCCTTTCATATGACACATAGTGAAGATTCATTGATTAATTCTTGTGAAACCATTGGAAAGCATGTGTTTACGGCCGATAGAACAAAACTCTAAATAAAAAAATTAGGAAAACTTGAAAAACAAAACTTTAAAATTTAAAATATAAGTTTTATACCTAAACTTAATGTAAATCTTCTTTCGGTTGCTCAAATATGTGATAACAGTTGAATAGTCACTTTCTCATCCAAACATTGTGTGGTGCACAGGATCACCTATCGAAGAAGGTGATTGATCCTATCGAAGAAGATGATTGGTCAAGGCTATAGAGAAAGTGAACTATACACAATGGACTATCTTGTTATGCCAAATTCCGGTTTTTGTAACATAACCCAATATGCTACGCTATGGCATAAAAGACTTGGACACTTGGACTCTTAAAAATTATGTAATATTCCTTTGATGAAAAGCATTAGAGAGAAAAATTTTGAATGTAAAGATTGTATTCTTGGAAAAATGCATAATCTTCCTTTTGGAGAAAGAAACTATGTACCAAAGAAAGCTTGTGATTTAATACATTCGGATGTTTGGGGTCCCGCGCCCGTTGTTTCTAAAGGAGGATTGCAATACTATGTGATTTTTGTGGATGACTTTACTCGTTTTACATGGATATAACTCTTAAGACACAAATCCGAAGTATTTGAAAAATTTGTAGTATTTTGTAATATGATCAAAAACCAATTTGGAGCAACCATTAAAATCTTTAGATCCGATTCGGGAGGAGAGTACATGTTTAATGAATTTCACAAATTTATTGAAACTAATGGTATTATTCATCAAAAATCATGCACTAAAACACCTCAATAAAATGGTCTAGCGGAAAGAAAACATAGGCATATTATTGAAACTTGTAGAACTATGCTAATTGCTAGTAAGGTTCCTAAATTCTTATGGGCCGAAGCTACTCTTACCGCAGTATACCTTATAAATATAATGCCTTCATCTAACCTTGAAAATACATCACCTTTCGAAAAAATGTACAACATCTCTCCATATTATGAAAGACTTAAGTGTTTTTGGATGTAGATATTTTGTGTATACAGACAAGAATGACAAATTGTCACCTAGAGCTATTGAATATGTCTTCCTTAGTTATGACATTGACAAGAAAGGGGGTATTTTGATCCCATAGAAGACAAATTGTACGTGTCCAAGGATGTAAAATTTTTTGAGAATGATATTTATTATGAGTCCAGATCCTTGGAAAATTCAGAACCTCACATTCCTCAAGATATTTTTGAGCTAGAACAAGATAATGGTTGTGACTCAATAGATCATCAAGACATTCAAGAAGATCATGTTGAAGACAATGACACTTCACACAACACTATTGATACTCGGTCAATTGTCGAACCCTTCCCCTCACATTATACAAGATGACCTAGAGAAACCAATGATGTCCACATAGAACCTGATATTACAAGATTAAAACTCACGGTTTCAAGACCTCCTCAGCGATTTGTGTCCTATGAATCTTTTGAACCACAATGAAGAAATTTGATTGCCACCCTTCGTCAAGTTAAGGAACCTAGGTTCTATCATCAAGCTAAAGGTATTCCAGAATGGAAAGATGCCATGAAAGATTAACTCAACGCCCTAGACAAGGCTCAGACATGGATAGTTGCACCCATGCCAAAAGATAATAAAGTCATTGGATGTCAATGGGTATATAAAATCAAAACTCACAGCAATGATCACATTGAGAGATACAAGGCTAGATTAGTTACTAAAAGTTATGCCCAAGAATATGGAATTGACTATGATGAAACTTTTGCCCCAGTAGCTAGAATGACCACAATTAGAATTCTCATAACCATTAGTGCAATTAAGCAATGGAATATATACCAACTTGATATCAAGAATGCTTTCTTGAACGGTTACTTAAATGAAGAAGTCTACATGAGTCCTCCTCCTGGGGTCAATCTCCCTCCTAGTCATGCTCTTAAATTACGAAAGGCTTTGCATGGTCTGAAACAAGCTCCGAAAGCTTGGTTTAATCGATTTGAAAAATTCATGCATTTGCATAATTTTGTAACTTGCTATACTGATACTGCATTGTTTGTACGAAAAACACAATCTGGTATTATTATCTTGCTTTTGTATGTGGATGACATGATCATCACAGAAAGTGATTAAGTGGGAATTGTTAAGTTCAATTCAATTTGCATCACAAATTTGATATGAAAGACTTGGGCTTGCTGAATTACTTTTTAGTTATTGAGATAACCAAAAATAATTGTGGATTCTTTATGTCTCAAACCAAGTTTGCTAACAATATTGTTGAAAGGTCTGGTATTATAGATACTAAGGTTGTTGACACACCGGAAATCCTAAGCACCAAACTACGATCCACTGATGGTGAGAAATTAGAGGATCTCACTCCTTATCGACAGCTCATAGGTGCACTCACTTATCTCACCATTACTAGACCAGATATTTCTCATGCAGTACACATAGCAAGCCAATTTCAACATGCACCCACTTCTGTTTATATGAGTGTTGGCTTGCGCATCATTCGATATATTAGAAACACTGCCCACAAGGGGGTCCTCTTAACTTTCTCCTCATCTTTTGATTTGTCTATATATACGAATGCTGATTGGGGTGGAGATGTCAACAATAGACACTCTACGACTGATTTTTGTGTGTTTTTAGGTGAATCTCTTATTTCCTGGAAGTGCAAAAAGCAATAGAATGTGTCCCTCTCATCCACAGAAGCCGAATATCGAGTCATGGCTAAAGCTACGATGGAGATTTCTTGAATCACAACCCTTCTAGCAGACATAGGAGTCAATGTCCAACACCCGGCCATCATGTATTGTGACAACAAAAGCACCATGTACATTGCCTCCAACAACACTTTTCATGAGAGGACAAAGCATATCGAGATGGACTGCCACTTTGTTCGTGAAGAGTGTCTAAATAAGAAGATCTCACTTTGTTATGTCACATCTGAGATGTAGCTCGCAGACTTCTTCACCAAATCTCTTTCAGCTTCTTGATTTCAGTTTCTACTAGACAAACTTTTCGTGTATACCCCGTAAGTTTAAGGGAGGGTGTTAATGTAATAGGGGCACGGGCCACTAGGGCCCGTGTAGACCAAGTATGAAGCAAGGGCCAGGGCCACCATGGCCCTGGCCACCACTGTTGGGAGCTCCAACGGCCAGTGTTGGCCTGGCCAGCAACTAGCCATTGGATCCCAACGGCTAGTGGATCTAACGGCTAGTGCTGGCCGACCAACACTAGTTCACTCCTTTGCTCTTTGTGTTGTTTATTTTATACCTCATGTACAATGTAAAACCTCTATAAATACCACTTTAAAACATGAATAAAGTATGCAGTCTAGTACTGCTTTTTGACTTGTTTCGTATACGCTTTCACTCTTGTTTGTTACTCTTGAAGATCGGCATTCGGGATTGAATGCCATTTGACTCTTGGCGACTTGGTGATCTTGATTCGTGCTACATCAACCTTCGATCATTGACGAATATTTACAGTACAACAGAGAACCAATTTGGATTCATGCCAGGCAGATCTACTATTGAAGCGATTCACCTTTTGAGATGTCTTATGGAACATTTTAGAGCAAAAAAGAAAGACCTTCACATGATATTTATTGATCTAGAAAAAGCTTATGATAGAGTACCGAGGGAGGTTCTTTGGAGAACTTTGGAAAAAAGAGGTATCCCATTGACATATATTAACCTTATAAGAGACATGTGTGATGGTGCAAAAACATGTGTGAGGACTCAAGAAGGAATGACAGACTTCTTTGAAGTTAATATTGGGTTACATCAAGGATCAACTTTAAGTCCATACTTATTTATAATGGTGATGGATGAGTTAACAAAACATATTCAAGATGAAGTACCTTGGTGTATGTTATTTGCAGATGACATTGTATTAGTGGAGGAGTCTAAGGAAAAAGTTAATAGAAAATTAGAACTATGGAGAGAAACATTAGAAAGCAAAGGCCTCCGACTTAGTAGAACAAAGACAGAATATATGGAATGTAAGTTTGATCATTTGGTTACTTCAAAGGACATAGAAATTAAAATTGGCACACATTGCATTCCCCAAAAGGAAAGTTTTAAATACCTAGGGTCAGTGATGGAAGAATTGATGGAGATGTTACACACAATTAATGTTGGTTGGTTAAAATGGAGAGGAGCATCAGGTATTCTTTGTGATAAGAAGATACCATTAAAATTAAAAGGTAAATATTATAGATCAGCAATTAGGCTTGCCATGTTTTATGGTTCTGAGTGTCGGGAAGTTAATCATCAACATGTACAAAAGATGACTGTGACAGAAATGAAGATGTTGAGATGGATAAGTGGTCATACAAGAAAAGACCGTATACATAATGAGGTTATTAGAAACAAATTAGGAGTGGCACCAATAGAGGATAAAATGAGAGAACATCATTTAAGATGGTTTGGACATATAGAAAGAAGATCAAAAGAAGAACATGTAAGAAGGTTAGAAAAACTAAATTTGGAAAGTATTAAAAGAGTTAGAGGACGACCACAAAAGTGTTTGGAAAGAAACAATAAAGAATGATCTAGCTTATTAGGAGTTAACTGCTAACATGGCACACGATAGGGATCTGTGGAAACAAAGAATCCATGTAGCCGACCCCGTCTAGTATGGGAAAAGGCTTAGTTGTTGTTGTTGTTGTACCAGCAGATACTATATAAAAGCATAGAACAAACACGTTCCAGAAAACCCATTTCACTTGAGTAGAAAAAATATACAAGTAATCAATGATGTGAAAGGCATGTCTCACCTCCAGCAGTGAACTGCAGCGCTGATGCATGGTATGCACAATCCTCAAGAAATGGCTTGCAACATCTACTAAATTCTCAACGAGCCAAGGCTGAGATTTTAGTGCATTCGAAACCTGCACAAGAAGTTTCGGTTAAACGAAACCACATAAAAAAAGCAGAAATCCATGGCAGAATGAAGTGGAAGCATCAGTAAATACCTAGGGGAAATAACGACAATCCTAATCATGAAACAAACAAGGTAATAGACAACATAGCACCTTTATACTTGAACTGTATCAAAAAGAAGAAGCAGTTCTGCCTATTTGCAGAACTTCATTTGCAATGACTCTAACAATTATACTCACTACCTTCTCATTGTGCATACAAGTAAAATAGAACATATTAATCACCATAAGATTGATTTGCTAAAAGAGAAGATCAGAACTGTGCCTCTTATTAATGAGTTAAAGGGAAGAAGGATTATACTCTTTCACATTACTACTCATCGTTCACTTCTTCCAAAATTTGGTGTCAAATGAAGCCTCTCATCATTATCACATTATCATTGCTTGATTAAAGACTCTAATTATGTACTTGTCATTTTACACGACACAAACAATGTTTTCTTTTACTCATCAACCCACCTTTATTCTAACACAAGAATTCACTTATCCCCGTTGACTCTGCATTTCTACATCTCTCTTGGCTTATGAGAACCCACATGGTCCGATGCTCCTGCACTTATTTATAAGGTTGCTATATGAGAAAAAGGATAGTGCAAGATATTGGTTTAATATACTTCAATCAACAAGATTCCTGAGCCCCACAATGAAATCATGTTCAGGTTTCCAACTGTCGTTTGGCTCCAACATGAACAGGCCTAGCCTGGTCTGACCTGATAGTGACCAACTTAACAGGCATGCACTACATGTGTTATTCAGAAAAGAGCATGAAAATGCACAAGCATCTATGTGCATGCATATTAGGAATGTGCGTGCAGAGTCGCAGACAGAAATGTACATAAAACTTTCACAAATTTGAAGAAAGGAACTTGTTTTGTTGTTATTCTATGAGGATGTCAACAATGACATACACCTCTCTGTTATAGACATTTGGACAGTAGGTGTTGCAACATGATGGCTAAAAAGGTAACCCTGAGAAGCCAAGAGACCATATTCTTCATATTTTCAAATGACCCTTTCTAAATCAGGTAGGGTTCATAAAGTTAACCTTGTCTCACAAGAAATTTCCATTACCAAAACCACGATGAAGTCTTTTCACACATTAAGTAGGAACGACACAGATTCTTAGCAGCTATTTCACTAGATCTTATGGCATACAATCATTTAACTTCCCAACATCTTATTATTTCCTTCCAACAGTTATTCCTCTCCCGCTTTAAAGTGTTACCATATAATTTCCCACATGTTCCCAGTGGAGCTCAACCTGGCTCCCCCTCCAAAGTATCAAAACAACGTGTGTCCCACTAATTTTATCCTCATAACCTCATTATAGAGATTCAGTCATTCCTTGCATCCACCTCAGAATTATGATTTTACAGCAGCTTCACAATATCTTCTTGTCATATGGAATGCCTGATGGACCTCCCCATTTTGACCAACCTGCATAAGTTTCAACTTTCAATCACGACGTTATCAAATTTTTTATCATTTGGAATACAGACCTACGTAATTAAAATTGTTTTTCTTGAGGTTGTCTGTGTCAATTTTAAGGTCAGTATCACTTATTTCAGTTAAAATATTGAACTTGAGTTTCTATACATTCTATCGTTGTCTCACTTCAAATTTATCTTATTAGTTTCATGTGCATAGTTGGCCAATAGACAAAGGAGTAACCAGATCCTAACGATGAAATTGAATCACAACCATGGTCTGGAACAAGTGTCCTCAAATAAGTATAAGAACTTCTAGAACTACTAAACAACCGAAAGGCAAAACCAAATCAAGACGGAACTTGCCAATTGACCTGCTACATTTTGGAACACCCTCTAGCATCTTATTCATGCTTATATTACTCTGGAGATAATATGTCCATTAACATCAGAGGCTTATTTATAGTAGTAGAAGCTGCCTGTAAGGAACTTGTCCTTGCATCTGTCACCACACCTGACATAGTGGTACGACAAAACTCAAAATAGGCAAATGCTAATGACTTATGAACACTTACCAGAGACCTTGTTAGCTCTTCATTATCATGACCATAAATAGCACATATATCTAACAGTTTTGGCAGGTCCAGCAATTTCCTTTCTTGTAACAGTGCTAAACAAATGACAAAATAAATCTTAATTATGTGCAGTTACTAATCTTCCAAACATGATCACGTGAGAATATATATCATTTTTGTGTAAATATGTAAATGATAAAGATTGAACACCTGCATGTTCCTTAGCACTTAAGCTATCGCCAGAACGGGCACCAGGATCTTTGTTAGAAGACCTGCATAACATGATAGTGTTGCATCAAGTTAGATATCCAAAACAAAGAGGAAAAGTATGAAAATCAAGAAATAATTACATAAAATTCATACAGACAGGCGATAGAAGAGCATAAATACATGACGGTTTAGCTCCAGCTCCCCAACTATCACCCCAGCAACCACTCCTTTGGATCCATGGTGAGGAAAGTCATACCATCTACTTCGAAATTGTAGGAAGCTATCCATAGAGAACTTGCACTAGCAACTGGAAAAGGGAGAACAAAAAATAGCAAGTAAACGTAAATAATTTTTCATCTAGAAAACATAGAATATTGAAGGAGTTAGCAAAAACATATAAAGCACAACCATATTGTTATTAAAGTAGCATGACTTATGTTAAAAATGTATGTAATCTGTATATGTGCATTATGCACACATGTAATTGTGCATTGCACCTCTTTTACCTTTTTCCTGTTTTCTGTCTTTGTTCAAGAAGGGACAGCCATGCTAAATGTAACTCAATGTCTAGTAAATAATCAAGCAGCTTGCTGCTGCTTGACTAGTATTCAACGGCTAGTAAATAGTCAAGTAATTTGCTGCTGCTTGACCTCCAACAGCTAGATTTCTAGCCATTGAAAGCAGTAAATCTAGTTGTTAGCCATAGTGGCTGAAAACAATCACTCTCTATAAAAGGCTCAATGTTGTATTGTGTTAAGTATGCTTTTAAGATTCATTTTGAGTGTATTCAGTTTAGCTTTCTTGTTTTAAGTGATTCGAGCCTTATTTTATAGTCACTTTTGGTGGCTGATTTCTGTGGATACAAGTATCGGACTGTTGTAGTCACTATTGAAGCACTTAAGGTGTTGTTTTATTACATGGTATCAGAACCTAATCATTCTCTTTGATCGTTGTGCTGCTGCATTAGGAAGCATGCTCAATTATAGAAGACACTATTGAAGCACTTAAAGTATTCAGTTTAGCATTCTTGTTTTAAGTGATTTGAGCATAAGGCATTTTATAGTCACTATTGGTGGCTGATTTGTGTGGATACAAGCATCAGACTGTTGCAGTCACTATTGAAGCACTTAAGGTGCTGTTTTATTACATCTTAAACATGCACAAAAACAATCTTGAGGTTCAAAAAAAGTCCAGTTCAGCAAAATTTGCAGAACATAAAACCTACGGCAGATATCTTATTATCTTCTGGACAAAGAAATTTCCTTCATTGGTCTTTGATGGGTATGAGGTAGCACATGCAATGAAAAGAAAGGGCACATATGAATGCACTACATGAATTGAAACGGTGGCACATGAGACAAACAAATTGACACATACATGCTGAAGCAAGAAGCACAACAAAATACAGTTATGGAATAGAAGAATATCTGCAAGGGGCTGAGCCTTAGATCATACCTAGAATGAGATAAATTGCATTTATAAAGGATGATAGTCCAGCTGTATGATATTGACATTATCTGTTTCTCTTCTGTTTAAGCAATTTGCTTGTTAATCATAATATTTTATGTATTTCCTACTAGTCTTTTAAGCACGATAGAAATATACATGACATGCATTACTCTAATCAAGCACAGCATGGCATCATCCTTCATGTCACCTAGGCACTTCTGGAAATTTAAGTGTTGTGTCTGACATTTTTGAGATACCCATCAAACAGTGTCACTCTCTCTCTCACAATCTCTCTCGTGCTGAATTTCAGACTGCTTGATTCCCTCATTTAAAAATTGAAGCCTCAGGCAGTGCCACTGATCTAAATGCAAACCATATACTTACATACATACATACATATACATATATATATGATAGAGAGAGTGGAAGCATCTCCCATGCTAGACATTGCTTGATCATCGTCACCATCCATGCGACAATCGGATGGTGTAAGACACCCATCCCGCGTCGCATTAAATGACATGTGCATTAAATGTCATCAATTTTTATGTCGATATTGACGGGTGGCTCGATCTTATCGTTTGTGCAATCGCATGGATGGTGAAGATCGTCTAGTAGAGTATGGTATAAGAGGGTGTCTAGCAACTCCTAATTTTCTCATATATATATATATATATATATATATATATATATATATAGAGAGAGAGAGAGAGAGAGTGTGTGTGTGTTGAAGTTTCAGACACTTCAGTACTGGGTCTAGCACTGACAACTGGGCCAGTGTCCAAGTATCTTGGGCCGTTTCCATCTAGCATGGCAATCGGCCTCCCCAATGACCTATCAGACAAGCAATTCAAACTTCTATTTCTCAACAAGTGCAACAAATCAATTAGAAATTGTTGTTGATATGCATGGACTGATTGAGATTAAAACCATCAATCTTTGATCCCATGAAAGAATCATTTTATCAACACTAGGAACTAAAAGCTCAATCGAATGCAAAAATTTGGACAGAGAAATATGGAGATGGTACCTGCAAAATCATATCATTCACACATTTTGCAATTTTGACATACCAATAGCCATGATAACAGCGATGAAACTTGAGCATCAAACGGCAGCCACAGATAGCAACTTCCCACAAACAACATATCCAACATTCTGAATTTACTAACTATTGATCATAGAGCTAGTATTCAGTGTCTCTTCGAAACTAACTAAAGAAAGCATCAATTAGAACCGGAAAGATACATAGCCAAGCCGAAATTCTCGTGGAGACACTAAGCTAATATGCATTATGATCATGATATTCAGTTTTGGCGACAACCTTAACAACAACAACAACCGATTTCCTTATTGACCGCTAACGTGTCAGTCAATAAACCTCATTCTCTTAGACTCCAATTAAAATTGCCGAAATCAATGAAGAGAGGAAGAAGAAGAGCTAATCTTTAATATGACCACATACGCATACAAAGTTATTCCAAACTTCCGAAAGGACGAACCGAGAATAAAAAAACAAACAGTTACCGTCTTTCCAGAATTGACGCGGCCTCATCTTAAACAACCGAGAGAGTTGCTCGTTCAAGAGGTCGACCACCTTCTGAGACTCTACCGCGTCGATCCCGCCGTCTTCAGCACCAAGGCCGATCGCTACGGCCTCGTCTTGCGGCAAATAGTTCACGAAACTCTCCTGCTTCTCTGAGACCCCAATTCGTGTCTCTTCGTGCCCGCTTCCGCTCGAAGAAGACGAACCACCATCAATTCTCGAATCAACGGCCTTTGTCGATGGCGCCCCCTCGCATTTGCGTGAATTCTTCCTTAAGGAGGCCGTGAATGAGGCGCTGGAGTCCGAATTGCTCGAATTAGACGCGTTTTGCGATTTGGGGGCGAACCTTTTCTGGGTTGCAGAAACTTCAGTGACTCCTTGGGTTCGTTGGTGGTTCCTAGACGCCATGAACCCTCGTTTCCTCGACAAAGGGAAGGGCAGGGAATAACGGAGAAGCGAATTGCGAGTCGCCCACTAGGAGAAATCGAGAGAAATCGGACCTCTCCCTTCGTTGCGAACTCGAACGGCTTCGGCTTCCTATTGCTTTGGCAGTCTCTGGAGTTGAGGAGCCTCTCGCTCCCACCGTCTCTCGCTGTTTCTTCACGGTCTCAAAAGAACGATAAGCCAATGCGTTATATTTGTTCCCCTGATGGTTTTAGCTTTATCCTTTTCTCTGAAGAAGAAACATAACGTTATAATTGTAATAACGTTATGGAGAGACACGGGCACGAGACTAGCAAAAGTGTTGCTGTTTTACCTATCCGTCGGCAATAAATCGGGCATGTCATGGAAAATAACTTACTGTCTACGACACGACCCCACGGCTCGACACCCCACCTACGGGATTTCTCGTGTTTTGGTTCGATTCACTTCCTATATTGAGAAAGTATAGCAGTTTGGTTTACGGTTTCAAAATTACAACCGAATCATGAGAACTGAACCGAATCGCTATCTAGAATATATACTGTTAAAACCTTAAAATCTCTTAAGTAAATATTGCATAAGCCTCCCTTGTCCACCCTGACCTGTATTTCCCTTCATTCCACCTTCCACACCACTCCTTCAACGCCGTCAGCTATTCTCGATTCTTCTTTCACCACTTATCAATGTACCACTTGCCTCCAAAGAGTCTCCATCCTCATAGAAATAACCATAAAAATACATGCATAAGAAATCAATATGCAATAATAAAAAAACATGTCACAATCAATAACAACTACAAATCCAAAGTAAGCTATAAATAAACCATACGAAAAACACAAAAAAAACTGTAATTAGAAAAGAGACATTATCTTTGCGAGTTGCCCTTACGAACTTGTCTTAGAGAAATCAATGTCCCACTATAAAATACGAATAGGTATCTACGGTTTCCTTTCAATATAAAATGCACATTAAACTTAAATTTTTTCTTGTTGATCTATATAAATTTACTCATTCAGGTCATCATGCAAGAAAGCAATCTTCACATCCATCCGATAGATTGTGAGGGTCATATACGGATGCGAGTACTATAAGCAATTAGATGGTTGTCATTCAGAAAACTTGGGAATAGGTATTGAAGTAATTTATTCTTTCTTTTTGTGTGTATTCCTTGGCAACTAACCTAGTCTTATACTTGTTGATTGTGCCATTTATATTCAATTTATTCTTAAAGATCTACTTTTAACCCACATTAAAACAACCAGGAGATAAATCCACCAATTCCTAAGTACCACTGAAGAGAATTGACTAGATTTCATAACTAAAGGCTTCCTTCCAAAACTTAATATCGGGTAAAGTCATAGCCTCTTATCAAAGGTGATAAGACCATCCTCGACATTGATAATAACAAAGTTACTTCCAAAGTCCTTTGACATCCTAGGTTGTTAACTTCTTTTTGATTCGATTGTTTTCTTAGAGTCATCTGATTTGAAAACAACATAATCAAGGTCACCCCACATTTGTCATCGGGAATGAAACCAGTAGTAAGATCAAAATCTCAAGAAGATAAATTTTAGGGAACTTCAGTCTTAATTGAAAATATATTCTTAAAGAACGTAACATCATATAGCTCAACTATTATGTTAATATCTATGTCAGATAATTCAGATCTAATAACCAAAAATCTATAATCATAGTTTGTCTCCACATAAAACAAAAATATAATACAATTGTTTTAAGCCTCAATTTCTTTCTCTTGTGTTCAATGATGAGTACTTTCATAACATACTCCCACACTTCGAAAGCTCAAAGCAATTACTTTTCTTATGCTTATCGAGAGCTTTATTCAGAATATAGCAAGCCATACTTAAAGTTTTTCCTTATATATAGATAGGTAACCCAAAACTTTGAATTAAAACATTAATCATATCACATAGGGTTTTATTATTTCATTCAACTATCTTATTATACTTGGAGAATATGCAACAGTATTCTTGAAAAAAGTTTGAGATATAATCTCCTCCCCTATCAAACCTTAATCGATTAATTACTTTCTTTGTTTGAGTTTGTGTTTCATTTCTAAATATTTGATATTTTTCTAAAGCTTCATTTTTACCTTTAAGCAAATAAATATAACAATATCTATTACAATAATCAATAAACATGAAAAAATATCTTTTGTTATCCTAGTAGTCATTTCATTGAATTCACAAATATTAGTGTGTACCAAATCCAAAATTTTGGATTTACTATCAACCGTGTATAAAGGTTTTCTAGGTTATATGACCCAACCTAGCATGTCATATATCAGATGATTCAATATTGTACACAAAAGAAGAAGAAGCAAATATAGAGGTTTTATTCTCATTAAAATTCACAAAAGAATCAATAATTAGTTCTATATAAATTTTAAATAGATCATCTACATCTTATAAATAGTCATTCTCAAAGAAACACCTTGTACTAAGTCATGCAATTATGATTTTATTACATTTGCAATTTGACCTTAATCTCTCCGTAGCTAAAGTAGGACCATAGAAAATATTCTGGTGAATCATTAGAATGTGTCTAACTCCTTGAATAGTTAGAATATTTTTTGAAGGAAACTTCAAGTCTATACATCCTTTACCATTGATTTCAGGAGTCAAACGATCTCCTAAGATCACAACTTTGCCACAAACAGACTCTAAAACACAAACAAAGATTGGTCAGTACAAACGTATACATTAGCCATAGTGTTTAAAATCCAATATTGTTGCTCATAAATGAAAAGTAGATGGGGTTTAAGGAATAGATACCTATCACTAGTAGGTGCAATGGTTACCATGTTGACCATAACTCCTTCAGTGGTCAAAAGTTTCTTGGCTTTCTTTGAGGGATAGTATCTTACCCAATATTCAACCTGACCACAAAGCCAACATAGTTTGCTCTGGGTTTCTTTTAGATCTTGCTCTTTGGTTTATGCTTTGCATGTTTTTCCATATGATCACTAGGTTGTTTCCTTTTCACTGGCATGTTTACCTTATGGGTGATATTTATAAGCATAATGGGATTTTGACTTATATGTTTTTGTTATATTGTTATATATATTATTAGGTCATCAAGGGTCATCTTATCCTTTTTATGCTTGAGATTTAGGTTGAAACCCTCTCAAGACTTAAGAAATTTCTCAATAATAGACATAACAATAAACTTATCAACAAGCTTCATCTCGGCTTCATTCAGACCATGACATAAAAACTGAAACTCGTTGGCCTGTTCGGTTACAAATTTCTTCTCTATCATTTGATACTTAAAGAATTTGACAATGAAATGTTTTTCAAGAATGAGGTCTTTAGTATTGTATTTTCAATTTAAGGCAACCCACAGATCTTTCACTGTTGTGAAAAGGAAAAAACTATAAACGTCGAATAAA